>OX101809.2:30977345-31457345 GCA_944452925.2 Chrysolina oricalcia | reverse complement strand
ACTTTACTTTACTTTCCTGCGAGATACCTTAGCCTATATATAACCCTTCTTGTTTCCTTTTGTACAAAAATTGAATCGCCAACAAGTTCCTGTGGTTGTTTAGTCACCACCAAATATTCTGCGATCGAGTATCGAATGATGAATCGATTCTTTCTACGCGCTGCTCGACTGAGAACTTGTTGTCGTTCAGTTGAAGGTTATGTTTGAAATTTATTACTTTGTATTAATGATTATAACCAATCGTCCAATAAATGAAATGAAAATAAGTGAGTTATAAATAAGAATGTAGAGTTTAGTTCTATATCACCGTAGTGCACGAAATTAGAAAGTTTTTTTTCAAAATAGTTCTAGCAAATGAATGCCAAAAGTGATGTTATTCTCTCTTGATATGTGAAAATTCGACGATATGCCAGGAACAAGTGTTGAAACTGATAAATACATTTGAAAAAACTTTTGGGCTCAAAGCTTTTCTTCAAGATCTGCCTAGCTGTTTTCTTCAATCTGGAAGTTTCTCTGGAGGTAGGTTCTAGTTGATATTACAGTATATGCTTTATACTCAAAGTTGACTGCAACTTGTCTGGGTATTTGAAGTTTTTCTGGTCAAATTTTGATTTTTTATTTTCAGAAAATTTTCAACATTCTACTCTCTTGGTCGTTTTTTCGGCTTCCCCCGTCAATAATCTTCCTCGTTACCATAGAAACTCCGTTTCACTTTTTTTCCCGATTTCACAGCACTAGTTTCACTTTTCGTTCATGAATTCTCACTTTGTGTCTTTTTGAAAATCTTTACCCTACTTTTATTCTAATTTTTACAACTTAAATTATTAATTATTTACAATGACATTTTTGCTAAATCTTTTTATCTGCTGCCTTATTTTGGATTCTTTGAGGTTTCTTTCCAAGATTCTGTCACATTTTACTGTCTGGTATTTATTTTATAATCATTAAATTTGAGGTTGTATTGTTAATTTTTGTTGACTTTTTAAACTTTTTCTTGTGAAATATGGTTCTAAATTGTTCTTTTTAGTCATGTTTAAAGTGAGATTTTAATTTGAATTTCTAGCTTCGGAAACAGAATATTAAGGCTCATTGGATGGATTTTGATGGTGTTTTCACATTCTATGCAGTTATGATGTTCTTTAGGAGTTGAGGTATAGTATTTAGCCTTTCTTTAGAGTGATGATAATAATAATAACTTACTATTTCTTACATACAACGTTGTTTCATAACAAATTCCCCAAATTTCCCATTTGAAATTTTGATATGCTCTAGCAAAATTCAAATAGGAAATTTCTATTCACTTTTTACATGTTCTGTCACCTGATTTCTTTTGACTCTTTCTTTTTATAGAAAGAATCTTTGCTATTTTCGACCAAATTTCTTCAATTTTACTGAAATTCTATGTTTTCTTGCTTAATAATTTCATTTTCATTTATTCTTTGAATTTATAAATGCTTTCTACATTGAAGATTCCCCTTAAACTTATATCTATAGGATTTATGAGTCTATAGCTGTTTTTAGGGTGTTCGTTATCCACTTCGTAAGGCCCCTCGAATGGAAGTTGTAGCTTCGCACATATGCCTCTCCTACTATTCGGCACTCTTAACGCTCTGACTACTACTAGCTCTCCTTTTTCAAACTGTACCCTTTTATTCCTTCTTTTATTCTCTCTACTCACATACTTATCTGCATTCCTCTTTATTCTCATATTCACTTTATTCATAATTTCATTCAAATCTCTTTCTTCCTTTATCCACTCTCTTTCAGGCATTCTTCCAGTCATAACGTATTTCGGGCACTCCTCTGTCACTGTATTTGGTATTTCGTTTAGATATTGTTCTACTAATGGTATTTTTGTATCCCAAATTCTGTGGTTTTCCTGAGAGACAAGCCTTAGGTATTTTATTACCTCCCGGATATACCTTTCTGTTGGGTTGGAAGCAGGGTGTCTGATGCTGGTATAATTTAGCTTTATATTTAATTTTTGGGCAAAGTTTTTCATTTTTTCGTTTTTAAAGTAAGTGGCGTTGTCTAGTATGATTTGTGTTGGTTTTCCTAGTTCTAGTATGTACTCTGTCAGTATTTGTTTCGTGATTTTAAAATTTGTCTTTTTAGTGGCGTATAGTCTAACATATTTTGAAAAATGGTCCATGATTACTAGTATGTGTTTGTGATTGTCGTCTGTCTTCATTAAATTACTGATATAGTCAATCGATATCGTCTGTAAAGGATGTTGTGTGATTATGCTTCGTGGTTCGTTTCTGTTCGTCATGTTTTTGTTCTTCCCCAATTGGCATAGTCTACATCTATTTATTGTCTCTTTTGTCATTTCTGAGTCATTTTTGCTAATGTAATTTTCCCTAAACGTCATCCATGTCTTTCTAATCCCTATGTGTGCATACTTGTGATGTAAGTCATCAATTATTCTACGTGTCAAGTCTTTTGTTACTACATAAAGTTCTTCCCCATTAACTATTTTAATACAAATCCCGTCTTTGTCTATCGTTCCCCTCTTTTCTTTGTCTGTGAGTGCTTTTTGGTCCTCTAAAATTGTTTCTAGTGAGTGCAGTCCTGTCTTGTTTCTAAATACATTTACCCCTACCTTAATTTGTCTAGTGTTATGTGTCTTGTTAGTTTCCATTCTCGTTATCGTGTCAGCTATTATGTTTTTTCGTCCTGGTATATGTCTAATTTCAAAGGTGTACTCCTGCAGTAATAAAGCCCACCTTTGTATCCTGTTGCTAGCTAGCTTACAATTTACGATTGATAATAAAGCTTCATGGTCTGTCTCTATAAAAAACTTTGCACCAATCAAGAAAAACCTGAGTTTATTTATACAAAAAATAATGCTAGCCAGTTCAAGTTCTGTCACACTGTAATTTTTTTCATATGATTTTGTCACTCTCGACACAGATGATATGGGAACCTCTTCTCCCCCTTGAATTTGAACTAACAATCCTGCAAATCGCGCCATTGATGCATCAGTCCTGAGTATGAATGGTACTGAATAGTCAGGGTGATATACTTTTAATTGCTTAGTAAAAATTTGTTTTAGTTCCATAAAAGCTTTCTCGTGTTTGTCGTTCCAGGTCCATTTTACATTTTTCTTTAACAGTTCTATAAGTGGTAGTTGTTTGTTCGTCAAGTCAGGTATCAAGCGTTTAAAATAATTTAACATCCCCAAAAATCCCCTTAATGTCTTTAAGTTTTTAGGTCTCGTGTAGTCTTGTATTGTATGTATTCGTTCAGGGTCCATTTCAAGTCCTTTTTCGTTCAGTCTGTACCCCAAATAATTCACTTCAGATTGGAAAAATTGACATTTTTCAAGGTTTATTTTCAGTCCTGCCTCATTTAGTAATTCTAGTACTTTTTCAATGTGTCGTTTATGTGCTTGTTCGTCTTTCGAGTATATCAGAATGTCGTCAATGTAATGTAATGCGAAGTCGTCGTATTTGTCCAGTATTTTGTGAAGTGCTCGTGATAATGCTGGACAAGCTGATTGTAGTCCATATGGTACCACACAGAATCTATAAATGACTCCTTCTATTGAAAAACCTGTATAATTTCTCGAGTCTTCATGTAAAGGAATCAGCCAAAAGCTGTGCTTTAAATCTATTTTTGAAAAACATCTTGAATTAGAAATTTTACCAAAAATCGTATCAATATTCAGAGGTGCTTCGTACTGAGGAATTGTTATTTTGTTAAGTTCCCTGGCATCCAAACAAAGTCTGAGTTCTCCGTTCTTTTTTACAACTACTACGATTGGATTTATGTAGCTACTATTGCATCTTTCTATCACACCATTCTTACAGATGTCTTCTATCTCTCTCTTAACCTGATCACGATATCTATAAGGAATAGGATAATTCTTTGATCTAAATTTATCGACTTCTTTTACTTCTATCTTGTGCACATATTCACTTGCTACTCTGGATTCTCTCATTATTAACCTTTTGTTTTTATTTAATATTTCTTTGATAAATTCTTCATATTCTTCTTTGCATTTATATTTTAAATTTTCTTCCCCTTTTTCATTTTCTATATTTTCACAATCATACATCCCATTCTCACTGTTTGTACACAAAACATTTTCTACCTTCCTATACTGTTCTATTTCTTTTATGTTGTTATTTTCCTTTTCCCTTGTAATATCTAACTTTCTTTCCAGTTCTTTTACTTTGAAATCAAAATATTTTCCATCTAGCTCTATTCGTTTTGTTTCATAATTTATTTTTGCTCTTAATTCTTCTAATTGATCAGTTCCAATGATGATATCAAATTCCATGTTTTTCACTAGTAATAGTTGTAAATTCAAACTCTCTTTATTTATCTGGATTTTCAGGTCTACTAATTGATTGGTTTCAGCCAAATTTTTTCCATTAACTCCTATTAAATTTATTTTTGGGATCTTTATAACATTATTTTTCAATTCCTGTTCTGAAATAGATTTTTCTTTCAGTAACGAAGCTTCTGAACCTGTGTCTATTAATATTTCAATTTGTTTTTCCCCTAAATTACCTTTTAAAATTACTAATCCTATCAATTGTTCTTCCTCTAGATTTTCACTTAACTTAATAAATTCTACAGGGTGTTCATAGTTGTGTGTGTCCAGCATTCCACATGGTCCTAACAAAAATTTGTCTCATCAGAAGTCGAGGGTTTTGGTTCTTGTCTGTGTCTCTGTTCGTTTTCCTTATCTGACTGTTTGTCTTCTTCCCGGTCTGAGCTATCTGTTCGTCGTTGAAAGTGTACGTGCCTGTTTTGTTCTGTGTTGTTTTGTTGTTGTTGATGGTTTCTGTTATCATTTTGAGTATTGTAATTTCGATAATTGTTATTATTATTATTATAAGTCCTGTTGTATGGCCTGTTGTTGTAGTTCTCATTTTGTCTATAATTGTTGTTGTGGTTGTGGTTCTGTGAATTTCGATTTTGGTAATTGTTATTGTATTGTTGTTGATTTGTATATGGTTGTCTACTTTCACGTTGTTGTGGTTGGTAATTTCGAGTTCTGTTGTCAGTGTACCTACTGTAATTTGTGTTTCGATTATAATTTTCTTGTGTGTTGTTTCGTGGTGTGTAACTGTTATGGGGTCTTTCGTCCCTATTTCTATAAGATAAAGTCCTTTCCAGTCTAAGTAGGTATTCGCTAAGTCTTTCCATAGTCGTGATTTCATGTAAGTTAGTTATTTCAAATATCTCTTGTCTGAAGTGTCTACTTATGCTCCCCACTATTTCTTGTTCCCTCATTTCTGGATTTAAGTGTTGAGCTACTGCAAAAAGTTGTATGGCGTAATTGTTATAGTTTAGGCTTCGTCTTTCGTCAAATCTGCCAAATTGTAATCGGTCTCGTATTAACATCTGTGTATTTTCACCCCAGTACTGTTTCAAAAATAGTGTTTGGAAGTCTTGAAAGCTATTTATGTTGTTCTCCTGACTATTGAACCACACACATGACTGATTCATCAAATATTGCCTAATCGTATCCTTTAATTCATCTATTGATTTAATGTTTTTAATTTTACTCTTTAAGATCTTGACAAAAGTAATTTGATGTAAAGTATTGATATTTCCATCAAATTTGTTATTTACTTGTACACTTTGGCACGTAGTTATTATTCTAGTTTCTGTATTTATTGTTTTGTTTTCTTCAAGTTCCCTAACCTTTTGTTCTAAAGTTTTAATTTGATTTGTTTGTTGTTCATTTTTTATATCAAAATCACAATGTGTCTCCTTTATTTTGGCTTCTACTTTCATATCCACTTGTTTTAATTCCCCCTTAATTTCTTGGCTTGTATTCTCCAATTCCAACCTAACTTCTTGTATTTTTTTTTATTGTTAATGATATGATTTCCCATGTCTATAATTTTATTAATTGTACTCTCATGAAACTCACTATTTCTTTTCTTGATTTTATTTTCAAATTCCTTGTATAAGTTTAAATTTTCCTGTCTGTTTTTCTCTAGTCGTTCTTGCATTCTTGTCTCAAGTCTACTCATATTTACTATCATATGCTCTTTCACACTCTCAATATTTCCTTTCATATCTTCTTTCACACTCTCAATATTCTTTGAAATAAACTGCATCAGCATCTGTATCTGTCCCTCAAATTCATTTCCTCTTCCTTGTACTGCTTGTTCTCCCTCTTTACTTTCTTGCATTCCACTTCCTCCTGCGTGATCTCCTCTCTGCATTCCTTCCTCATCTTCTTCATTCATTCCAGTACGTTTTCCGTCCCTAAGATCCATTTTCTATCACTCAAATACTCTTCAACCTCTTTACTTTCAAATTTACTCACTCGTCCTGTCACACTCTTTCTCTCAGCTTTTCAACTAACAAACTACCTTCGATTTTGCCTTTCCAAATGGCCCTACGTTGTTGGCGACAATTGTTATAAAGTAGTATTAAGATGTACTGTTATTTTGCCCCTATATTGAAGTGACAAAATTGTAATAATCGATTTCAAAGGTGATAAATTTGTTGTATGTAGGAAATATAAGTCAGATGGTAATAATAATACTCAGATAAAAAATTTTATTGCTCAAATAAATGCCCAGGCTAGATACTTACTGTTGTACCTTTTCTCTTTATACCTTTACCTTTATTCTGTTGCAGAAACTCTCTCAGCTCAGTTGGTGCCAATAAGAAACATGCAGTCTCTTCTCATCAGGGTTGGTTTCTTGGAAAGGGCTTCCAATGTGAAAATGTGAGATATTTGTGACAGTTGTACCAAAATAATAAATGTTTAACTCAGAATTCAAAATATAAGCGTTTTTATTCAATTAAATTAAGCAAAATGTTTTGATTTTCAATCTAGAATACTTATTTTACTTTCCTGCGAGATACCTCAGCCTATAAATAACCCTTCTTGTTTCCTTTTGTACAAAAATTGAATCGCCAACAAGTTCCTGTGGTTGTTTAGTCACCACCAAATATTCTGCGATCGAGTATCGAATGATGAATCGATTCTTTCTACGCGCTGCTCGACTGAGAACTTGTTGTCGTTCAGTTGAAGGTTATGTTTGAAATTTATTACTTTGTATTAATGATTATAACCAATCGTCCAATAAATGAAATGAAAATAAGTGAGTTATTTATAAGAATGTAAAGTTCAGTTCTATATCACCGTAGTGCACGAAATTAGAAAGTTTTTTTTCAAAATAGTTCTAGCAAATGAATGCCAAAAGTGATGTTATTCTCTCTTGATATATGAAAATTCGACGATATGCCAAGAACAAGTGTTGAAACTGATAAATACCTTTGAAAAAACTTTTGGACTCAAAGCTTTTCGTCAAGATCTGCCTAGCTGTTTTCTTCAATCTGGAAGTTTCTCTGGAGGTAGGTTCTAGTTGATATTACAGTATATGCTTTATACTCAAAGTTGACTGCAACTTGTCTGGGTATTTGAAGTTTTTCTGGTCAAATTTTGATTTTTTATTTTCAGAAAATTTTCAACATTCTACTCTCTTGGTCGTTTTTTCGGCTTTCCCCGTCAATAATCTTCCTCGTTACCATAGAAACTCCTTTTCACTTTTTTTTCCCGATTTCACAGCACTAGTTTCACTTTTCGTTCATGAATTCTCACTTTGTGTCTTTTTGAAAATCCTTAGCCTACTTTTATTCTAATTTTTACAACTTAAATTATAAATTATTTACAATGACATTTTTGCTAAATCTTTTTATCTGCTGCCTTATTTTGGATTCTTTGAGGTTTCTTTCCAAGATTCTGTCACATTTTACTGTCTGGTATTTATTTTATAATCATTAAATTTGAGGTTATATTGCTAATTTTTGTTGACTTTTTAAACTTTTTCTTGTGAAATATGGTTCTAAATTGTTCTCTTTAGTCATGTTTAAAGTGAGATTTCAATTTAAATTCATTTTACAGTTGGTGTTGGCTGGTAGCAGTAGGTTTTTACTCTGCTACGAAGGATGTTTCGGAACAACCTTTCTAGCTTCGGAAACAGAATATTAAGGCTCATTGGATGGATTTTGATGGTGTTTTCACATTCTATGCAGTTATGATGTTCTTTAGGAGTTGAGGTATAGTATTTAGCCTTTCTTTAGAGTGATAATAATAATAATAACTTACTATTTCTTACATACAACGCTTTACGCAAAATAACAGTACATCTTAATACTACTTTATAACAATATATATATATATATATATATATATATATATATATATATATATATATATATATATATATATATATATATATATATATATATTCCAGTGACTGTAAAACAGTCGAAAACAATCCTTTAGGAACTCACTATACCTTTGTATAGATTGTATGGCATATGTCCGACAAAAAACAACTACTGCTCTGGCCAATACCTCGACAGATATTGAATTATATCTGTTTTCGACTGTTTTACAGTCACTGGAACATTTATTGCTCCTTGAAACAAGTATTCAGCATATATATATATATATATATATATATATATATATATATATATATATATATATATATATATATATATATATATATATATATATATATATGGTTCCGCATACTTCCAGTAACAACACATTTTCTAGTTTTATTTCTATCAAATGCACCACAGTCTCTCAAATTTCTTTCTAATCGTCTAAACATTTGAATGTTTGGAATACGACGATTTGGGTATAGCTCACCATACATATTTTTTGCCAAAAGAGGATTTCTATTTGATTTTGCACAAGCAAATAGCATATCAGTCCTTTCGTCATTTGAATACATCTTTGATATGACTGAGTGTATAAACGATTGACAGTTCTTAACACGTATCAACAACTCATTTATTTGTCCTGCCATAGAAACCAAGCAAAGCCTACTTGTTTAAAAATGGGAAATAAAGTGAGATGCTATTTAATTGTATCATATCACACAATAGTCGTATTTTGACCAAAAACTAATATTTTCGTTACTTCCAGGATTGAGAATTATAGAAATATTCAGTATGATAATTGATTCAGAAGAAATCAGCCTTGAAACAAAGATTTCTGTAATACAAAAATGCCCAAGACGGAAAAATACGAATGTTCGTTGTGTTGGGGTATCTTCTTATCGAAATTATTGGGTGAAGTCTGAAGTATGCCAATAGTTGAATAGGTTTTGAAGAAATCAAAATAATTTACAAAAGAACTAACGACAGGACCGTAATTAAAAATTGTTGTCACTGAGGATGCTAGTTATTTCAAATGAAACGTTATAAAAATATCAAGTGTAATATACCACTGAATTGTGATTTTATCGCTTCATCAATATTTGTACTAAAATATACAGGTCCGTATTTGAAAAAGAAATGTTGATGGTGGCCGTGTTGACACGAAACGTTTAATCAAAGATTCATTGTTACATTTTCATAGTACATTTAGAATACATTAAAACTTTCCTTTTCCATTTTTTTATATTTTCAGAAATAACAATTCTATTCGTAAAAAACAAATAACAGCATTTTTAGTTTTCCCTGTATAACTCGGGAAGGGCGAGACTCCCTGTAAATTTTCTTTGACCATTGTACTGTTCTCCACAATAGTTACCTTTTCTCTCATTTAATCGTCTTCGTATCTGTTACGGTTTAGAATATAGCAATGTTACCACATGATAAAAGAAACGGCCTGTATATATATATATATATATATATATATATATATATATATATATATATATATATATATATATATATAAGGATGGATTTAGCGAGGGGCAATATATGAAAATATAAGTAGAAAAGTTATTGGGTATAACCCTCAAAATGTTCTGCAACCGTAGACACGTGTTTCGAGCTTAAGCTCTCATCAGTACGGTAAAATCAAGTGCGAAGATGTACAACACTTGGATGTAAAAATTGAAACAAAGGAAGTCAACAACAGGAAGCCAACCTTTAGTTGTTGCCTTGTAAACACAAGGTCTTCTAACCGAAGCCACAAATGTGTGGTTGGCTTCCTGTTGTTGACTTCCTTTGTTTCAATTTTTACATCCAAGTGTTGTACATCTTCGCACTTGATTTTACCGTACTGATGAGAGCTTAAGCTCGAAACACGTGTCTACGGTTGCAGAACATTTTGAGGGTTATACCCAATAACTTTTCTACTTATATATATATATATATATATATATATATATATATATATATATATATATATATATATATATATGAAAATAGGTAATTCGTGACTGACAATAACTGTAGAATTGAAAAAATCTTTAGGTTGCAGTCTGATATTGGATTTAAAGAAAACTCTTTGTCATCTTGCCAAGCTTTCGGAAATGTTTATTTCCTTCCTCAGGACAACTACAAAAGGACAATTTAATAAATGGAGAAAAAATATTGAATCTACTTACATAACTTGAGTAAAAATAGAAATTAGCATCAAAAAAAGAATGTTGTATATAAAAATATTACACAGATAAAATTTTAAATTAATGTCAATCAACTTATCAACAATATATATATATATATATATATATATATATAAAGCTAGGGAACTTGTTGGGTGAGCAGCATGCAGGAAGTATACTCTTATAATACTTCCTGCATGCTGCTCACCCAACAAGTTCCCTAGCTTGATCTTAACTAGTCAGCAAAGACTACCTCTCTCCTATATATATATATATATATATATATATATATATATATATATATATATATATATATATATATATATATACAGGGTGTTAATTAAGTAACGTTGACAAACTTCGGGAGGTGATTCTTTGGAGGTTTTCAGGACGAAATGTTCATATAAACATATGTCCCAAACGGCTTGGTTTTCGAGATACAGGGTGATAAAGATACATTTTTTTCAAGATTTTTTAGAGTTAACTTCGACATTTTCTACAATAATCAGTTCAAATTAGGCAAGTACAATCCATTCAATAGTACGCACGATACAAAATAATGCATTTCTCAAATAATTCACAGGGTCCTCCTTTTTTCAGATTCAAGCTTTGTTCAACCCTTCAGAATTTTTTTTTCCGCCGCCACTGACATATTATGAGAAAGGAATAATGAATGTTGTTTCATTTAACATCTTTTTGATATCTTGCATTATTTCATTTACTTGTACGGTTCAGGAGTTACAATGAAAATATTAACGCAAACATTTTCCAGTAACGCATAACATAAAGAAATTTGAGAAGCAAATAGTCTAACAAACTTGAAGGGTGATTCTTTGAAAGGTTTCAAGATGAAAAGTTCATATAAACATGTCCCAAGCGGCTTGGTTTTCGAAGTACAGGGTGATCAAAATACATTTTTTTGGAGTTTTTGGAGTTTACTTCGAAATTTTCGACAATAATCGATCGAAATTAGTTCAAATTGGACAAGTACAATCCATTCAATAGTGCGCATGATATAAAATAATTCATTTCTCGAAGTGTCATTGCCACTCTCCAAAGATTAGCGCGTGACGCAATACGTCATTTTGTTCTCATTACACAAATAGCTATTTTCTGCTCGTGTAGAGAAAATGTAATGTTATGGAGCTCCCATACATTTTTTACCATAACTCAGGTTGAATATGTATTGCACAAAGTTAATTATGGCAAAATAATTTTGGACATTTTCAATAGTGAATAACTTCATTATCAAATACTAGAGCAAAGTAACATAAATTCCCTAGGAATAAAATTAAGTTCAGAAAAGGACCATTATTGAAATTGATATGTCAGAGCAGCTGCTGGAAATGGCCACCGCCAACTTCAATGCATGCGTTTATGCGCCTAACCATAGACTGGTGGACACGCTCAAAAATACCAGGAGTGTTTCTTATAATTCCGCATGACTCCTGTATGCGATTCCTCAGGTCTTCTTCACTTTGAACTGGAGTTCGGTACACTAATGATTTAAGGTGCCCCCAGAGGAAAAAAAAAAGTGGATTCATATCGGGTGACCTTGGTGGCCAAAGTTGTGGCCCACCACGCCCAATCCAGCGATCAGAATAATTCTCATCTAAATATTGGCGTGCAACCAATCTGAAGTGTACTGGAGCACCATCATGCATAAACCAAATTCCAATTCTTTCCCTCAGTGGGATCTCTTCTAGGAGTCCAGGTAAGATGAATTCAAGAAAATGTCGATAATGGTCACCATTGAGTCTATGAGGCAGAAAATGTGGCCCGATAAGGAAATTCCCTACAATTCCAACCCAAACATTCACAGAAAACGTCTCTTGAAAATGGTTTTCAATCACGGCGTGTGGGTTTTCATCAGCCCACATATGATTGTTGTGAAAATTGAAAATGCACATTTTTACCATCAGAATCTTTAGGTTGAAAGTTAAGGTTTTCCCAATATCTGTCAGATCTAGTTTAATATCCAGCGTACCGCAGTGACGGGGAGATAGTAGTTTTCTGTTAGATATCACAAAAAGAAATCACATCTTTACAATAACAAGCTTTTATTTAGCTTCACTTGTAACTAACAAACAATTTAATAAAAGTTGAATTTGACCCACTTCTAATACTCCGATTAATTTGAAATTTGGCAGGTTTCCGTAATTCCGGTGACAATGCATTAAAAAAATGTTTGTTAAAAAACAAAATGGCGGCTCCAATATGGCGGACGAGTTTTGTGATTATGATCCGATTCTGTTCAAAATTGGTATGTGATGGTTTTTGGGTTGGAGATTTTCAGTTTCACATAAAAAATAAACTAAAATGTTAAAAATGAAAATTATAAAAAGAAAACATTTTAAAGTTTTTATACAATACACTGAAAAGGAAAAAATAATTCATTTCATTGTTTGATCTAGGTAATCTTGTACAGAAAGATTTTGATACTCACAGAATAACCTACAAAAAATGAAACAAATTATTTTTTCATTTTCAGTGCATTTGTATAAAAGCTTGTCTTTATATTTTTTATTGTATAATTTTTATTCATCGTAGATTTTTCTAATTCTGAAAAAATATTTCCATCAATTTACAATAATTGAAAATGTTCAATTTTCAAATTTTCTAATGTTATGCCACACTGGAAAATGTTTAAATTAATATTTTCATTATATCCCCTGAACCGTACAAGTAAATGAAAAAATGCAGGATATCAAAAAGATGTTAAATGAAACAACATTGATTATTCCTTTCTCATAATATGTCAGTAGCGGCGGAAAAAAAATTCTGAAGGGTTGAACAAAGCTTGACTCTGAAAAAAGGAGGACCCTGTGAATTATTTAAGAAATGCATTATTTTGTATCGTGCGCCCTATTGAATGGATTGTACTTGCCTAATTTGAACTGATTATTGTCGAAAATGTCGAAGTTAACTCTAAAAAATCTTGAAAAAAATGTATTTTTATCGCCCTGTATCTCGAAAACCAAGCCGTTTGGGACATATGTTTATATGAACTTTTCGTCCTGAAAACCTTCAAAGAATCACCTCCCGAAGTTTGTCAACGTACTTAATTAACACCCTGTATATATATATAAAATTTGAATGTATTATTTTAACCAGAAAGTAATAATTATACTATTATAAACTTGTTGTTGGATACGACATATTAGAAGGGATGGGAACGTGTGTGGGTGGTTGAGACATATTAGATTAGATTGCATTATTGTTTGCATTGAGAAAGACATGTGATAGAAATCATTATAAATCAAACATTTTACAAAATATTTGTTTAGAAAACATAATTGACGCAAAACATGACAATTAATGTCTGTATGATATCATCTGAATGAAGATTAATAAATTTCAGATATCTGGTAGAGGAGCAAAAATGGTTGCCATTGTTCGTGAAAGCGATGTAGACACTGCTGAGCCACTAGAGCAAATTTTCAAAATTGTGAATAATATTCCTTGTGATGTAGAAGTCAATGAAGTCTGTTCAATTCCACAACATGCTGGTGAGGTCGACTCTGGAAATGCTTTAAATTCAGCATTCGAAAATGGCAATATCAGAAGCAGTTGTTCTGAAAATATACGAAATAATGAATCTTATTTACCAGGAGCTCTTTCAGTTGGAGATATTATATCTCTAGCACAACCAGATATACAAATTTTGGATAACCTTGTCTGTACTATTATTCAGGATACTGATTCAAACATTGATAACTTTCAAGTTATATGTGAAGATGAAAATGCCAATGTAAATGTTGATGCTGATATGGAGTTACTAGAAAATCGTTTAAATATTGTTAATCAAGAATGTGGAGACAACAATAATGATTTTGGAGATATTGATGGTGCAGAAAACCAGCAAGAAGTACATTCGGAATATGATACTGTGGATGACCCTGACTATGTGCCACCTGATGAAGAAAGTCGAGACGATATCATTCTGGATTCCAAATCATCAACCCAAGAAGAAAAGGAGACATCATGCTCTCCCAGAATCTAGGGAGAAGAATGTGAATAAGAAGAAAATAATGTTAGGTGAAGAGTACAAAGGATACACGATATCAAACAGTGGCATAATAAAGCACGAAATTATGAGACAAAAGAACATTGGGACCAACGTGTGATTCTGATTTCTGCAAGATAGCGTCAAATAGGTTTTGTCAATTATTCACTGATGAAACTCGACAAACAATTTTTAATAAATTTTGGAACATGACATGGGAACAGAAAAGGATCTTTGTTTCACACATGAACATCGGTTACGGGGAAAAAAAGAGATGCTATACAAAAAGTGTTTAAAATATCTTCCTAGTGGAGAAATTATGTACAAAATAAAATACATTGATCAATATAAAGAACTACCTCAGAGACAGAAAATTATTGATAAAAATTACTCCCTGCAGCCTCTCTATTCTGAGAGACTCAAGATTAATAAGAAGAATTAGATGCATCTCCAATAGCTCAAAAAAGTTTTACCGCTAGATACTCACTTTTTTTATAATAATAATAATAATAATAATAATAATAATAATAATAATAATAATAATAATAATAATAATAATAATAATAATAATAATAATAATAATAATAATAATAATAATAATAATAATAATAATAATAATAATAATAATAATAATAATAATAATAATAATAATAATAATAATAATAATAATAATAATACACGCGCATTCTCTCCGCAGTTGATCCGGTGTATGAACGGATATATGAGCAACGAGGGTCAAAGAAAGGGGTCGCCGGCTGCAAGGAGAACCTGCTCATCGATAGATGTATCACGCAGGACTCCGTGCAGTATAAGCGTAACCTTTCGATGGCCTGGATTGATTACCGCAAGGCATTTGATACAACATCGCATGAGTTAATCATGCATTTGCTCAGATGTCTTGAGGTACCCAATCAAATAGTGGGATGCATTGGACAACTGATGCCACTCTGGAGGACTCGCTTCACCATAAGATCTGGTAGAGACATAGTCCAAACAGAGCAGGTCATCATTAGAAGAGGCGTGTTTCAGGGAGACTCCCTCAGCCCTCTTCTCTTCTGCATCTCACTATTGCCATTGTCCGTTGTACTCAGGAATACCCGTGGGTACAACTGCGGCACCCCCAGCAACCGGAGGCATAAAGTCACTCATCTGTTTTACATGGATGACCTCAAATTATATGCCTCTGGAGAAAGGGACCTACATCAGTCCCTTAGGGTGGTGGAAGAGTACACGCATGCTATCGGAATGGAATTTGGGATCGACAAATGTGCCACGGTTCATCTCAAAAGAGGACGATGCGAGGAATACGGAGAGGATGTCCAGCTCGTAGACGGAAGCATCCTACATCATCTGGATGCCGGAGAGACGTATACTTACCTAGGGGTGGAGCAACGCCACTCCCAAGAGGTATTCACAGTTAAGAACTCTCTCCGCGGCAAGTATCAGCATAAACTCCGACAGATCTGGTCATCAGAACTGTCGGGGAAGAACAAAGTTGCTGCAACCAATATGCTTGCCGTTCCGATCCTTCTCTACTCTTTCGGAGTAATGAAGTGGACTAAGGAAGAGCTGCGACAACTCGACGTTAAAACTCGCAAAGTGATGCATCTCAATAGGTGCTTGCATCCTAAATCGTCCGTTCCACGGTTATACTTTCCCAGACAACGGGGAGGCCGTGGACTTTTGAGTTTGGAGTGTATGCATAACAGAATGGTTCTGGATGGGGCCTGTAAAGTCATCAGGAGTTCAGATCCCCTTCTCTGCATGGTCCGCGACCATGAAAAAGCAGGGATTGGAGCATTTCTTTTTAAGGCAGCAACCCGTGCGGCCGATGAACTCGGTCTCGTATTCGACACTGAACGGGCTAACCCAAACTCTGTCACCGAGTTGGGACCCGTTCAGCAAAAAGCTCACATCAAAGCTGCGGAGACAGAGGTCCTGCTACAGCTACATATGGATAAGCCAATGCATGGTGTCTTCTTTCATAACATCGAAGACCTTGGCTTATCCAAAAGCTTGACCTTTGCCTTCCTCAGGGCGAGTGAGCTAAAGTCGGAGACCGAGGGATTCATAATGGCCTGCCAGGATGGTGTCTTCAACACCCTCGTCTACCGTAGTCGCGTGATGGGTATAGATGTCCCTGACACCCGATGCAGGGCATGTCGTGGGGCACCTGAGACCGTAATGCATTTGCTATCAGCATGCCCATCTTATGCGGTCTCAGCCTATATCCACAGGCATAACGCGGCGCTACGAGTGTTATACTACCATCTATGACACTCGTACGGTATAGACGAGACACCGGTGTTGCCTTATGTTCCGGGGGATATTGAGTCCGTGGTGGAGAATGAGAGGTGCCGGATCTATTGGAACTACTCATTCCCCACCCTCAGGCAAATACAAGCCAATAAGCCTGATGTTGTCCTCCTCGACCACCAAAGTAGAACGATATTCGTCATGGAGTTTTCCGCTCCAGGCGAAATGAATATCGTTCGAAAAGAGGAGGAAAAACGGACTAAATATCGAGATCTTCTCTTTGAACTCCGCAGGTTATATCCGGACCATTCTGTCAAAATGGTGGTTCTGATCATAGGAGTCCTTGGTGGAATGATGGACACACTGCTCTCCAACTTGAAGATAATACCTGCTTGCCGTAATATGGCAGAAATCTTAGCAGCAAGAATGCAGAAGGCCGTCATCCTTGGTTCGCTCCGTCTACTCAGGGCACATGATTCTCGGACCCAATAGTCACTCACCCTACGGACGTAGGGAGTGGTTATTGGGGTTAACGACACCAGCGCGCCCTCCGGATGTATCGGAGCACCGGAGACAGGGCCTGACTGGTACATTCCCAACGGGAAAAAAAAAAAAAAAAAAAAAATAATAATAATAATAATAATAATAATAATAATAATAATAATAATAATAATAATAATACACCCAGAGCATGCAGCGTTTTCCGCACAAAATCTCAGGGATTATGTATCCCATCTTCGGGCTCGAGGCTACGTTAGAGCTCCTCCTCAGCCAGTTATCGAAGTGGCAGATATGCCACGTGTCGGTTTGGCTGTGGAGGAGAATCGCATTGTTCCACTGATGGAGAATATCAGAACCCGCAGGGCGCTTCACAATATAAAGCCCCTGAAGCCGCAAGAACTGGCACGGGTGGATGCGGAGATTGGCGATGTTCTTCCAGAAGAGGCTGACATCTGGCAGATCAATTCTGTCGTGTACGACGCCGCTCATGCTCTATCCCAAACGGAGAGGAGGGACACCACCGCTCTGGTAGGGAGGCATGAACGACGTGTACACAAGATGGAAGCCAAGATCAAGTCGGCGAGACAACACGCGTCTCGTATCCAGTGTGTGGTGGACTTCGTGGCGGCCAATAGGCCTTTCACGCTCGCAGTGCGGCGAATTGCCGCAAAATTGAGACGAGCTCACCACACATTAAATCAAGGTGTGCTGTTCACCATCAAACAGCACTGCCTTGATAGGATACGAATGCTAGTGGCTGCAAAGAAGTCACTAGTGAGGCGGGCGAGAGGTATCGCGGAAAACATAAAGTTCCGCGATAAACCTTCTCGCTTATTCCAAGAGCCTCCACGTGTTATCGATAACCCGCCGGCTGCAGATCGGGTGGAAACATTCTGGAAGAATATCTATGAGTATCCGCAACCACTCAACGTAGATACTCCAGCCCTAGCGCAGTTCGAAGCATTTTGCAGGAGGCTTCGGCAGCCTGAGCTCAATGATCTGCGCATTCCGATAACCACGGAAGAAGTACGAGGGGCCCTAAAAGGCTCTAAGAATTTCGCTGCTCCAGGCCCTGATGGGTTGAATAACTATTGGTGGAAAAAGTTTCCAACAACCCACCGCCATCTGGCCAGAGTTTTCAACTCATGGCTAGATGGGGAGCAGCAGATTCCGGAGTGGTTTGTCGAGGGGCGAACCGTGCTCATCCCCAAAAACGGAGATTTGTCTGATCCAAAGAATTACAGGCCGATAACATGCTTGAATGCGTGTTTTAAGGTGTTTACGCGCATCTTATACACACGCATTCTCTCCGCAGTTGATCCGGTGTATGAACGGATATATGAGCAAAGAGGGTCAAAGAAAGGGGTTGCCGGCTGCAAGGAGAACCTGCTCATCGATAGATGTATCACGCAGGACTCCGTGCAGTACAAGCGTAACCTTTCGATGGCCTGGATCGATTACCGCAAGGCGTTTGATACAACATCGCATGAGTTAATCATGCATTTGCTCAGGTGCCTTGAGGTACCCGATCAAATAGTGGGATGCATTGGACAACTGATGCCGCTCTGGAGGACTCGCTTCGCTATAAAATCTGGTGGAGACATAGTCCAAACAGAGCAGGTCATCATTAAAAGAGGCGTGTTTCAGGGAGACTCCCTCAGCCCTCTTCTCTTCTGCATCTCACTATTGCCATTGTCCGTTGCACTCAGGAATACCCGTGGGTACAGCTGCGGCACCCCCAGCAACTGGAGGCATACAGTCACCCACCTGTTTTACATGGATGACCTAAAATTATATGCCTCTGGAGAAAGGGTCCTACATCAGTCCCTTAGGGTGGTGGAAGAATATACGCATGCTATCGGAATGGAATTTGGGATCGACAAATGTGCCACGGTTCATCTCAAAAGAGGACGATGCGAGGAATACGGAAAGGATGTCCAGCTCGTAGACGGAAGCATCCTACATCATCTGGATGCCGGAGAGACTTATACTTACGTAGGGGTGGCGCAATGCCGCTCCCAAGAGGTAATCACAGTTAAGAACTCTCTCCGCGGCAAGTATCAGCATAAACTCCGACAGATCTGGTCATCAGAACTGTCGGGGAAGAACAAAGTTGCTGCAACTAATATGCTTGCCGTTCCGATCCTTCTCTACTCCTTCGGAGTGATGAAGTGGACTCAGGAAGAGCTGCGACAACTCGACGTAAAAACTCGCAAAATGATGCATCTCAATAGGAGCTTGCATCCTAAATCGTCTGTTCCACGGTTATACTTTCCCAGAAAACGGGGAGGCCGTGGACTTTTGAGTTTGGAGTGTCTGCATAACAGAATGGTTCTGGATGGGGCCTGTAAAGTCATCAGGAGTTCAGATCCCCTTCTCTGCTTGGTCTGCGACCATGAAAAAGCAGGGATTGGAGCATTTCTCTTTAAGGCAGCAACCCGTGCAGCCGATGAACTTGGTCTCGTATTCGACACTGAACGGGCTAACCCAAACTCTGTCACCGAGTTGGGACCCGTTCAGCTAAAAGCTCACATTAAAGCTGCGGAGACAGAGGTCCTCCTACAGCTGCATATGGATAAGCCAATGCATGGTGTTTTCTTCAACAACATCGAAGACCTTGGCTTATCCAAAAGCTTGACCTTTGCCTTCCTCAGTTCGAGTAAGCTAAAGTCGGAGACCGAGGGATTCATAATGGCCTGCCAGGATGGTGTCTTCAACACCCCCGTCTACCGTAGTCGCGTGATGGGTATAGACGTCCCTGACACCCGATGCAGGGAATGTCGTGGGGCACCTGAGACCGTAATGCATTTGCTATCAGCATGTCCAGCTTATGCGGTCTCAGCCTATATCCACAGGCATAACGCGGCGCTACGAGTGTTGTACTACCATCTAAGACACTCGTACGGTATAGACGAGACACCGGTGTTGCCTTATGTTCCGGGGGATATTGAGTCCGTGGTGGAGAATGAGAGGTGCCGAATCTATTGGAACCACTCATTCCCCACCCTCAGGCAAATACAAGCCAATAAGCCTGATGTTGTCCTCCTCGACCGTCAAAGTAAAACGATATTCGTCGTGGAGTTTTCCGCTCCAGGCGAGATGAATATCGTTCGGAAAGAGGAGGAAAAACGGACTAAATATCGAGATCTTCTCTTTGAACTCCGCAGGTTGTATCCGGACCATTCTGTCAAAATGGTGGTTCTGATTATAGGAGTCCTTGGTGGAATGATGGACACACTGCTCTCTAATTTGAAGTTGATACCGGCCTGCCGTAATATGGCACAAATCCTAGCCGCTCGAATGCAGAAGGCCGTCATCCTTGGTTCCCTTCGTCTGCTCAGAACACATGACTCTCGGACCCAATAATCACTCACCCTACGGACGTAGGGAGTGGTTATTGAGGTAAACGACACCAGCGCGTCCTCCGGATGGGTCGGAGCACCGGAGACAGGACCTGACTGGTACACTCTTAAAGGAAATAATAATAATAATAATAGAAGGCAGGGGGGTCAACCAACACCTAAGGTCCTGGTGAGTAGCGACACCACCTACCCGAGCAAAGGATGCAAAATCGGACCGGCATCTCATGCGCATCCGGGAGGGAAAAAAGCAACTTTCCCTCCGGTGTCGGCCGTGGGTTTACTGGGTTAACCCCCCAGTGAACTCTACTACTCGGTTCCCAACAATCGAGGAAGAGGCCCCCACAACCGACCCCCTCGGATTAGGGGTCAAAGGCAAGGTGGTGGGGCCAACGATGATTTGCCAAATGATGACGACCGCGATAACAACGGATGCTTTGAGTGGACGGACGAATTAAGGGACGGACTTCTGCATTGCTACGAGAGCAGTGAGCCCGCCCGGAGAGGATACATGGCGAGAATGCATGCTCTGTGGTGTGAGAGACACCCAGAGCATGCAGCGTTTTCCGCACAAAATCTCAGGGATTATGTATCCCATCTTCGGGCTCGAGGCTACGTTAGAGCTCCTCCTCAGCCGGTTATCGAAGTGACAGATATGCCACGTGTCGGTTCGGCTGTGGAGGAGAATCGCATCATTCCACTGATGGAGAATATCAGAACCCGCAGGGCGCTTCACAATATGAAGCCCCTGAAGCCGCAAGAACTGGCACGGGTGGATGCGGAGATTGGCGATGTTCTTCCAGAAGAGGCTGACATCTGGCAGATCAATTCTGTCGTGTACGACGCCGCTCATGCTCTATCCCAAACAGAGAGGAGGGACACCACCGTTCTGGTAGGGAGGCATGAGCGACGTGTACACAAGATGGAAGCCAAGATCAAGTCGGCGAGACAATACGCGTCTCGTATCCAGTGTGTGGTGGACTTCGTGGCGGCCAATAGGCCTTTCACGCCCGCAGTGCGGCGAATTGCCGCAAAATTGAGACGAGCTCACCACACATTAAATCAAGGTGTGCTGTTCACCATCAAACAGCACTGCCTTGATAGGATACGAATGCTAGTGGCTGCAAAGAAGTCACTAGTGAGGCGGGCGAGAAGTATCGCGGAAAACATAAAGTTCCGCGATAAACCTTCTCGCTTATTCCAAGAGCCTCCACGTGTTGTCGATAACCCGCCGGCTGCAGATCGGGTGGAAACATTCTGGAAGAATATCTATGAGTATCCGCAACCACTCAACGTAGATACTCCAGCCCTAGCGCAGTTCGAAGCATTTTGCAGGGGGCTTCGGCAGCCTGAGCTCAATGATCTGCGCATTCCGATAACCACGGAAGAAGTACGAGGGGCCCTAAAAGGCTCTAAGAATTTCGCTGCTCCAGGCCCTGATGGGTTGAATAACTATTGGTGGAAAAAGTTTCCAACAACCCACCGCCATCTGGCCAGAGTTTTCAACTCATGGCTAGATGGGGAGCAGCAGATTCCAGAGTGGTTTGTCGAGGGGCGAACCGTGCTCATCCCCAAAAACGGAGATTTGTCTGATCCAAAGAATTACAGGCCGATAACATGCTTGAATGCTTGTTATAAGGTGTTTACGCGCATCTTATATACACGCATTCTCTCCGCAGTTGATCCGGTGTTTGAACGTATAAATGAGCAAAGAGGGTCAAAGAAAGGGGTCGCCGGGTGCAAGGAGAACCTGCTCATCGATAGATGTATCACGCAGGACTCCGTGCAGTATAAGCGTAACCTTTCGATGGCCTGGATCGATTGTCGCAAGGCATTTGATACAACATCACATGAGTTAATCATGCATTTGCTCAGATGCCTTGAGGTACCCGGTCAAATAGTGGGATGCATTGGACAACTGATGCCGCTCTGGAGGACTCGCTTCACCATAAGATCTGGTAGAGACATAGTCCAAACAGAGCAGGTCATCATTAGAAGAGGTGTGTTTCAGGGAGACTCCCTTAGCCCTCTTCTCTTCTGCATCTCACTATTGCCATTGTCCGTTGCACTCAGGAATACCCGTGGGTACAACTGCGGCACCCCCAGCAACCGGAGGCATAATTTCACCCATCTATTTTACATGGATGACCTCAAATTGTATGCCTCTGGAGAAAGGGACCTACATCAGTCCCTTAGGGTGGTGGAAGAATATACGCATGCTATCTGTATGGAATTTGGGATCGACAAATGTGCCACGGTTCATCTCAAAAGAGGACGATGCGAGGAATACGGAGAGGATGTCCAGCTCGTAGACGGAAGCATCCTACATCATCTGGATGCCGGAGAGACTTATACCTACCTTGGGGTGGAACAACGCCGCTCCCAAGAGGTATTTGCAGTTAAAAACTCTCTCCGCGGCAAGTATCAGCATAAACTCCGACAGATCTGGTCATCAGAACTGTCGGGGAAGAACAAAGTTGCTGCAACTAATATGCTTGCCGTTCCGATCCTTCTTCACTCTTTCGGAGTGATGAAGTGGACTAAGGAAGAGCTGCGACAACTTGACGTTAAGACTCGCAAAATGATGCATCTCAATAGGAGCTTGCATCCTAAATCGTCCGTTCCACGGTTATACTTTCCCAGACAGCGGGGAGGCCGTGGACTTTTGAGTTTGGAGTGTCTGCATAACAGAATGGTTTTGGATGGGGCCTGTAAAGTCATCAGGAGTTCAGATCCCCTTCTCTGCATGGTCCGCGACCATGAGAAAGCAGGGATTGGAGCATTCCTTTTTAAGGCGGCTACCCGTGCGGCCGATGAACTCGGTCTCGTTTTCGACACTGAACGGGCTAACCCAAACTCTGTCACCGAGTTGGGACCCGTTCAGCAAAAAGCTCACATAAAAGCTGCGGAGACAGACGTCCTGCTACAGCTACATATAGATAAGCCAATGCATGGTGTCTTCTTTCATAACATCGAAGACCTTGGCTTATCCAAAAGCTTGACCTTTGCCTTCCTCAGGTCGAGTGAGCTAAAGTCGGAGACCGAGGGATTCATAATGGCCTGCCAGGATGGTGTCTTCAACACCCTTGTCTACCGTAGTCGCGTGATGGGTATAGACGTCCCTGACACCCGATGCAGGGCATGTCGTGGGGCACCTGAGACCGTAATGCATTTGCTATCAGCATGCCCATCTTATGCGGTCTCAGCCTATATCCACAGGCATAACGCTGCGCTACGAGTGTTGTACTACCACCTACGACACTCGTACGGTATAGACGAGACACCGATGTTGCCTTATGCTCCGGGGGATATTGAGTCCGTGATGGAGAATGAGAGATGCCGAATCTATTGGAACTACTCATTCCCCACCCTCAGGCAAATACAAGCCAATAAGCCTGATGTTGTCCTCCTCGACCACCAAAGTAGAACGATATTCGTCATGGAGTTTTCCGCTCCAGGCGAAATGAATATCGTTCGAAAAGAGGAGGAAAAACGGACTAAATATCGAGATCTTCTCTTTGAACTCCGCAGGTTATATCCGGAACATTCTGTCAAAATGGTGGTTCTGATAATAGGAGTCCTTGGTGGAATGATGGACACACTGCTCTCTAACTTGAAGATAATACCGGCTTGCCGTAATATGGCAGAAATCTTAGCAGCAAGAATGCAGAAGGCCGTTATACTTGGTTCGCTCCGTCTACTCAGGGCACACGATTCTCGGACCCAATAATCACTCACCCTACGGACGAAGGGGGTGGTTATTGGGATTAACGACACCAGCGCGCCCTCCGGATGGGTCGGAGCACCGGAGACAGGGCCTGACTGGTACACTCCTAAGGAGAAAAAAAAAATATTAATAATCTCAGGGATTATGTTTCCTATCTCCGGGCTCGAGGCTATGTTAGAGCTCCTCCTCAGCCGATTAACGAAGTGGCAGAAGTGGCAGATATGCCACGTGTCGGTCTGGCTGTAGAGGAGGCTCGCATCATACCACCAATGGAGGACATCAGAACCCGCAGGGCGCTTCACAATATAAAGCCCCTGAAGCCGCAAGAACTGGCACGAGTGGATGCAGAGATTGGCGATGTTCTTTCAGAAGAGGCTACCATCTGGCAGATCAATTCTGTCGTGTACGACGCCGCTCGTGCTCTATCCCAGACGGAGAGGAGGGAAACCACCGCTCTTGTTGGGAGGCATGAGCGACGCGTTCACAAGATGGAACCTAAGATCAAGTCGGCGAGACAACACGCGTCTCGTATCCAGTGTGTGGTGGACTACATGTCGGCCAATAGGCCTTTTACGCCGGCAGTGCGGCGAATTGCTGCAAAGCTAAGACGAGCTCACCACACATTGAATCAAGGCGTGCTGTTTACCATAAAACAGCACTGTCTTGATAGGATACGAATGCTAGTGGCTGCAAAGAAGTCACTAGTGAGGCGGGCGAGAAGTATCGCGGAAAACATGAAGTTCCGCGATAAACCTTCTCGCTTATTCCAAGAGCCTCCACGTGTTGTCGATAACCCGCCGGCTGCTGATCGGGTAGAAACCTTCTGGAAGAACATCTATGAGTTTCCGCAACCACTCAATGTAGACACTCCAGCCCTAGCGCAGTTCGAAGCTTACTGCAGGACGCTTCGGCAGCATGAGCACAATGATCTGCGCAATCCGATAACCACGGAAGAAGTTCGAAGGGCGCTAAAAGGTTCTAAGAATTTCGCTGCTCCAGGCCCTGATGGGTTGAATAACTATTGGTGGAAAAAGTTTCCAACAACCCACCGCCATCTGGCTAGAGTTTTTAACTCATGGCTAGATGGGGAGCAGCAGATTCCGGAGTGGTTTGTCGAGGGGCGAACCGTGCTCATCCCCAAAAACGGAGATTTGTCTGATCCAAAGAATTACAGGCCGATAACATGCTTGAATGCGTGTTATAAGTTGTTTACACGCATCTTATACACGCGCATTCTCTCCGCAGTTGATCCGGTGTACGAACGGATATATGAGCAAAGAGGGTCAAAGAAAGGGGTCGCCGGCTGCAAGGAGAACCTGCTCATCGATAGATGTATCACGCAGGACTCCGTGCAGTATAAGCGTAACCTTTCGATGGCCTGGATCGATTACCGCAAGGCATTTGATACAACATCGCATGAGTTAATCATGCATTTGCTCAGATGTCTTGAGGTACCCGATCAAATAGTGGGATGTATTGGACAACTGATGCCACTCTGGAGGACTCGCTTCACCATAAGATCTGGTAGAGACACAGTCCAAACAGAGCAGGTCATCATTAGAAGAGGCGTGTTCCAGGGAGACTCCCTCAGTCCTCTTCTCTTCTGCATCTCACTATTGCCATTGTCCGTTGTACTCAGGAATACCCGTGGGTACAACTGCGGCACCCCCAGCAACCGGAGGCATAAAGTCACCCATTTGTTCTACATGGATGACCTAAAATTATATGCCTCTGGAGAAAGGGACCTACATCAGTCCCTTAGGGTGGTGGAAGAGTACACGCATGCTATCGGAATGGAATTTGGGATCGACAAATGTGCCACGGTTCATCTTAAAAGAGGACGATGCGAGGAATACGGAGAGGATGTCCAGCTCGTAGACGGAAGCATCCTACATCATCTGGATGCCGGAGAGACGTATACTTACCTAGGGGTGGAGCAACGCCACTCCCAAGAGGTATTCACAGTTAAGAACTCTCTCCGCGGCAAGTATCAGCACAAACTCCGACAGATCTGGTCATCAGAACTGTCGGGGAAGAACAAAGTTGCTGCAACCAATATGCTTGCCGTTCCGATCCTTCTCTACTCTTTCGGAGTAATGAAGTGGACTAAGGAAGAGCTGCGACAACTCGACGTTAAAACTCGCAAAGTGATGCATCTCAATAGGTGCTTGCATCCTAAATCGTCCGTTCCACGGTTATACTTTCCCAGACAACGGGGAGGCCGTGGACTTTTGAGTTTGGAGTGTATGCATAACAGAATGGTTCTGGATGGGGCCTGTAAAGTCATCAGGAGTTCAGATCCCCTTCTCTGCATGGTCCGCGACCATGAAAAAGCAGGGATTGGAGCATTTCTTTTTAAGGCAGCAACCCGTGCGGCCGATGAACTCGGTCTCGTATTCGACACTGAACGGGCTAACCCAAACTCTGTCACCGAGTTGGGACCCGTTCTGCAAAAAGTTCACATCAAAGCTGCGGAGACAGAGGTCCTGCTACAGCTACATATGGATAAGCCAATGCATGGTGTCTTCTTTCACAACATCGAAGACCTTGGCTTATCCAAAAGCTTGACCTTTGCCTTCCGCAGGTCGAGTGAGCTTAAGTCGGAGACCGAGGGATTCATAATGGCCTGCCAGGATGGTGTCTTCAACACCCTCGTCTACCGTAGTCGCGTGATGGGTATAGACGTCCCTGACACCCGATGCAGGGCATGTCGTGGGGCACCTGAGACCGTAATGCATTTGCTATCAGCATGCCCATCTTATGCGGTCTCAGCCTATATCCACAAGCATAACGCGGCGCTACGAGTGTTATACTACCATCTACGACACTCGTACGGTATAGACGAGACACCGGTGTTGCCTTATGTTCCGGGGGATATTGAGTCCGTGGTGGAGAATGAGAGGTGCCGGATCTATTGGAACTACTCATTCCCCACCCTCAGGCAAATACAAGCCAATAAGCCTGATGTTGTCCTCCTCGACCACCAAAGTAGAACGATATTCGTCATGGAGTTTTCCGCTCCAGGCGAAATGAATATCGTTCGAAAAGAGGAGGAAAAACGGACTAAATATCGAGATCTTCTCTTTGAACTCCGCAGGTTATATCCGGACCATTCTGTCAAAATGGTGGTTCTGATCATAGGAGTCCTTGGTGGAATGATGGACACACTGCTCTCCAACTTGAGGATAATACCTGCTTGCCGTAATATGGCAGAAATCTTAGCAGCTCGAATGCAGAAGGCCGTTATCCTTGGTTCGCTCCGTCTACTCAGGGCACATGATTCTCGGACCCAATAGTCACTCACCCTACGGATGTAGGGAGTGGTTATTGGGGTTAACGACACCAGCGCGCCCTCCGGATGTATCGGAGCACCGGAGACAGGGCCTGACTGGTACATTCCTAACGGGGAAAAAAAAAAAAAAAAAAAAAAAAAATAATAATAATAATAATAATAATAATAATAATAATAATAATAATAATAATAATAATAATAATAATAATAATAATAATAATAATAATAATAATAATAATAATAATAATAATAATAATAATAATAATAATAATAATAATAATAATAATAACATCGAAGACCTTGGCTTATCCAAAAGCTTGACCTTTGCCTTCCTCAGGGCGAGTGAGCTAAAGTCGGAGACCGAGGGATTCATAATGGCCTGCCAGAATGGTGTCTTCAACACCCTCGTCTACCGTAGTCGCGTGATGGGTATAGACGTCCCTGACACCCGATGCAGGGCATGTCGTGGGGCACCTGAGACCGTAATGCATTTGCTATCAGCATGCCCATCTTATGCGGTCTCAGCCTATATCCACAGGCATAACGCGGCGCTACGAGTGTTATACTACCATCTACGACACTCGTACGGTATAGACGAGACACCGGTGTTGCCTTATGTTCCGGGGGATATTGAGTCCGTGGTGGAGAATGAGAGGTGCCGGATCTATTGGAACTACTCATTCCCCACCCTCAGGCAAATACAAGCCAATAAGCCTGATGTTGTCCTCCTCGACCACCAAAGTAGAACGATATTCGTCATGGAGTTTTCCGCTCCAGGCGAAATGAATATCGTTCGAAAAGAGGAGGAAAAACGGACTAAATATCGAGATCTTCTCTTTGAACTCCGCAGGTTATATCCGGACCATTCTGTCAAAATGGTGGTTCTGATCATAGGAGTCCTTGGTGGAATGATGGACACACTGCTCTCCAACTTGAAGATAATACCTGCTTGCCGTAATATGGCAGAAATCTTAGCAGCAAGAATGCAGAAGGCCGTCATCCTTGGTTCGCTCCGTCTACTCAGGGCACATGATTCTCGGACCCAATAGTCACTCACCCTACGGACGTAGGGAGTGGTTATTGGGGTTAACGACACCAGCGCGCCCTCCGGATGTATCGGAGCACCGGAGACAGGGCCTGACTGGTACATTCCCAACGAGAAAAAAAAAAAAAAAAAAAAAAAAAAAAAAAAAAAAAAAATAATAATAATAATAATAGTTATGCGAGTTACATTTAGACTAGAAACTATCGTAACCAAGTACAGGTACAAGAAATGTCAATAGTTATATTAAAATTTAAAAAGCGTAAAACAATAATTTATACATGAAATTCAGAGTACTTCATTGTACATAAAATTTAAAAGTATATAATTTATATAAAAAAATTCAAATTATCCAAAATTACATCACAACAGAGAATACAGACATACAAATTTCTATATATTAAACAATTGTTTCGTCAAAAATGAATTCGAAATATTCTTCCAGTAAATAAAATGCATTTTTTGATGAAATTTTGATGATTGCTGCCTTCAACTGTTTGATAGGGGCATCTTTCAGTGCATTTGATAATTTATTAAAGATTTTTAGGGATGTATGATTAATTGGCTGTTGAGTTCTTTTCAGGCGGTGATAGGGAATGCTCAACGAATTTTTATTTCTAGTGTCATAAGAATGGTAGGATGAATTTGAAGAGAGTGAGTTTTCGTTTTCTTTCACAAACATTATGCATTGTAGAATGAATACAGAGGGTAAAGTTGAGATGCTCAGTTTTTTTAATAACGGTTTGCTGTGTTCTCGATAACTAGCCTTTGCTATTGTTCGTACAGCTTTTTTTGTAGTTTAAATATTCTTCCATTTTCTACGCAGTTGCCCCAAAGAAGAAGTCCATAAGAAAAAATGGAAAAGAAATTACGATAATAATATGTTAGTTCGGTATCTAGAGTTGTGAATTCCGTTATAGTTTCCTGATTTGGTACACTACTTTATTTAGTTTTTTGGATAAGTATTTGATGTGTTCTTTCCAGTTCAATTTCGTATCAATATATATACCTAATAACTTAACGCTACTTTCTTGACCACCATTTAAAAAAATTAGCTCACTTGTTTTTTCTCTGTTCAGTTTTAAATTATTTGCCGAAAACCATTCTGAAGCCTTTGCTACTGTTTCAGTATTTTTGAGTTTCAGGTTTATTATATCTGGGCTTATATTCAAAATTGTAGAGTCATCAGCATATAATGTCACTGCGTCAGTATTCAAATATTTTGGTAAATCATTTATGAAAGTAATAAAAAATATGGGTCCCAATATTGATCCTTGGGGAACTCCAATATCTATAGACAGTGTGTCTGACTTCTCACCTGAAGGTAGAACCACTTGTTGCTGTCGACGGTGCAAATAGGAAGCGAATAATTCCAATGCATTACCCCTGATCCCATAAAAATCTAATTTACCAAGTAGATACTCATGTGTGACGCAATCAAATGCCTTAGATAAATCCAACATTGTGGCACACGAAAAGTTATTTTCATCAATCGCATCCAAGATTTTTTCCAAAATGACTATTATTGCTTTGGTGGTTGATTTTTTACTGCGGTAACCATACTGCTTCTTTGCAAAAAGTTCTTTATCTTGAAAATATGAAACTATCCTAGATTTCAATAAACATTCAAAAATTTTTGAAAAAACAGGAAGGACTGAAATGGGCCTAAATAAGTCAACTACGTTAAGGTCGTTTGTTTTAGGAATCGGTATTACTTTTGCAATTTTCAGTTTATCTGGAAAAATGCTCTGTTCTATGCATCTATTGAAAATGTAACATAATATTGGAGCCAGTTCATCACAGAGATATTCAACAACCCCCACGCTCATATCATACACATCCCTAATATTTGAGTTTTTTAAGTTGCAAATTATACTTTTCATTTCCTCCTCAGTAGTAGGGCTGATAAAAAAAGAAAATTAGGGAGAACTATGAGTAGTTTGCAGTGTCTGCATGAAATCAGTGTCACTACGAGGTATTGAGTTGACAATGTTTTTGCCCACACTAACAAAAAAATTGTTAAAATTTTCGGCTGAAATATTTGTTTTATACTTGTTGGTATGTTTTCCCGTCTGCGAATTAATCAATTTCCAAATTGCTTTGGATTTGTTGCTCGAGTTTTGTATGAAATCTGTATTTGCTTTTTGTTTGGCATAATCAATGGCTTTTTTATAATTCGATTCCATTTTTTTATAAAGATCATTTACCTCCTGTGACTTTATACATTGTTTCATAGTATTTGTAGCTTCTAGTTGACTTCTCATTTTTCTTCAGATTTTCATTAAACCAGTTTATACCCATTATGTTTTTACATTTGATATTTTTTTTCCGGGAAATGCTTGTAGAATTCGTCTAGGAATATCAGAAAGAAATTGTTAAATAAATCATTCGCCTTCTCAATAGTATATAGTTTGGTTCAGTTGAAGCTAGACATATTTTGTTTAAAATCAGCTAGCTTTTTTTGAGATATGACCCTAATTTTCTTAATATCGACATTTTCTCTAGGAATATATTTTTTCAAAGTTGTCAAGATGCCTGAATGATCAGATAGACAAAAGTCATAGACTGCAACTAGTATGCTGTCAGTTATATTGGTTATCAAATTATCAATGCAAGTTCCATTCTTTTTTGATGAGCGTGTTGGTGTTGTTATGACACAATTTCATATTATGTGCAAACAGATCACCCAATAAGTGAGAATTTCAAAGAAACTGCGAGTGATAATAGAAAAAAAAAGAAAGAAACTGTGAGCGACAATAGAAAAAAAGAAATAAACTGCGAGTGATAATAGAAAAAAAGAAAGAGATAAGAAAAAGAGAACAGATGCAGAAAATAGCCAATTTATACCCCTTAAGAATTGTAACAGAGAAGATGCTGACGACAGAAACAAATCAGAAGGAAGAACATCGAAAAATAATAGAGTAAAACAAAAAGCATTTTTAACGATTAGTGAAAACAATGAAATGGAGCATAACAATGAAAATAAAACAAATATGAATAGGGGAAAAAATAGGAAAAGGAGAACTGAAGCAAAGACTAAGAAAGTGGAGAAGAACAAACAAAAAATTTAATATACAAAAAAATAAATCGAAAATTGATGAATGAACAGTTATTGATATAAATTATGAAACATAATGTGCTGTATTATTTCATAATATTTCAATTATCACGTTTTTGAATTTTCAAAATTTTAAGTGTTACCCTTGTTTTTATATTAATTGTGTACTACTTCCTATATTTGAATGTATTTTTCATTTCCGTATAATGACCTGATATCATAAACCAATATGCATCAATACAGCTTATTATTTGTCTTATACCACCCGAAATTAAATCTAACAAATAAGTCGTATCTGCAATATGAGAACAATTTGTAGTATCCAACATATTGATGAAAAATCAATATAGCGTAAGCAACATAGTGTTCCCATTTATATGAAAAAATCATTCAGATAACTTATTCTTTTTCCAGAGTGGCGAGTAAGTATCATATTCAGTTGAAAAAATCTATTAGATGTGCATGATAACAAAAAAGACAGTTTAAAGTGTCTCCTGTAAAATTAAGCTTTTGTGGGATACAGCCTGTTAGAAATAGGGTATCGATAAATGTTGATTTATCAAAGTTCAGAGTGAGTTTAAAATGTTGTAACCATGTTGAAATTACATTTAGATCACTTTCCATATTTTCACGTATCTCGTTGAGGTCAGTGGCAAAATATATTAATGTTGTATCATCAGCAAATAGTATAATTTTTCATTTCAATTTCAAATTTGTAATGGAGTTAATATAAATCAAAAATAAAACAGATTTTAAAATTGATTCTTGCTGTACCCCACATTTGATATCCATCAAAGAACTGCTAACACCATCAACTAACACCTACTGCTTCCTATTCATCAGATAATTTTGAAACCATTCATGAATTTTTCCTCTTATACCTATTGAGTATAATTTTGCAACTGAAATTTCGTGGTCAACCGTATCAAATACCTTACACAAGTCAAGAGAGAAAAGGCCACATTTCTTGTTGCTATCTGAATCTGGATATGCGAAACAACATCCAGAACTGCCGCCTGTGTGTCTCCCAACCTGCGAAAACCATATTGATTATGACTTAATAAATTGTTTTTCTCAAGAAAGTTAAAAAGTCTGACATTCACAATTTTTTCCAAAATTTTTGAAAATGCTGGTAAAACTGATATAGGTCGGTAATTATTTACGTTATCTTTCCGATCGCTGTTGAATATTGGTGAAACTTTGGCAATCTTCATTTTTTCTGGGACACATCCTGTTTTTAATGACTTGGATATTATATGAAGTAAAATGGGAGTTAGCTCATTTTTTATAACTTTCACAATTCCAGCAGTAATTTCATCAAATCCAGAAGATTATGGAAATCCAAATAAACAATAATTTCCTCAATTTCATTAATGCAAAAATCTCCCCAGTATAAATGGTGTGTGTTGCTGACAGACGGTAGGAGAGTTGTGAATAGGGCGTGATAACCGCGGCTCCTACGTTTTTGTAGCCATCTTCCTTAGAGGCATCAGCGTAAATGCAATAATAACCGGAGTTTTTAGCTTCGAGTTAAAGAAAGATATTTTGAAATAAGATGGAAGGAGTTAAGAATTTAGGATATCCAGAATGGTTTGTGTTACATTGGGGAATTTTAAACTCAACAAATATGGATTAGCTAGAATTCAGCACTTTACCGAAAGTCATTATCAATCTCAATAAAATTTCTTACAACTTTGCAAATGTTACCTTAACAAATGTGATGCAATGAGGGGGAAGATCTGCTGTTTGCATTACACTTTCTAAACGTTGGCTGCAATGGATGTAACAATTATTCTACAGTTGCTCTTGACAGGCCTTTGAAAACTTTTTTCAATTTCAACTTGCTTACTGGGTATTTACTTGTTATTTAGCATTGCGTCACCTACATAAAAATCTATAGTCACTATACTCGTTTTAGTACATGGCTTATATGAAAGATTGATTTGAAAAAAGTTTTTATTTATTTTATGATGAGCTTTGAATTGCGTAACGCCCTTTTTTCCTTAACAGGACAAAAAGGCCGGGCGTTACTATGGCGCGGCGGTTGTTGAGCTTACTCTGTTCACTCTAACGAGAAACGACTCAAAACTCAACAATTGCCTCGGGCTCCACTTCTCCCTAATTCAATTCGGAGGGAGGCCCAGGGCAGCTTCAGATGGAGATACGGTACTCCAGGGGTCAAATAAGGTGACTAAAGACCAAGAGCGGTCAAGTAGTTGCAGGCTTTAATTGCAACACTTGAATTTCATGAAATACCGGCTGCTATGCTTACTTTCAGAATTCTAGTAGTAAGAAAAAGAAGGAAATAGGTAACAATGTCAGTATTTATTGTTGATTCCTTGAAATGAACATTAAACTAAAATATACTTGAAATAAAATTTACTACGCAGGGAAGCAAGTTCTGCACGGTAAGCGGGTGTCGGGTACTATTCGGTTTGATCGGTCTAGGAATTTAGGTTGTACGGGTGTTAAAAGCAGGTTGATTTGTATCCAGAGTGAGGTACTCAAGTTATGGAAAACGCGGTATATCTCTGGGGGTTCGGAGTATCTGTAACAGGGGCTAATGTGTTCGGACTAGACAATTTGACAAATACACAGTATATTTGTTTTCTATTCTGGCTTATTTCACGGCTCCCGGCAAGCTAGCCACTTCGTATATTCCCGAATTAAATTGACAAATCCAGTTTTAATAAGAGGTATTTTCTCGAACAGAATGATTCCTTCTCCGTTTTCGTAAATTTCTGCGGTCAATGTCCGGCCAGCAGGGACACTGAAGAAAACCAACTCTTCCTGCCAGCGGGCAAAACAACACCTTAGGGAAGAGACGGAGTGGGTTTGATTTAACACGACGGTAGGAGAAATCTACTCTGATGGTGTGCAACGGATTCGTTAGAAAAAGAAAATACACAGATACCCCAAATATACTAATAATTCAACGATCCTATCATTCCTGATTGAAACACGATAAAAATCTCAAGCGATCAAAACAATATGAAAAATTATTTCTAAATTGCTTACGGTTTTTATGGGTACGGCTTGCAGGTCGATTCACTATCTGGATTTAACGCAATATTTCTCGGATTTCTACAGGATCACAAACGCGACAAGTGTGAGAAGCGCGAAGAGAAGAGAAGAGCAGAGCCCTACCAAAGAGGGGCAGACGTATTTATCAGGAACCGGTGGCCTTCGGAATATGACGTAGAAAATTGAATGAAAAACGAAAAAAAGTCTGCTCTGACTTTTTAAGATATCAAAATCATGAGCTACAAGAAACCGGAGTTGGAAAACTATGTAAAAGTTAAAATTTTTAACTCACCACAAAAATTAATCAGGTCGCGAAAAAAACAATGGGACGGGGATTCTTGGTGAAGCCAAGAGGCAATGTTTTGTACAGAAAATAATTGAATTGAACGGAGATTTTTAAATAAATCTACAGGGTGGGTAGAGATTGTACGAGTGACGATTTCAGAACTTGTCACCTTGTCAACAATGTTTTCTAACTTACTCTTAATAATAGCAATAATAGCGATAACAATAATAATATCAATAATAATAATAATAATAATAATATGTTAACGTGAATAAATTTAGGCAGGTTACAGGGTGATCCAACGAAGCATCTCAGCTGAAGGCCTGGTCTTCAATGCGGATAATAAATCATCCCATACAGGGTGTAAAAATATGCTTCGTTACATCCCCCTCTTACTTCCGGAAAAAAAAATGAAAACTTCATTTGCATTTCTTTTTTTTTTAATTTAAGTTAACTATGGTTACCCGGCGAACTCTTCGGTGATAGAATAGGTCTGCATGTCGTATTCCGGAACTACAAACGGAGATGGAGAAGTTCTGGCTGGACGGGGTGCAACTCCGGGCTGGATAATTGGCTAGTGGCGGCGATTTCCGGGGGTGGTGTTGCTTGATCGGCCCTTACATCTGCAGACGGCACATTGTGTCGTCTTTTCCGCTACGGTGGGTGTCACCGTCTGGGTACGTACATTTCGGGTTCGAGAGATGGTACTGATGTGGTTTGGGTACGGGCTGAGTCCAGCCTCGTTAAATAGGCAGGGGCAGTCGCGGGACATGACCCCATCTCGGCCACATCTGGAACAAAACAACCGTCGCGGGATGAGGCAGGCGAAGCGGGTGTGTCCTAGAAATCCACAGCGCCAACACAGGGTGTTATCGACGTGAACATTCTGGAAGCGGGAATCCTGAAGAGCATCCGGTCGCTGGCGCAGAGGTTTCATCATGCGAGCCCTACTTTCAGGTTCGACTTTCACGGGGACAGGCACAGCGGAACGGAGAACTTCCTGGCTCTCATGGAATTCTCCCTCTGCAAACTGTTCTCGGAACGCCATGCGGGGCGTAGATGGTCGGGGGTTGATCTCAAAATTACTATTTTCCCCGAACGGGTCGTCGTAGGGGTGTGGAATTGTCTTCTGGCGGTTGACGGTTCCTGTGTCTGGGTGGGTCTGGGTACCCCTGTCGGTACTAAGCGAGCGTATGGATTCCTTGGCCGGAGTGGTGACGATCTTGGCGGACGAGGATGGTCGATCGTTTACTGCTTCGGTCATGGTGGGGCCCATTAATTGTCCGGAGCTAGATTGTCCCTCTCTCGGACCGTCGTCCTCCAATAAGCACCAGTCCTCTGCTAATGGGAAAGTACGGAGGTCCAACAGTTCAGACATCGCAGCTGAGTTAGACGGAACTAGCCGGTATCACGGAAAGTGGTATTTTTGGTATCCGGGTTCGTCGGATCGGGGACCAATTCCAACGGAGATGGAGACCTAGAAATGAATATGTTACTATTTTCTTTAGAAGTCAAACGATCTTGGTGCGGTCGTCATACGGTATGGTACTCGGTTCGTCCGGAGGGATGGTGACCCGTATCCATCTTCCGGATAGTGTAGGCAACCGTATTCTGAAGCGCCGGTGGCGGGGAATACCGTCGGGTCGGAGATCACTCAGCACGGATCGCAACCGTGGAGACCATTCTGCAACGGACCTGCATTTAAGGTACTTCTCGGCTGCCCATGTGCGGATGGCGTCGTACATGATGGTTGGGCCATCGACATGGCCGGGAACGTCCAAGCTCCGGAGGGCCAACTCCACCGCAATCTTCCCTACCCCTCGTTTGTACGACGGAGCTTGGTCTATGAGACCATTCAACTCTTGGAGCTGGGCCACAAGGGTCTCGTCTAGGCCTCGATGGCGAGCCCAAGTCCAATATCTTGAAATTAAATCCTGTCTCGTGTCTCTCACTCTCGGAGACCATGGGTGGGTATGTGGCGGAGACAGAGTGGTTGTCGAGGAACAGGGCGAGGAACAGGAAGAGAAACCTGAACTGGTACGAGGGGGTGGGGGAAAATAGTGCCTTCGGGGGGAAATGGGGTGGTGGCCATGTCGTGAGTGAAATGTCTCGACCATGGAGTGGGATTGAAGGGGAACGGTCCATCTAACCGGGGAAGGGGTTCTGGGGTTGACCGGCGCTAGGCGCGTGTCCAGAGACGGATCGTAGTATAAGAAGGCGGCTGGGCTGGCCTCCAGGTCAGAACCCGGGGGAAAGGACAATCCTTCAGGCATTGGCTGGGTGTGCACCCTAGATTGCGTCGTAGGATGACTCCAGAGTGGGGACGAGTTCGGCAGACGGTCGGACATGATACCTACAATAAGCCGAGTTATTATTCATTTTGTGGTTAGGTAGGGTTTCAGAACCTTAATATGGACACGATTCACCCGCTTTCCGTGATGTCCCTTGAGATCATATACAACGGGAGTAACTACTCTAACAACGGTAAAAGGGCCGGTATATTTAGGGGCAAGTTTGGCTGCATAACCTTGGACTTTGGAGGACAGCGAGTGCTCTTTCTTCATCACCTGGTCGCCGACGTGACATCTCCAGTCTCTACGTCGTAAGTTGTAATAATGGCTTTGTGTGGTGAAGGCTTGAGCCAAATTTACACTCACCAACTCATGGACTTCTCGTAACTTGTCCATATGTGTTGTCCACGCAGAGTGTCTCAACGGTTCGTCTTCGGTCTCGGGAAGGTCTATTGGAAAAACTGATTTTGGCGGATTGAGTTCTCTGCCAAAATTTGAAAAGGCCGGAGTAAATCCAGTGGATTCCTGGCGGGCTGTATTCAATGCAAATTGTAATTCCGACAGGTAGACATCCCATTTTCGGTGGTCATTGGCGCAGTACTGGGAAATCATAGTCTTAACGGTTTTGTTTGCCTTTACACGGGATTAGCTTGCGGAGTGTACGGAGGAGTGAAGCGGTGATGAATACCAAGTTCAGCGAGAAGATCGGTGAACACATGGCCGGTATATTGGGTACCATTGTCGCTAATAACGGTGTCTGGACGGCCGAAACGCAATACGATGTCTTCGTAAAAAGCTTTGGCCACGGCAGCGGAAGTAGCCTTTCGGAGAGGACGGACTTGTAACCATTTGGTAAACCTATCCTGAAATACACACAGGTAGCTGTTTCCTTTGCTGGACCGGGGCAGTGGACCTACCAGGTCAGTAGAAATAGTGCTCCAAGGTTTCCCATTTGGTGACGGATACATTTTTCCTGGCGGCTGTTGTTGAGGTACCTTATACTGCTGACATGACTGGCACGCTCGGACGTACTGGGAAATGTCACGAAACATTCCGGGCCAGTAATACCGTCGTGCGATCCGAGCGGCAGTCTTTGCTATACCCATGTGCCCTGCCGTTACCACATCGTGGTTTTCCTGCAGCACTTTCGCTCGCAGGGGTTTGGGCACACATAGCTTCCACGGATCTGTCATTTCGGGCTCAGCCATGTCACTGGCGTCCCAGAAATGGCGGAATAATTTTCCCTCCTTCACACAATAGTCCGGAAAAGCTTCTGGATTACGGCTTACTTCTTGCTTCTTATTTTCATACCAAGAACAGGTATGTTCCTCTTCGACGGGTTCGACGGCCAGACAGTTCGAATTGGGATCATCACTCTCGGGCAGCGGTTGGCGAGACAACGCATCTGCCACTCGGTTCAAGGCGCCCTTGCGGTACTTGACTTCGTAATCAAACTGCTGCAAGAACATTGCCCAACGGGCAATACGGCCGGACGGACTTTTGAGTGATCTAATCCACTTGAGGGATTGATGGTCACTCAGGACGGTAAAACGGTAGCCTTCGAGATACGGCCTCATCTTCTCGATCCCCCACACAATGGCAAGACATTCTTTCTCAGTGACAGAGTAATTCCGTTCAGGTGGAGACAGGGTACGGCTAGCATAAGCTATCACGTGCTCTTGGCCTTCCATTGTCTGAGTTAGGGCAGCACCCAGTCCATATTCGCAAGCATCTGTCTGAAGGATAAACGGTTTCGTGAAGTCGGGGCACGACAATACTGGGGCTTCCGTCAGACAAACTTTCAGTCTCTCGAACGCATCACTTTGGGCATTTTCCCACCTCCAGCGGTAATTCTTCCTCAAGAGTTTAGTCAGCGGGGATGCCAATTGGGAAAAATTCTGGATGAACCTGCGGTACCAGGAGATCATCCCCAGAAACTGTCGGAGTTTCTTAACAGAGGTAGGAGCGGGCTATTGGATGACAGCTTCGACTTTGTCGGGATCGGTCCGAATACCCTCAGGCGTGACTAAATGGCCAAGGTATCGGAGTGAATTCAGACAGAACTTGCATTTCTCCGGGTTCAGCTGGAGGTTAGCTTCTTGCAGTCTTCGGAAAACTTTTCGTAAGTTTACTAGGTGTTCGTCGAAGGTTCTACCTAAGACGATTATATCGTCCAGATAGGCGAAGGCAAATGGTTCCATGTCGGGCCCAATGATGGTGTCCATGAGCCTTTGAAACGTAGCGGGGGCAGAGTGCAGCCCGAACGGCAATACAGTGAACTGGAATAGTCCACGTCCTGGTACAGTGAAAGCGGTTATCGGTTTACTGTCAGCTGCTAGAGGTATCTGCCAATATCCTTGACGGAGATCCAAGCTGGATATGAATTTCGCTTCACGGAGCTTATCAAGGATCGCGTTGATAAACGGTAACGGGTACGCGTCCTTTTCGGATACCTCGTTAACCTTCTGGAAATCGATGCAAAAACGGAGCTTACCATCCTTCTTCCGGACGATCACCACGGGTGAGTTCCAGGGGCTGCTGGACGGTTCAATTTGACCCTCGTTCAACATCTTGTCCACCTCTTCATTGATAACCTCCTGCATTCTCGGGTTTTGAGGACGATATCGTTGTTTTATCGGCTCAGGGTTCAACAATCGGATGTGATGTTGTATCCAAGGTGTCGTTCCCTTTATTTGTTGAAATACTGGCAATTCAGTCTTCAAAAACTGGTCTAACTGGTATTGTTGAACGGCAGCTAGGTTTCCTCCTTCGATACTCTCAATACCCGGTGGAAAATTATCTATCGGTTGGACAGTATTGTGGGAAGAGATTGGTCGCGGTGGCGTCTGTGTTGTGCCTTCCAGAACGTTTGACACAGGCTGAAGGGGAAATGCTCCCTCAGGGACTGGTATATTTACGGCGGGAGACGTCTTCGTTTCGACGGACTGTGCATAGCGATAGGTCACGTTCTCCTGGTTTAGGAACACCGTTGCACTACCCAAATCCAATCGGAAATTGTGTGTTCGGAGAACGTCCATGCCTATCACTATGTCCACAGTAAGTTGTGGCACAATCAGTAGCTCGGCGGATAGCTGTCCCTGTCCAATGGTTATGTCGGGTGTGAAGCTTTGGTTCACTGGGATGAGTGAACCGTCAGCCTGACGAGACTGACGCACGGAATGGGGCAACGGTGGCCATCCGTAGCGTTCGCAGCAGGTGCCAACGGCCGGACTTGCGAAAGTCCTGGTTGCTCCAGAATCAATGAGAGCCATGAAGGTGGTGTCACCTATGCCTACCTTCACAAACAACCTATTATCGGTAGAACGGACGGCGGAGACATGAGTCGAGGAAACTAACGGCGGAAGCTCGACGGTTCTCGACGTTGTCGAGCCTCTGGTCCGTTTCCCGTGTGGCTACAAACACAGTCCCGTGAAAGTACGCCATTTCGGCCACAGCGTGAACAAAATATTTTGGGCGGGTTTCGGCAATCAACTCTCATGTGTCCATTCTGACCACACCTCCAGCAGGTAGTGTTTCCCTGGACAGCCGGTAATGGGGTTGGGGGTAGGTTTCGTGGGGGCGGCGGCGGTCGGTCACGATGAAGGGTATATCTGTGAAAGATTCCTTTTTTCTATCACCCACTAGCCCAGAGGAAGTGAAAGAAATGATAAAGGATATAAAAAATAAACATTCTTCTGGATGGGATGAGATCTCTGCTAATGTTTTACTACACCTAACACATAATGCAATGTTTACTTTAGCTGAGGCAATTAATAGATCATTTTTGAATGGAACATTCCCGAAATGTCTTAAGATAGCGGTAGTAAATCCTTTGCCCAAAGGAGGGGACTGTGATATAATATCTAATCTAAGGCCTATTTCACTATTGCCAACTTTGGCCAAGTTAGTTGAAAAATTAGTTAAAAAAAGGATGTCTTCATTTCTGCTCTATAATCATTCGCTAAGCTCTCACCAATTTGGTTTTCAAACAGGGAAAAGCACAAATGATGCCAAGTTTGCTTTACTGGAGAATTTATATCTCAAAATCAATGAGGGTGATCCAGTTGCAACAATCTTTTGCGACCTTACAAAAGCTTTTGACTGTGTGGATCACAAGATACTCCTTCAAAAATTAGAAATTTATGGTTTTAGAGATGTAGCATTTAGATGGTTTCAATCATACCTAACGGAACGCACACAAATGGTCTCGCTTAACGGAGAAAGTTCAAAATCTCAACTAGTGAGTTGTGGGGTACCACAAGGATCAGTGCTTGGACCCCTTTTGTTCTTGGTGTATATCAATGATCTGACAAGCATCAATATCAGAGGTAAATTCACTATGTTCGCAGATGATACTACACTACTGTGGCACGGCACCAACATTGATGAACTGAATGAACACATAGCTACAGACATATCCTTGGTGAAAAACTGGTGTGATGCCAATAAGTTATCATTCAATGTCTCAAAAACATGCATTGTAACCTTCAGATGCACTCTGAACGAGATAGTCTTAGGAAACTCGATAATAAGTACTGAACCATCAGCCAAGTTTTTGGGACTCCATGTGGATAACAGTCTGTCTTTCAATACTCATATCAATACTTTATGTAAAAAATTGTCATCAGGGTGCTTTACAGTAAGGGTCATCTCATCAGAATTAAATACATCTTTAGCAAGAGCAGCATATTTTGCTCTGATTGACTCACTATTGAGATATGGAATTTGTTTTTGGGGGAATAGTTCTCAATTTCTATTGAACTCGGTGTTCGTATTACAGAAGAGGGCTGTGAGATACCTTTGTAGAGCAAAACCAAGAGATTCATGCAAACCCTTATTTATTGCTAAAAAGATATTGACATTGACATGTATCTTTATTCTGGAAAGTGTATGTTTAATCTATAAAAAATATTACAATAACATCCAATCTTTTCCAACTCACAAGACGAGAAGTGATAACTTCACGGTGTCCCTACCAATTCCCAGAAGCTCCTTGATAAAGGGGTCAATAATATATAATGCTAAAAAAATGTTCAACCACCTGCCTTCACATATTAGATCCTTGGTGGCACATAATAGATTTAGGAACGCTGTCAAGGAGTTACTGCTAGATAGAGCATATTATAATTTGAAAGAATTCTATGATGATGTATTTTAGGTAATTGTGTTTTGATATCGATTTGTATTGTTAATTTCGCTTTAGATGTGTATCTGTTTATATGTGACGTTGTATATGTTATATACAAATTTTTATTATGTGATTAGGACAATTTAATTGATCTTGACATAATTGTGACTTTTCATATATATATATATATATATATATATATATATATATGTTCGGAAAGGTTTCCGCGGTCAGAAATATGTACATTACTAAGTTCATGGGTTGAACCGCGTTGAGAGTTTATAACTCGACGTTTCGGCTCCTGCTTTGGAGCCATTTTCAAGAGTGTGACTGCGAGGCCTCTATCTGCCTACTCCTCGAGTCGTGGTCTTGAGAGATATCAAGGTCTCAACCTGCCTACTCCTTGATCTCAAAAGACGATCCGATGTTGGTTGCACTGTAGTATTTATAGGTGGTTGGCTACCTGGAGGTGGGCGGGTCTTACGGGTTTTCTCGTTTGTCTTGTCTGCTGGTGCCTGCTGTGTAGTTGGAGTTAATGGGATAATAATTGATTGCGGATAAGTTTCACGTGGCCTGGTAATTACGGTTGGAAGAAGGGGCTTCCAAATGGGGTTCAATTTACGGCTATCATCTTTAATGTTCAGGCAATCAGGCCGTTTTTCGATTTCGATGGCTTCTCTGATAAAACGAGAAGTTCTTGAACGTACTGGGGCGATGGTTTTCGTTTTCTCGAAATCTATGGGGTGACCCGTTTGGATGAAATGAAGAGCTAATGCGGAGCTGGTGTCTCGATTTCTAACTGAAAGGGAGTGTTGATAGGATCGAAAATGGATCTGTTTCGAAGTTTCTCCTATATAAGAGTGGGGGCAGATAGAACAGGGAATTTCGTAAATACCATGGTCTTCGTTGGGAATTTTGTCTTTTGTTGGTCTGATGAGGTGTGATAGTTTTTGTTCTGTGGTAAAGATGGTTTTGATATTTGCTTTTCTGAAAAGTCGACTGATTTTGTCCGTCACCCCTTTGATGTAAGGGAAGAAGACTTTGCATGGACGGTCCACAAGTTGAAGACCGTCCATGCAAAGTCTTCTTCCCTTACATCAAAGGGGTGACGGACAAAATCAGTCGACTTTTCAGAAAAGCAAATATCAAAACCATCTTTACCACAGAACAAAAACTATCACACCTCATCAGACCAACAAAAGACAAAATTCCCAACGAAGACCATGGTATTTACGAAATTCCCTGTTCTATCTGCCCCCACTCTTATATAGGAGAAACTTCGAAACAGATCCATTTTCGATCCTATCAACACTCCCTTTCAGTTAGAAATCGAGACACCAGCTCCGCATTAGCTCTTCATTTCATCCAAACGGGTCACCCCATAGATTTCGAGAAAACGAAAACCATCGCCCCAGTACGTTCAAGAACTTCTCGTTTTATCAGAGAAGCCATCGAAATCGAAAAACGGCCTGATTGCCTGAACATTAAAGATGATAGCCGTAAATTGAACCCCATTTGGAAGCCCCTTCTTCCAACCGTAATTACCAGGCCACGTGAAACTTATCCGCAATCAATTATTATCCCATTAACTCCAACTACACAGCAGGCACCAGCAGACAAGACAAACGAAAAACCCGTAAGACCCGCCCACCTCCAGGTAGCCAACCACCTATAAATACTACAGTGCAACCAACATCGGATCGTCTTTTGAGATCAAGGAGTAGGCAGGTTGAGACCTTGATATCTCTCAAGACCACGACTCGAGGAGTAGGCAGATAGAGGCCTCGCAGTCACACTCTTGAAAATGGCTCCAAAGCAGGAGCCGAAACGTCGAGTTATAAACTCTCAACGCGGTTCAACCCATGAACTTAGTAATGTACATATATATATATATATATATATATATATAAGTGAAAATAGAGTCATGAATAACTTACTGTTATATATATATATATATGTATATATGTCTCTTTGTGTGTTTATATATGTGTATATGTGTGTATGTATGTATGTGTATGTGTATATGTATGTGTATATATGTATACATGTTTGTTTATTTATGTTTATACAGCTTTATTTTTATGTATTTTTTCGCTTTATCAATGAGAATTCAGTTCTTTCGATATTAAAGCATATTTGATTTGATAGGAAGTACTTGGTGCATCTCGTGGCGGTGTTGCCACTACATGAGTGTGGTGGTTGTCACTCATGGTGGTATCGACCCTGGTGTATGGTCGGGAGGAGGATGGAGGGGTTACTGACGGTCCTGCACACGGACTTCGCTGGGGTACCGTTGCAGAAACGGGTAACAGTGGGGCGGATTTTTGGACGCGACAAGAGGCTGCCGTGGGAGAAAATGCTTGGTCGATTTCTGCCCGCAACAGTTCGTATTCACGGACAGCTTTGGAGAAACCAAAAATATCCACAAAGTCTGTTCTCCGAATCTGGCGTCTGTACTCTGGGTGGAGGTTTCTGTAGAGCCAGTTTAATTCCTGGTCTGGAGAAATTCCTCCATGCCGGCGGATGAGAGTCTGCAAGTCAGTAACATACTCAGAGCTACACTCGTGTAGTTGGTGTATCCTCCTACTGATAGCGACCTCCAAATCGAAACGGTAATTGACCGGAAAGAAAAAGTCTTGAAAACTGATATAAAACTCATTCCAGTTACTCCAATACCTCTTGTTATTCCGGAACCATAGGGCAGGCATACTCTGTAGTAAATCCGGCATAACCTGAAGCAAACGATCAGGGTGTATGCCTTGTGACGACCGTATCTCTTCAAGCCTTTCCAGAAAGGAGGCGGGGTCATCGGTTCCATCAAAAGAAAGGCCCCAGTCTATAACCTTCAAGGGTCTCACTACTGGGGGAGTAGATGTTCCAGGCTGAGGCATGACGGATTGTACTCCCAAAAGGGTGCCACTGAGAACACTGGATACGGTCAGAGGACCTGTACTCGTTACAGTAATCGTTGGTAACGACGGGGTGGTTGTGATCCCCACAGATGATGTTGGAAATACAAACGGCATCGTAGTTATTGGTACGGGAGTAGCTTGACCCTCACGAATAAACTTGATGAGGCGTCGGCGTTTTTCATCTACCGTGCCGGCAGTAGCAAGTTGAAATTTTGCTAACTCGGCGTCCAGTTCGTCTTTTCGCAGAAGGTATATCCATCCGACTCGAGTGTCGGCAGGTGGGCCTCCTGTCGGTGCATTCGTAGTTAGAAAAAAGCCTGAAGCTGTGTCAGGTTTCCCCTCGGACTCCGGTTTCCCGCCGGTCATTCTCTTTCAGTCCACTGAAAGCGGTTTGATGTAAAAAAATCACTAGCACCTCCTGTGCTTCCTAAACGACTCGTATCTCAGAAACGGTGGATGGTATCGATGAAAAGTTGACGGGAATCGCTTCTACGCCCTCGAAATCCTATTAATCGAGATGTCACAAGGATTTTATGTCAAAATTAACAACTTGTCAAAATGACAGGTTAGCGGTTATTGACGTATTTCGGCGTTAAATAACCTCTAGATGTTATTACAAGTTATTCCGGCACTATAAAATGACGGATTACTTCATTTTCCTCAAAATCGGATTTTCTTAAACTGTCGGTTATCAGTGCCTTCGGTATACTATAAAAAACAAGTCCCTGCTCGGGCGCCAATTTTTAACGCCCTTTTTTCCTTAACAGGACAAAAAGGCCGGGCGTTACTATGGCGCGGCGGTTGTTGAGCTTACTCTGTTCACTCTAACGAGAAACGACTCAAAACTCAACAACTGCCTCGGGCGCCAGCTTATTAAAGTGGTAAGCTCCACTTCTCCCTAATCCAATTCGGAGGGAGGCCCAGGGCAGCTTCAGATGGAGATACGGTACTCCAGGGGTCAAATAAGGTGACTAAAGACCAAGAGCGGTCAAGTGGTTGCAGGCTTTAATTGCAACACTTGAATTTCATGAAATACCGGCTGCTATGCTTACTTTCAGAATTCTAGTAGTAAGAAAAAGAAGGAAATAGGTAACAATGTCAGTATTTATTGTTGATTCCTTGAAATGAACATTAAACTAAAATATACTTGAAATAATAAAATTTACTACGCAGGGAAGCAAGTTCTGCACGGTAAGCGGGTGTCGGGTACTATTCGGTTTGATCGGTCTAGGAATTTAGGTTGTACGGGTGTTAAAAGCAGGTTGATTTGTATCCAGAGTGAGGTACTCAAGTTATGGAAAACGCGGTATATCTCTGGGGGTTCGGAGTATCTGTAACAGGAGCTAATGTGTTCGGACTAGACAATTTGACAAATACACAGTATATTTGTTTTCTATTCTGGCTTATTTCACGGCTCCCGGCAAGCTAGCCACTTCGTAGCCACTTCGTATATTCCCGAATTAAATTGACAAATCCAGTTTTAATAAGAAGTATTTTCTCGAACAGAATGATTCCTTCTCCGTTTTCGTAAATTTCTGCGGTCAATGTCCGGCCAGCAGGCAATACAACACCTTAGGGACACTGAAGAAAATAGCCCTCTATAACCAACTCTTCCTGCCAGCGGGCAAAACAACACCTTAGGGAAGAGACGGAGTGGGTTTGATTTAACACGACGGTAGGAGGAATCTACTCTGATGGTGTGCAACGGATTCGTTAGAAAAAGAAAATACACAGATACCCCGAATATACTAATAATTCAACGATCCTATCATTCCTGATTGAAACACGATAAAAATCTCAAGCGATCAAAACAATATGAAAAATTATTTCTAAATTGCTTACGGTTTTTATGGGTACGGCTTGCAGGTCGATTCACTATCTGGATTTAACGCAATATTTCTCGGATTTCTACAGGATCACAAACGCGACAAGTGTGAGAAGCGCGAACAGAAGAGAAGAGCAGAGCCCTACCGAAGAGGGGCAGACGTATTTATCAGGAACCGGTGGTCTTCGGAATATGACGTAGAAAATTGAATGAAAAACGAAAAAAAGTCTGCTCTGACTTTTTAAGATATCAAAAACATGAGCTACAAGAAACCGGAGTTGGAAAACTATGAAAAAGTTAAAAATTTTAACTCACCACAAAAACTAATCAGGTAGCGAAAAATACAATGGGACGGGGATTCTTGGTGAAGCCAGGAGGCAATGTTTTGTACAGAAAAGAATTGAATTGAACGGAGATTTTTAAATAAATCTACAGGGTGGGTAGAGATTGTACGAGTGACGATTTCAGAACTTGTCACCCTGTCAACAATGTTTTCTAACTTACTCTTAATAATAGCAATAATAGCGATAACAATAATGATATCAATAATAATAATAACAATAATAATATGTTAACGTGAATAAATCTAGGCAGGTTACAGGGTGATCCAACGAAGCATCTCAGCTGAAGGCCTGGTCTTCAATGCGGATAATAAATCATCCCATACAGGGTGTAAAAATATGCTTCGTTACAATTGTATCGCGCCTTTTTTTCAGCCGTTCTCTACCCACACTGTCTCTGGTTACACTCTTGTGAGTGTTTATGAGGAAAATTATCATTCAATTCACACCAAACGTTCCAACATATACATAAGTTAGGAGCACGTGGAGGTGGTGTTTTTATTGGCAGTCGATAGTAAAGCCGGCATCCCACGGCGCGTAGATCGGCGAGCCTGGCTCGTGGCTTGGTCTCGTCAAGGCTCGTAAGGGCTTTGCTCGAAATTTAGGCTTGGCAATTTGTATGCGATCCCACGACGTGTGTGAGTTCGTTGTGAAGGCTCGTGTTGGCTTGTTCAAATCTTGCTTTTAGTCTTACCAGTGGTGTTGCACAGTGTACACTTCTTCAGTCCGAACATGAAGAATCGGCGAAGACAAGTATCAGCTCGTTTTGCTGCCGCTTATAACATCATGTTAGATAGTTTTTCATTACCAAACAATAGCAAAAGAAAGGGCGTTGGTGGAGAGGATCTTTGCACAAACGCCGCAAAATGTAAGTACCCTTACCGGGTACCTTTTCGGTTTGAAAATGAATTGTAACTCTCCTATTCTCATTACATAACGGTCCTATTCTCATAACATAAGGTTTAAATACGCCCTGAGATCCATATCCAGTTTTCGATGCTTCTACTTTCTGAAATCGATTTGGTAATTGCTAATAACTAAAACAATTGCACAGTACTCACTGATGACGACCCACTAGTTCCGATTGATCGCCATAATCCGGGACTTGTAGTTCATACTTCACCAGGACCAACCCAAAAAATGTTTCTTCTTTCATTAACCGTTATAACTTCAGAAATATCAATACTCAAAAATTCTGTAGACTACTTGGGGGAGCTGATTGAGATCAACATTTCAGCAATTTTAAATGGAGTTGATCAAACAGGAGAACGGTTTAACGAAGTCTCACAAAGTATAATAAAAAAGTGTGTAACTATGACAAAATGCTGCTCCCGCAAGTACCCTACGTGGTATTCAAAAGACTTGATTCGTAAACTGAAGGTAAAAAATCACTACCTGAAAATGTATAGATAACAAAAACTACTTTTTTATAGTGAGAAGTTCAGAGAGTTGAGGTATTCAGTTAAACGTGATATAGATATTTCATATAAAGCTTTCATTACGAAATCCGAACAAAATTTGAAAAAGATCCCACTGGTTTTTAGAGCTATGTGAACTCAAAGAAGGATAAATCTCGAATTCCAGGACATATGTACTACAGCGATCAATCATTGTCCTCGCCTGACGCCATTGTTAATGCATTCGCAACGAACTTCCAAAGCGTATACCAGGTGTCCGCGGAAAGTGGCTCGCCTCTATAACTTTTTTGTTTTTGAAAATAATAAAATGAAATTTGGAGGATCTGTGTAAGACATAAAACTGCATTTTTTGACAACTAACTCAACTCCATGCAACTTTTGGTTTCACCGGATGTGACATAAACTTTTGATTATCAAATGAGACACCCGGTATATTTCCACTTCTCTTGTCTCCTTATGACACACTGAATACAACTACGTAATACTTTGGAAATTGTAAATTATATACCGATTGCCATAATATCAGTGTTCTCGAAATTGATTAAAATAATTTTATCGGACCTCATCTATAAGCACGTATGTAACGCAATTTCTGAATTCCAACATGCCTTTGTGAAGTGTCGTGGCACTGCATAAAATCTTTGCATTTTTACACAATATGTTTCCGACAAACTGGACCAACGTAAGCAAGTTGATGTGATCTATACAGACTTCAGCAAAGCATTTGATCGGGTTTCATATCACCAATTGATCATGAAATTATCAAGCTTTGGCATTTCGAGGAGTCTCCAATATCTCCTCGAATCATATCTCAGAGAAAGAATACTACTTGTAGAATATGAAGGAATTGAATCGTTCACATTTATTGCAACTTCAGGGGTTCCCCAAGGTTCAAACTTGGGTCCACTATTATTCCTTCTATTCGTCAATGATATTTCTAAAAGTATCAAGTCTAAAAAAATACTTTTTGCTGATGATATGAAGATTTTCAGAGAGATTGGGGATCACACTGATTGTATGTTATTATAAAACGATTTCATTGAGTTACAGGATTGGTGTCAGAAGAATAAACGTTGGTAAATGTAAATTAATGACCTTTGCAAGGAAACCTTCTGTTACTACAAATTGGATAATATATTATTGGCAAGAATTACCAAATCGAGGGATCTGGGAATTATGTTTGATGAAAAACTAACATTCTCTTCTCAAATCGAACAAGTAACATCCAGTGCAATGAAAGTTCTAGGATTGGTGATGCGTAATAGCAAAGAGTTTTCATTATTAGAGGCATTTAGCTCCATTTATTAGTTAATTTTTTTTTTATTTTGATTTTGTTTTTAATGAAGAAATAAGTACAAATTTTTTTCACAAATAATTTTCCTTTGATTTCAAATTTTGCTCAGCTCAATACTTACACCTTTTTCTTTATACTTTTACCTTTTTCTCTCTTTTTCAGAAACTCGACTCACTCGTCGTAGATCATGCAGACTCTTTCTCAAGTTGGGTTCTTCGGAAGGGTTGCGATCAATATCAATATTTGAAAATTTTATTATGCTATCAAAGTAAATAAATTTCAGTAATTCAAACTCAAATATGTTTTATTTTTATCAATTTAGCAAAACTCTCAAATTGAATATGAAATTTCAAATAAACTCTTATCTATTCCTGTTCTGCGATAAAAAAACTTATTTGCTAAAACCCCCTTTAAATTGACCATAGAAATCACTTATCGAGCCTATGCTGGAAATGTAACAACTGCCAAACAAAGAATATGACATCCGAACGTATCAGGAATGAATTTCTATGATTATTTAAATTTTGAGGTTATACTACTGGTATAAAATAAGCAATAAACAACTAAAATGATGCAATGTTTATGAATTATATACAATGGAACAGTTTATAGCTTGGAATTTTTGAAATTCACTGAGTTTTTGTGCACGTTGAAATGTTTGTGAACGTTAAATTGTTTGTGAGTTTGCTATCGGGGATATTCAATATGATGGTGTCAGTGACCTTTTGAAGTAAGTGCTCATATTCTTCACCTTGGGTGATGGTTTGGAAAGGATATCTATAAATACCTTTGAAACATAACTTTTGAAGCTTCCACCAACTTATCAGCTTGGATTTGACCTGTTGTTCTTGCTGTGGTATGTAAGTTGTGCTTTCTTCAGCTGCTTTTCGTTCTGCTATCGCCTTTCTTTGGTTTTATTTGGTTTCATCATTCTACTTCGTTTATTTTAATCAAAAGCCAGTAAAATTTTATAAGTTTTCTGCTAATGTCCAAAAATCCGCTTCTTATCAAAACATTTTTCCTTTTCCTAGCAACAGCAAACTACTTCCTCCCTTCAAAATTCACTTTTTGTCTGGCACCCACGATTTCACTAAACGAATTGTTATTACTATGCACTGGAATTAATCAACAATACTCACTTATAAATAACTTATTTCTATACATATTTTTTTACCTTTTGTATTCATTTTCACTTAAAATTCTGCTAAACTTTATTTGCTGTCTTTTCAAGTTATTTTATTCTAAATCATAGTTTCAAATTGTATTTTGCATTATAATTTTGAAATTGTAATATTTGAACAAAAAATAATTTTAACAAACTTGGCTGGTAGTTGCATGTTTCATGGAGAACATGGAATGGTATCGGAAGCACCTAACTTGATTCGGAAACTCCATTTTCCTGCCTTTATGCTGCTTTTGAATGAAATATTTTATTGTTGCTGTGAATTTGGTTCAGTATAAAGTTAAAATAAAGCATTTAGCTGTTTTTTTTTACTGGGATGTGATAATAATAATAATAGCAATTTATTTAATACTTGTTTTCATAACAATTCCCCAAAATTTATCTTTGACATTTTGTTATTCCCAGAACAAAATTCAAAGGATAAAATTTTCTATTTACATATTTACAAGTTTCACTAATATTTCTTTCTTTCTTTTCAGTTGCTGAAAGAAAAGTTTTGTTTTCAAGAAATCAGTGTTTTTCTAAAAAAAAACTCTTGTTTGTGATTATGTTATTTTCTTTCTCTTTAATACTTGAACTGATTAATACTTTCAATGTTAAATATGCCTCTTAAACTTTTATTTATAGGGTCAATTAATCGATAACTGTTTTTAGGTTCTTCGTTGTCAATCTCGTAAGGGCCTTCAAATGGAAGTAGCAACTTGGCACATATTCCTCTTTTATAGTTTGGAACTCTCAAAGCTTTCATTATCACTAGTTCTCCCTTTTTAAATTTTACTTTTCCCTTTCTACGCTCATTCTCTCTACTTAAGTATTTTTCAGCATTCCTTCTTATCCTTACATTCACTTTATCCATAACTTCACTCAAATCCCTTTCTTCACTAATCCACTCTCTTTCAGGCATACTACCAGTCATTATAAATTTCGGACATTGTTCAGTAATTGTACTTGGTACCTCATTTAAATATTTTTCTACAATAGGTAATTTTTCGTCCCAAGTTTTATGGTTATCTTGAGAGATGATTCTCAAATATTTAATAACCTCCCTTATATATCTCTCAGCCGGGTTAGATGCAGGATGTCTAATGCTGGTAAAATTGAGTTGAATGTTTAGACTTTGGGCATATTTTCTCATCTTATCATTGTTGAAATAAGTAGCGTTGTCTAATATAATTTTCTCTGGTTTTCCTATTTCTGTTATAAATTGATTTATTATTTGTTTAACAATTTTAAAATTAGTTTTTTCAGTGGGATATATCTTAATAAATTTTGAAAATAGGTCAGTGATTACGAAAATGTTATTGTTCTTATTGTTTGTGGTAATTAAATTACTTACAAAGTCAATAGAGATTATCTGTAATGGTCGTTGTGATATTATTGTTCGTGGTTCGTTTTTGTTAGTCCTATTTTTATTTTTCGCTAGTTGGCATAGGCTGCATTTACTTATAATGTCCTTTGTCGTTTCTAAGTCTCTCTTGCTGATGTAATTTTCCCTAAATATTATCCAAGTCTTCCTAATTCCTATGTGTTTGTATTTGTGGTGTATATCGTCAATTGATTGTTGTGTGAGTGTTTTCGTTGCTACGTAAAGTTCTTCCCCATTAACTACCTTTATACAAATCCCTTCATTTTCTATTGTCCCCCTTTTTTCCTTGTCAGTGAGTTGTTTTTGGTCTTCTATTATTGTTTGTAGTGAGTAAAGTCCTGTCATGTTTCTAAATACATTTACTCCTATTTTAATTTGTCTGTTATTGTTAGTCTTGTCTGTTTCCATCCTAGTTATCGAGTCAGTTATTATGTTCTGTCTTCCAGGTATGTGTCTAATCTCAAATTTATACTCTTGAAGTAATAGTGCCCATCTGTGTATTCGATTACTTGCACATTTACAATTTACTATTGACATTAATGCCTCATGGTCCGTTTCAATAAAAAACTTTTGTGCCAATAAATAAAATCTAAGTTTTTTAATACAGAAAATTATACTAGCCAATTCTAGTTCTGTTACACTATAGTTCCTCTCATATTTTTTAGTTATGCGAGATACAAAAGATATTGGAACTTCTTTTCCCCCTTGATGTTGAACCAACATTCCAGCAAATCTGAACATGGAAGCATCTGACCTTAGAATAAATGGTAAGTTATAATCAGGGTGATAAATTTTTAAATTGTTTATGGACATTCTTTTAGCTCTATAAATGCTCTTTCCTGTCTGTCTCCCCATTTCCATCTAACATTTTTCTTGAGTAACTCTATTAGAGGTAATTCCTTGTCACTAAGGTCTGGTATTAGTCTTTTAAAGTAATTTAATATCCCCAGAAATCCCCTTAATGTCTTTAAGTTATATGGTCTTGTGTAGTCTTGTATTGTTTATATTCTTTCAGGGTCCATTTCAAGTCCTTCGTCGTTTAGTTTGTACCCTAAGTAATTCACCTCCTTTTGAAAAAATATACATTTTTCTAAATTAATTTTAAGTCCTGCTTCATCTAATAAGTAAAGTATTTTGTCTAAATGTTCTTTGTGAGTCGTTTCGTCCTTTGAGTAAATTAATATGTCATCTATGTAATGTAATGCAAAGTCTTCATATTTGTCAAGTATCTTGTGAAGAGCTCTCTCTAACGCTGGACAAGCAGATTGCAGCCCATATGGCACAACACAGAATTGATAAACTACCCCTTCTATGCAAAACCCGGTATATTTTCTAGAATTTCTATGTAGAGGAATCAACCAAAAACTATGTTTGAGATCAATTTTAGAAAGACATTTAGTATTTGTTATTTTGCCAAAAATTGTTTCAATATTTAATGGGGATTCATATTGTGGAATGGTTAATTTATTTAGCTCTCTGGCATCTAAACATAATCTAAGATCACCATTCTTTTTTACTACAACTACAATAGGATTTATGTAATTGCTAGCGCTTCGTTCTATAATACCATGCTTTAACATTCTATTTATTTCTTGTTTAACTTGTTCCCTATATCTGTATGGAATTGGATAATTTTTAGATTTGAATTTTTCTATTTCTCTAACTTCTATTTTGTGTACATACTCTTTGGCCACTCTAGATTCATTCATAATTAAATTCTTATACTTATTTAATAATTGTTTTATATAATCTTCATAATTTTCTTTACATTTATATACCTTATTTATTTTATTGTCTTCACATTCATCCTTCTCATTCATTCTGTTTATACACAAAATATTCTTAATTATTTCTTGCTCTTCTTCTATAAATTCAAACCATTCTCCATTCAATTCTATTCCTTTCTTTCCATAGTTTATTTTTGCCTGCAATTTTTCTAGTTGATCTGTTCCTATTATTACATCAAATTCCATCTCTTTTACTAATAGTAGTTGTAGATTTATTATCTTGTTATTTATTTCCAAATTGGTATTCGAAAATTGGTTTTTTTCTGCCAATTTTTTCCCATTTACTCCCATTAAAGAAGTTTTAGGCATTTTTATGTTGTAATTTTGTATTTCTGAGTTTTCTATAATTTTTTCTTTTAATAATGATGCCTCTGATCCCGTATCTATTAGTATTTTAACATGTTTTTCCCCTATTTTTCCTTTTAAAATAATCAATCCTATTAGTTGTTCTTCCTCTATATTGTTTACTTTGATGAATTCTATAGGGTGTTCATAATTATGTGTGTCCAGTTTGTCATATGGTTCTACTGAAAATTTTCATGTTGTGTAGATGTAGAAGCTTGTGGTTCCTGTCTATTTTCTTGAGCCCTTTCTATACTTCTTTCTCTATCTCTATTTACGCTATTTGCTCTCCTCTGAAAGTATACCTGCCTAGTTCTATCATTATTATTTTCTGAGTAAGAATTTCTTCTACTTTCCCTATTGTAATTTTGTGACTGATCTTATGTTTGCCTATTTGTGTCATACCTTGTTTGATAGTTTCTATTATTATAATTGTCATTGTCATTCTGTCTATAATTTCCCCTATAATTTCCATTTTGCCTGTTATAATTATTGTTATAATTCTGATTCCTTTCTTGATAATTATTGTAATTTGAATTTCTTGTTTGATAGTTGTTATTGTACCTAGTGTTTTGTTGTGTTTCTCTGTTTTGTATGTACCTATTATTATTTCCCATGTTTCTATTATGGTAATTATTGTTATTATAACTATTATTTTGAAAATTTTGTGTATTTTGTAGTGGTCTACTCTGTGTATTACTAGCCATATATCTATTTTCAAAATTTCTATATGATAGTGTTCGTTCTAATCTTAATAGATATTCACTAAGTCTATCCATCGTTTTTATTTCGTGCATGTTTATAACTCCGAATATTTCTTGCCTTAAATGTCTGCTAATGTTGCCCACAATTTCATCTTCCCTCATCACCGGATTTAAATGCTGTGCTATGGCATACAATTGTATAGCATAATTATTGTAATTGAAACTCCTACTCTCATCAAACTTACCAAATTGTAATTTGTCTCTGATTATTAACTGTGTATTCTCGCCCCAGTATTGTTTAATAAATAATTTTTCAAAATCCTCAAAACTATTAATATTCTTCTCTTGGCTATTGAACCAAATACAGGGTTGATTTATTAAGTACTGTCTTATGGTGTCTTTTATCTCTTCTATTCCTGTCATATTTCTTGTTTTATTTCTAATAATTTTTACAAAAGTTGTTGGGTGTAATTTCTTAATATTTCCCTCAAATTTATTATTCATTTGTACCCCTTGGCAATTATTAATAATCCTAGTTTCAGTAATGTTCCCTCTAACCTGTTCTAACTCTGTGATTTTCGTTTCTAAATGTTTTATTTGTTTCTGTTGTTCCTCTTTATTATTATTTACTCTAATGTCAGATTCTTTATGGTGATTCTCTACCTTTTTATTTACTTTTCTAATTTCACCTATAATTTCCCTATTATTATTGTCCAAATCTACCCTCATTTCCTGTATTTTACTAGCATTTTGTTCTATTGCATTTCCCATATCTACAATTTCTTGTTTTGTATTGTCATAAAATTGATTATTTTGATGTATCACTCTATTTTCAAATTCTTTATATAAATTTAAAATTTCCTTTTTATTGTCCTCTAATTTATTATGCATTTTCTCTTCCAGTCGTTCAATATCTTCTTTTACTCCTTCTCTCACTTTTATAATGTCTTCTTTCACACTTCCTATATCTTGTTTTACGCTTTCTACTTTTTCACTAACTTTTCTCTCCATACCTTCCATATTTTTAGCAATAAATTGCATTCACATTTGTATCTGTCCTTCCATCCCTATACTTTCTCTCTGTTCCCTTTGTTCTACTCCATCCCCTATCTGATTTGCTCTCTCTCCCATACCACTACTTTCACCTTGATTTTCATCCTGTCTTCCTTCCTCAATCACTCCAGTTCTCTTTCCGTGTCTTAGATCCATTTTCTCTTTCTCACTTTGTTCTCATACTTTCAACTTTCAGACTTTCTTATACTACCTGTCACTCTGTTTTGACTCAAATTCTACACCGTTCTGTACAAAATTGCCCTTCCAAAATCGTGCTCCACGTTGCTGGCGACAATTGTTATATTTTTTTTTTATATTGATTTTGTTTTTAATGAAGAAATAAGTACAAATTTTTTTCACAAATAATTTTCCTTCGATTTCAAATTTTGCCCAGCTCAATAATTACACCTTTTTCTTTATACTTTTACCTTTTTCTCTCTTTTTCAGAAACTTGACTCACTCGTCGTAGATCATGCAGACTCTTTCTCAAGTTGGGTTCTTCGGAAGGGTTGCGATCAATATCAAAATTTGAAAATTTTATTATGCTATCAAAGTTAATAAATTTCAATAATTCAAACTCAAATATGTTTTATTTTTATCAATTTAGCAAAACTCTCAAATTGAATATGAAATTTCAAATAAACTCTTATCTATTCCTGTTCTGCGATAAAAAAACTTATTTGCTAAAACCCCCTTTAAATTGACCATAGAAATCACTTATCGAGCCTATGCTGGAAATGTAACAACTGCCAAACAAAGAATATGACATCCGAACGTACCAGGAATGAATTTCTATGATTATTTAAATTTTGAGGTTATACTACTGGTATAAAATAAGCAATAAACAACTAAAATGATGCAATGTTTATGAATTATATACAATGGAACAGTTTATAGCTGGGAATTTTTTAAATTCACTGAGTTTTTGTGCACGTTGAATCAATCAATCAATCAATCATTTATTGTTCTTAAAACTTCAGTTTCATGACAATGAGTTCAGGTTGTGCTTAATATACATAACAAAGATAAAATAATGGAAAAATATAACAATGATACAACATGTGGGTTGAATAACATAGTACTACTAACTATGATACTATATAAAAAAATTAAAAATAATGATAATACTGGTGCAATTTAAAGAAATGGGAAATGTAAATGAAATCACCTCAGTAGAGTAGCCAGCAAAGAAAAGTGGCCACAGCTACCCGACCCTAACCCAGCATAATTCTCAGTGTGAATTACATAACATTAGCTTGAATACAATATTCTAATACATGGCAGACGTTGAAATGTTTGTGAACGTTAAATTATTTGTGAGTTTGCTATCGGGGATATTCAATATGATGGTGTCAGTGACCTTTTGAAGTAAGTGCTCATATTCTTCACTTTGGGTGATGGTTTGGAAAGGATATCTATAAATACCTTTGAAACATAACTTTTGAAGCTTTCACCAACTTATCAGCTTGGATTTGACCTGTTGTTCTTGCTGTGGTATGTAAGTTGTGCTTTCTTCAGCTGCTTTTCGTTCTGCTATCGCCTTTCTTTGGTTTTATTTGGTTTCATCATTCTATTTCGTTTATTTTAATCAAAAGCCAGTAAAATTTCATAAGTTTTCTGCTAATGTCCAAAAATCCGCTTCTTATCAATACATTTTTCCTTTTCCTAGCAACAGCAAACTACTTCCTCCCTTCAAAATTCACTTTTTGTCTGGCACCCACGATTTCACTAAACGAATTGTTATTACTATGCACTGGGATTAATCAACAATACTCACTTATAAATAACTTATTTCTATACATATTTTTTTACCTTTTGTATTCATTTTCACTTAAAATTCTGCTAAACTTTATTTTCTGTCTATTCAAGTTATTTTATTCTAAATCGTAGTTTCAAATTGTATTTTGCATTATAATTTTGAAATTGTAATATTTGAACAAAAAATAATTTTAACAAACTTGGCTGGTAGTTGCATGTTTCATGGAGAACATGGAATGGTATCGGAAGCACCTAACTTGATTCGGAAACTCCATTTTCCTGCCTTTATGCTGCTTTTGAATGAAATATTTTATTGTTGCTGAGAATTTGGTTCAGTATAAAGTAAAAATAAAGCATTTAGCTGTTTTTTTTTACTGGGATGTGATAATAATAATAATAGCAATTTATTTAATACTTGTTTTCATAACAATATATATATAGAGGTGAAAATTCGTGACTGGCTGTATATTAGTTTGTAGTATTTGTGGGGTTCATTTATTGTACAATGCGTATTTTCAGTTGTCCTGAGGAAGGTATTGAATTATACCGAAAGCTTGACAGTATCAAAGAGTTTTCTTTGAAATAGCCCGCAACCCTGACTGCAACCCCACGAATACTACAAACTAATATATATATATATATATATATATATATATATATATATATATATATATACAGGGTGTCAATTTGAAAACTTCCCACCCTTAATATCTTCCTTCCAGTAAACAATATGAGTAATCGAAAAAACAGGTCAATTTTATTGTCAAGGGGGACACTTTCAAGGACTGTTTGTAGCCCTCGTGGTTCAACCCCCTAGGAGGGGTAGATGTTACCCTTAGAATTTTAAATGGGAAGGGGGGTCAAGTGGCACATCATTTTGATGGGCGTTCAATTCTTGTTCCAATGGTACCCTGACTTATTATTTTTTGATGAGCATTTTCCGAAAAATTGCGTTCTAAACTAACAGAAGTAATTATTAGAACGCCTATACTGAGATGCATGGTTTGGCCAGAACTAGTTAGAATATTAGGTGGTACCGTTCCAACCCTTTATTAGGGGTAACATTAGCCATTAGCTCCAAACACTTTACATAAAAAAGTAGTCTAATAGTAAAACGTAGATGGTAGTAAAGTTGTGTTTATTAAATGCTGAATTTTTAAGTGTCATCGCAGAAAATGTACAGATAGCCTTCCTTTTTTCTACTTCTGCTGTAAAAAGTTTCTGTTTTCCGGCAAAAAATTGGTTAGCAAATTTGAACTATGTGGTAGTATTGTGAATACCGTTGTACCTGTTGGGCTGTTTAGGAATTACTTTAATACGTGTATAAAAGTGTAAAAATGGTTTACATTCTTCAAGACAGAATTGAAATGATTGTAATTTATGGCGAAGTTGGAAAGTGCGCACGAAGGGCGGCATGTCTTTTTAACGAAAGACATCCAAATTGTAATGTAAGTCACCGGTATGTGCTTGATTTGGTGAATAAGTTTTACGAAACTGGTTCAGTGACAAATAAAAAAAGAAATAACCCCAGAGTACTAAATGAAGCAGCTCAAATTGAAGTTTTGGGAACATTTGCTGCAGAGCCCACGAGCTCCTTACGATCAGTATCAGAACAGACGGGAATGTCACGCGAGACTATAAGAAAAGCATTGAAAATGCATAAATTTCATCCATATAAAATGCAGATTCTTCAAGAGCTCCACGAGGATGATTATGATAGAAGAATAGAGTTTTGTGAAATCATGTCTCATCGAGTCAATACCATCCCTAATCTTCTGTTAAACATCTGTTTCAGCGATGAGTGTTCATTTTTTCTGAATTGCAATGTTAATAGACAAAATTGTCGCTATTGGAGTGACGAAAACCCATATATTTTTCGGGAAGGGCATACACAACACCCACAAAAAGTTAATGTTTGGGCTGGTATTCTTGGAAATGCCATTCTTGGTCCATTTTTTCTGGAAGAAAACTTGACTGGCAATCTGTACCTTGATATGCTTGAAGAGACTATCGATCCTCTTATAACTCACGAGCTAGAAACTCAAATTGATGCAGAAGGTAATGAACTTTTGCAGGAGGATCTGTTACATTTCCAGCAGGACGGTGCTCCACCTCATTATTTTCTTCCCGTCCGACAGTGGTTAAACGAGAGATTTCCGGGTAGATGGATTGGCAGAAGGGGAGCAGTTGAATGGCCTCCGAGATCACCGGATTTAACACCCTTAGATTTCTTTCTTTGGGGGCATCTTAAATCCGTTGTTTATAAAACACAACCTTCTGATATTGACGAACTTAAAAGACGAATTACAGCAGCATGCCGGTCAATTCCTAGTGAAGTTTTCCGTAATGTTAGAGGGGAGTTCGAAAACAGACTGTATTACTGTTTAGAGCAAAATGGACAACATTTCGAACAGCTAATAAGATAAGCGTAAGTAGATTTTATGTTGGAAATGTCTTTCTCGCAAATTAAATTTTATTGTGTAGAAGGAAAATAACCACCAAATAAAAAATCCCATGCGTAATAAATTTTTTCCTGTCATTCAAGGGTTGGAGCGGTGCCACCTACTCTTCTAACCATTTTTATTAAAGGGAGTCAATACAATAATGCATCTCAGTATAGGCGTTCTAATAATTACTTCTGTTAGTTTAGAACGCAATTTTTCGGAAAATGCTCATCACAAAATAATAAGTCAGGGTACCATTGGAACAAGAATTGAACGCCCATCAAAATGATGTGCCACTTGACCCCCCTTCCCATTTAAAATTCTAAGGGTAACATCTACCCCTCCTAGGGGGTTGAACCACGAGGGCTACAAATAGTCCGTGAAAGTGTCCCCCTTGACAATAAAATTGACCTGTTTTTTCGATTACTCATATTGTTTACTGGAAGGAAGATATTAAGGGTGGGAAGTTTTCAAATTGACACCCTGTATATATATGTTATATCTGGGTTTTCACTTTGAACTTTTTAAAAAATTGTATTCGGGTGGTTCGAACCACCGTTTAATAATTACAGAAAATTGAAAATACTAAGATGACTTTATTCTCCTACATGAAATGAATAAGTGACAATCTACATTTGAAAACGTGAATTTATAACATCTGAGATGCTGACGATGCTGCTCGATAGTTAGAATTGGATATCTATCGCTTGGGTCCGTGAGACTGTCGAGTCGGCGGTTTTCCTGGAATGTAACCTGATATGCCTGGGACGGTTACTGTAGATGTTGGATATAACAGCTCCCCTTATATTAGAAAAGTTGATGCTATGCAACAACTTTTAGGGTTCCTCAGACGGGGGTTGCGTCTAGATTGAAGGATTCGTTTTGCACTTCTTCTTGTAGGTTTGGTTTTCTCCTTGGAAAGATGCTTGGAATCCTTTGGAACGGTCTGAACGATCTAGTCGGAGGAAGCGGCGAAGCGTCGGGTCTAGTTGGTGCCAATTTTAGTTTTCTTCTACACTTACAGATGAGGTAAAGGCCTGCTAAAAGTATGATTAATATTATGGTGGTGTACGTAAACCACGAAATGTTTTTCTCGACGAATGGTCTCTGGATTAGGTCGTCCAAAGTTTTGGAGTACGAATCCAACTTGTGTTTGGCGATGTTCAAATCATCGATGTTGAGGTCGTCTAACTTGAGTGGCTGTAATTTTGGAAGTTTTGATTTTTTCGGGATGTCAGCACAGCATTCATACGGAATTGAAATTGGATGTGTTTTGTAGGTTACGTTTGAAATTTTTGACAATTGGGAGTTTGCTTGAATTTTGGTTATTCCAATGAAGGCACTGCATTCTGTCTGTAAGTTTTTGCACATTGTAACCTTGGCTGAAAACTAACGAACTTCTGCAACTTCGCGGAATGTCTTTATTGTTTTTGAAAATTTGGGCTTCACAAATCGAATTATAGTCGATTGGGTACGCGAACATATCGGAACATAGTTCAGTTTTATACGAAAGTGGCTTGCACTGCTTCAAGTCCGTCACTGGTATGAACATTAAAGAATCATCGTCTTTCGCGATATATTTTTGAGAAATAGAAAGAATGTGATGGAGGCCAGTTCTGTTATCGTAAATCGGAATAGGAAATAGTTGGTATAGAGTATAGATTTGAGGTTCGATGAGAGGAATTTTGAGGATGAAAACTAAATTTGAATTGGTTTGAAAAGCTTCAAGTTCAATGATTTCAAGATATTGGGCTATGTTGGAAAGTTTCGGTTGGAGAGGAAGGTTGTTCCGTCGTAAATTTTGGGAAATTTCTTGCAAAGCAGTAACTAATTGATCAGGCCTAATAATCGAAGAATGAATGATATTTAATCGGGCGAAGGTGATCGAGTCCAACACATCATCAATGTTTTCTTCGAGAAATAAAAAGCTTACCATTAATTTTTCGCAAATGTCGAAGAATTTTAATTTTGCTTCGATTTTGTTTATATTATCGCTCAAATTATTAATGGAACTTTCTACGATTTTTATGTCATAGTTGAAAGTTTCCTCATTGATTCGCAATTTTCGAATGGTGTCATTGAAATTTTGGATTACTGATGCTGTTACCGAAATTTGGTTTTTCATTAGGTTTTCTAATTGGTGTTCATCGCTCTTTAATCTATTGATACAGTTCGTGTAATATTCACCATCGGTAGCGTCTAGATTTCCTGTGATTGATTTGAAAATACTACCTATACCATTGATAAGGCCTCTTTTATACCTTTTGGTATCTAAAACAATTTCTATTAGTTTTTGTTTTATTGAATTTGAAATTTGGGTGAGAAGACTGATGTGGGTCTTTACTTCAGAGTGAAATTCTTTCATACTCTGACCAGTGAATAGAGTTGTATTGATAAGGGTTTCTAAAATGTTCCTATTATTTTCGTATATATTGTTGAATACTGAAATGTCTTTGTTCACGAGTATAGTCCATTTGGCATTGGTGAGTACGATGTTGTTATTTTCGTGGTAGTAGACGCCAATAGTATTATTGATTGATTGGATTTGGTATTGACAGACTACTGATCCGAACAGCAGCGGTAACCTGAAAATAAATCAATTTTCAGTGTACGGCTTCATACGATCGAAGTTTACTTTCGATCTTTGATTGGTTCGGGGATTCAAAAGAATTGCCGAATTTTGAAGTATTTGTTCGATTATGAAGGGGCCATTAAACTTATTTTGCAATTTATCTTTGATTTGAGATTCTTTGACATAGACTTTGTCCATTTCTTGATAATTTGGGGTTTTCCGGATATGTTTCGGTCAAATCGAATTTTGGCATTTTGTTTTTGTTTCAGTATGCGTTCACGAGCAAGTTTATAGAAATGTGAAATTTTGTTATTCAGATCTCTTACGTATTTGGTAATCAGTTGTTCCTGGTTGTATAGAGTTTCGGGGGGTCTATTAGATGTGTGCCCGAAAACTAACTCATGGGGGGTGAAACCATGACTTTTATTCACCGAGTTATTGTAGCAAATAACTGCATGAGGAAGTACGTTTAATGGTTCTTCGTCTGGGTGTTCGGCTAGAAATACTCTAATCATTTCGAGAAGAGTTGCATGAAATCTTTCTACTGATCCATTTGATTGAGGGTGATTTACGCTGGAGTATGTTAACTTAATGCCGTAGAGTGCGCAAAGATCTTTCATGATTGCATTGTCAAATTCTCTGCCGTGGTCGCAATGTATTCTTAAGGGTGTGCCAAAATGTTGGAAATACCAGAGTAGGGCGTTTGCAACAGTTTTTGAAGATTTGTCTTCAATAGCGTAAACTTGTGTGAATTTTGTTAGTTCGTCGCGTATACTAAGTGCATAGTTTTTCGTCGGGATTTCTATAATGTCGATGTTGATTCTTTCAAAGGCAGTTCTAGGAGTCTCGGTTATTACTAGCGGGTTGTTAAGGTTTTTCCTACATATCTTGCTTTTTTGACAAATTTGGCAATTTTTAATATATTTTTCGACTTCTTTTGTAAGGCCTTGCCAATTATATTTTTCTTTTATTCTGCGAATGGTTTCATTGATACCTCTATGGAGATTATTTTTTCCATTATGAAATTGATCGATTATTATTGGGATTTGGTCAGCGTCTGGAGTTCTAATTAAATTTTGACAAACTTTGAATTTAATATCTGTTTCTGCGAAAATGAAACAAAGTATTTCAAGAATAGGAAGTTCTAAGTTATTCTCAACGCAATAAATGTGTGATATGTCAAGTTCATGTTGATTTCTATACAGGGTGAGAAACAAATGTTCTATCACTAAGTCGTCATCAAATGGGAGAAATATAATGTAGTATTTTCGACGTTTGACTGTGTTGCTTGAAACGGTATTGATTTTTAAATTTTGGATGTCGCATTTTTGTTCAAAAATATCGTCAAAAATCGTATGGTGGAGGTTTTCGATTTTTTTCTGTCGGGGAAATACAATAATATGTTTGTTTTCTTTGTCGAGCAATTGACAGTTTGAATATTCGACTTTCGAATAGTCAATTAGTGATTTAGTTCGATACAGATTTATAAAGGTTCGGAATTCTCTTTCGATTTGTTCGGAAGAGTATGTTGGAGGGTCATTTTCAGGAATGTCTTCAGTATCGGAAGGATTTTCGGTATCGGGAGGTTTGTCAGTATCGGGAGGTTTTTCTTTCGGTTCTGGGTCAGGCGTGGTTTGTTCTTCGTCACTGTCTGAAATTATTTGTGTGTCGGTATCTTTGTTTGTAGGTAGTACCAATGAACAGGGGGTGAATATTTTGGAATTTAAAGAGAAGCATTTTGTAGGGGAGTCGATTTTGATTCTGGAAAGTGCATCGGCATTTTTATTGATCTTTCCAGGTTTGTAAATGATTTCGTAGTCATATTCCTCTAATTTCAGGCGCCATCTCGCAAGTCTACTTCCGGGATCTTTGATAGAAAATAACCATGTTAGTGGTCGGTGGTCAGTGATGAGTTTGAACTTTCTACCGAATATGTATGGCCTAAAATGTTTTACGGCCCATACGATGGCTAGAAGTTCCCGTTCTATCGTAGAGTATTTGGATTCTGCAGAACAGAGCGTCCTTGAGGCGTAAGCGATTGGTAAATCTTTACCGATCGGGCCTTGGGACAATACGGTGCCAATGGCGAATGCACTTGCATCTGTGGTCAATAAGAAGGTATCTTCGAAATCGGGGTATATGAGTATGGGTGTCTAAGTGAGTGTTCGTTTTAGTTCTTCGAAAGATGTCTTACATTCATTTCCCAAAATGCGTCGATTTTTTTCGGGACCACCCATACAGGGGAGGACCATGGTGAAATGGAGGGGCGTATAATTCCGTCTTCCAGCATTTTGTTCATTTGTCTTTTGACTTCTTCTTTATGGATTTGGGGATAGCGATACGATTTCGTGAACGCGGGTTTGGCGTCTTTGGTATCAATGGGGTGTTTTATTTCGTTCGTAAATGTAAGTCGGTCGCCTTCTAAATAAAATATGTCTGAGTATTCAAGACAGACGTTGGTAATGAGTTCAGTTTCTTCTTCGTTCAGATGTTCTAATCGAAGTTGATTTTGAATCTCAAAGTGTCTGTCCGTCTGTACGTCAATATCATTTGTTTCGTTGAAATTATTGATTGAATAATTTTGGATTGGTTCCAGTTGTATATCAGAAAAATTTACTGTTTTTGGCATTGCGTTTGAGTTTATCACAGAACTGAGAAATTCGCCTCTATGGTTCACTCTAACTAACGCATTGGGTAATCTAACATTGTCTTTTACCTGGGCTATCAGTATAGCTTCAGTGTTGAATAGATTGCAGCTAAGTTGAGAAATTTGTTCGGTTCGTGGTTCAATTGAGATTATATTTTGGATGTTGCCCACGGGTGTCGGAATTGAATTTTCGGCGGGTTTTTCACAGTCGGTTACTTTAATCAGGGGGATTGTTTTGAAATCAGTAATAAGTTGTCTGTTTTTCAGGTCCACTATGCAGTGATAATGTTCCAAAAAATCAGATCCTAGGAGTCCATCAAATTCTATATCCAAGTCGTAAATAAAAACTTTGTGAGGGTTGTTTGTGCAAAAGGGTATCAATACTGATTCACAGATATTGATTTTTTGATTGGTTATACCTTGAATCAAAATGTTTTCAGGGGATCTATTGAAATAATTTTGAACAGTTTTTGGTTTAAATATCGACAGACCAGCACCGGTATCGATAAGAATTCTGAAAGTATTGGTTGCGTCCATGATATAATACAAATTTTTTGAACTAATCATAAGCGACTGGGTTATAGGAATCTTTGTTCTGGAAAGTTCAGGTTTGGGTTCAAGTCGTCCGATAAGTTCAAGGTTTGCATTTGATTCTGTAGTTCCGAAGTGGGGTTCGTTTGCTGATTTATTGGTGGATCGAAACATGTGGGGCTTATCGGAAAAACCTGATAATTTTCATATTGGTTTGACTTTGAATATTCAGTATTATAAGAGTCGGACTGATGAGTGAAGTCTTGGTATTCCTGATAGTTATCAGTATAACCGTCAGCGTCAAAAGTTTGAGGATCTTGATAATTATCAGTATAATTATCGTCAAAATTTTGTGGGTCCGAATAATTAGCGGTATAATTATTTGGGTCGGGATTCTGTGAATTTAAATGATGAGTTCTTTGAGTGTTATTGAATCTATTGAAATTTGGGTTTGAATGAATGACTGATGGTCTCTGTTGGTTGAAATTAGGATTTGGCCCACTTATTGGGGGTCTGAATTGTGATTGATTTTGGGTAAACGTTTGATTTGGTTGATTGGGTCTTGGATTCTGATTGAATCTCGGTGTTTGTTGGAAATTGGGTCTCTGGAAGTTTTGTTGAGGTTGTTGAGACTGTTGGTATTGTTTTGTACGGCATTCATTCAAAGTGTGTCCTTGTCTTTTGCAGAAAGAACAAAATTTTTGTTGTATTGGGTTCGGGTTTATTTTTCTAAATTGATTATTATTTTGTGAATTTGTGTTTCTACTATTTGTCGATTTTTGCTGTTGAGAATAATTCAACTGCATCTCTCTTCTTACTCTCTGAATTGCAGAGAGCATGTCAGTAGGGTTACCTGCCCTAACTAGTTGTCCTACTTGGGGTTCTAAACCAGCTAAGAGTGTGTTCAGTGCCATCGTTTCGACGAGTGCACTTTGGGATACTTTTTGGTCGGAAGTAAGATTTTGTTTTTGGATACACGCATGCATTTTTGCATTATGTGTTTGCAGTCTGTTTATAAAAATTAGTGGCGACTCTCCCGGTAGTTGGTGAATTCGTTGAAGATCCTGTATCAACGAGGTTAAATCGCGAGTGTCACCAAAATATTGGTTCAAAAGGATTCTTATTTCGTCCCATGTTTGAGGATTACGAGAACTTATTAGTTCCGCGGCTTTTCCTCGAAGTTTGTTTTTGATGTGCAAAACTACGAGCACCTTCTGGTCTTGATTTGCTTTGAACGATAGAATTCGTGTTAGCTTTATTAAAGTATTTTTTTATTGACGTTTTTATACTTCAAACAATATTCAAGTTATATTTCATAACAGGCTGTCGCTAAGAGTAACCGAGAGTTCTTGATAACGGCCAACATCATAGATACAGGGTCATAACACAATAAATGAAAGGATTTGAAATAAAGTTATACATTACGCCCACCTTGAAAGGTAGAGCTTTCAAAATCAACATAAAACAGTTTCATTTTGAAGAGTTCATAAATATCAAAACTGGAGCTAATAAAAGTTATAGTCTCATTTCATGTCTATTGTTCTACAGGTAGAGGACTAATTTTAACGACACTGCGTTTGAAAATTCCTCCCTTGCTTTGCACACTCACGACGCGCACAACATTGTCTTTCCCTGGATGAAGAGCCACTATTCGTCCAAGTCGCCATTGAAGTGGGGGCAGGTTTTCTTCTCGAAGAACAACTAATGTTCCTATCCTCAGGTCTTGGGGTTGGTTTCGTTTCCATTTATTACGTTGCTGGAGTGAGACAAGGTACTCGGAAGACCATCGTTTCCAAAAATGCTGGGCGATTTGTTGAAGACGTTCATACAGCTTCAAGCGATTGATAGGAATCTCAGTGATATCTCTCTGTGGTACAGCCATCAACGAGTCACCCACAAGGAAATGAGCAGGGGTTAAGGGGGATAGGTCATTTGGATCAGAGGATAAGGTAGTAATTGGGCGTGAATTGAGGACTGCCTCAATCTGACAGAGAACTGTGTACATAGATTCAAAAGTAAGATGAGCGTTTCCTATTATCCTTATCAAGTGATATTTTGCTGATTTAACAGCATCCTCCCAAAGTCCACCTTGATGAGGTGAGACCGCTGGTATTCGATGCCAACTGATATGATTTTTCAACAAGAAGTCTCGTGTTTCACCCGAGTCAACTGAATGATTAATTTCAGTTATTATTTCTTTTAATTGCCTATTGGCACCTACAAAATTCGTACCATTGTCCGAATGTATGTCGGTACATAATCCACGTCGTGACACGAACCGTTTCAGACAATCTAAAAATGTTTCGGATGTCAGATTGCCAGCTAATTCTATATGGACAGCTTTAGTGATGAAGCAAACAAATATGCAAATATAGGCCTTTACCAGTTTTCTTGATCTAAGTTTGCCATCTTTGATGAGAACTGGGCCTGCATAATCAATACCAACAATAGAAAAAGGTCGTTTTGGAATTAATCTTGATTTTGGGAGATTTCCCATTAAAGGACTCAAAGTGGTAGGCTTTGCCTTGAAACACACCAAACATTTTCGAATAACCGTTTTTACGATACTTTTACCGTGAATTGGCCAGTATTTATTTCTGATAGCGGCTAAAGTGGCTAATACGCCGGCATGTAAATTTCTTTTGTGCTCATAATTTATAATTTTTTCTGTGAATGGATGTTTTGCTGGAAGTAATATTTGATGTCTTTTATCAAAACATTCATTGGAGTATACAATCCTTCCACCCACTCGTAATAAGCCATCTGAATCTAGAAATGGATGTAAAGATAAAATCTTACTCAAGTTTGGTATTGACTTCTTCTCCTTCAGAGAATGAATTTCTTGAGAAAAAATAGACGATTGGCACAGTTTCATAAGAATAATGAATGCCTTATTTAATTCAGATTTAGTTAAGCTACCCTTCAACTTTTCATTTTTGGATCTGATGTTATTTATGAATCTAAGCAAGTATGAAGGATTCATATCTATTGAATATAAAATCGTAATTAACTGAAACGAATGAGAGTTGAACTCTTTTACGTTTTTCTACAGAGTCAATGTTTCTGATAATAGGAGTCTCAGGCCATAATGAAGAATCCATCCTCAAAAATTCAGGACCAGACCACCATAAATTATTTACAGAGAGCCTTTTAGGATTAGAACCACGAGAAATTAAGTCAGCTGGATTATCTTTTGATTCCACGTATCTCCAACTATGAAAGTCTGTGAGTTTTTTTATTTCTGCAATTCGGTTTCCCACGAAAGTTTTCCATTGGCAAGGCTCCGAAGAAATCCATGCTAAAACTATCTTGGAATCACACCAAAAAGTTTGATTTAAAATGCCCATTTTTAAAGATTCTTCAGCTTTTTGTGATAATCGTGCTGCTAGTAAAGCACCGCACAATTCCAATCTAGGCAAGTTTACTTCTCTTAAAGGACCAACCTTTGATTTGGCACACAATAGTTTAGAATAATGATTTCCGTGAATATCCGTAGTTCTAATGTAAATGCATGTGCCGTACGCTAATTCAGACGAATCCGAGAAACAATGCATTTGAATATCAACAAACTCATTAATTGTTACTTGTCGAGGAATTTTGATTTCATTTATATCGGGTAATTGATGAAAGAAATTTTCCCATGTCAGTTTCAAATCATCTGGAAGGGGGTCGTCCCAGTCACAACGTGACTTCCATAACTCCTGTAATATGAGTTTTGCGTGAACTGTTACAGGACCGATTAAACCGAATGGATCAAATATTTTTGATATGCAAGAAAGAATGGATCGTTTCGAAATTGTAGAGAAGTCGGAAATAGAAAACGTAAACGAAAATGAGTCAGAATTAGGATTCCATACCAAACCTAATGTTTTAACATTTCCATCCTTCGGTATATCAAGTTTGGGTAAATTTCCCAGACTTGAATTATCGAGAAGTTCATTACGATTCGAAAACCATTTTCTTAATGGAAATCCCGCGTTTTTCAGAATATATGTAATTTCATGTTTCATTTTTAGCGCCTCTGCTAGTGTTTCATGACCGCTAATTAAGTCATCCACATAAAAATCTTGTTTTATAATTTCCGCAGCACAAGGATATTCTCCTTGGCTTTCTAAAGCAGCTTGAAATATCGATCTGCACGCAAGGAATGAAGCTGGACCTGTGCCATAGGTGAGAGTATTGAGACGATAATGTTTCAAATCGTCATTTTCATTTGCACGCCACACTATCCGTTGAAGATCACGATATTCATCCTGTACATAAACTTGGCGATAACATTTTTCGATATATGCCGTGAAAACGACATTATGTTTTCTGAATCTCAGAGCAGTGTAGAAAAGTTCACATTGGATAGTAGGGCCTACTTTCAAAACATCATTGAGTGATAAGCCCGAGTCAGTTTTACAAGAACCATCAAATACTACTCGCAATTTAGTAGTGAGGCTACTTTCTTTTAATACTCCGTGGTGTGGTAGATAAAATTTTATTTCAGCTGTATCTGATTCGATATCAACCTGAGTCATGTGTCCTAAATTCTCATACTCTTTCATGAAATCTTTGTAACGTTTTTTAAATTCGTGATTTCTAGAAAACCGTTTTTCTAGAAAACTAAAGCGTTTAATTGCAGTCTGAATAGAATTTCCCAGTTTAACATAATTTTCTTTCAATGGTAAAGCTACTTCAAATCGACCATGAGTATCACGCCTAACGTTCTCTAAAAAGTTTTGTTCACAGTCGGCTTCTTCCCGAGTATATAGTTTTTTATTTTCAACCTCCTCTAATTTCCAAAATTTTTGCAATTGTTCATGGAGCTCATTATTACTGATGTTAAGATTACATGAAATTTGTAAACTGAAATATTTTTCATAATTAATAGGACCAGAAACGATCCAACCTAGTTTTGTATTTTGTAATATGGGACCGTCGCGGCCAGTTTTAATTTGCCCTACGCATAAAACATCGAAAAATATGCTTGCACCTAGCAAAACATCTATAGGACCTGATTCGTTAAAACATTCGTCAGCGAGAACGATGTTTTCTGGTAAATGTAATGTGGATATATCAAATGAAATTTGCGGCATATTATCAGTTATTTTATCGATAACTAAAAATGATTCTTTTACTTTGTATTTGCCGTCTCTAGATTTAACATAAGTTTCAGTTTTTCCAGATATATTATTTAATGAATTATTAATACCAGCAACTGGAATATGCATTTTAAATATGTTTAAATTGAGTTTTTTCGCTATTGATGTAGTCATGAAACTGGACTGCGATCCGGTATCAAGCATTGCGCGACAGCAAGTCGCTTTTCCTTCAAAATCCAAAATATATATTGGAGCTGTGGCTAGCAACACTTGTGAACGACGAGACAGATTTGTATTCGTAACTACTGGAAGTGGATGAGTTTCTGTTTCAGTTAAGGTAGTATTACGCATATGCATTGACTGAAGGGATTGTGGGGGGTCGATTGAAACAGATGTACAAGGTTTATCACAGGTTGATGATGACAGTGGTATATTCGTTTCAGATGAAACAGTGGCACAGTGCAAAAGAGTATTGTGTTTTTTGTTACATAATCGACAACCTGCTGATCTACAGTTTTGTTGAGAATGAAACGGTCTTAGGCAATTAGTACATAATCTATTTTTTTTAACTTCGGAAAATCGGTTAACAACAGACATTTCTAGGAATTTCTCACATTGATGATTGAAATGATTTTCTCTGCAGAAAGAACAAGTTATCTTATGAGTCGTTAAATTGGTGTGAACTTTATCGTCTCGAGTAAAATTTGTTTTTTGAATTTTTGATTTGTTTTCAATGGTTTCCAAAAGTTGACATCTTTTTGTTAAAAAATCTGTCAATTCTGAGATGGTAGGTGAATCTTTTCCACTTTTATTAATAGACTCCTCCCATTCTCGTTTGGTGATGGGATCTAGTTTAGTGGATATGATATAAATTAAAAGTGTGTCCCAGCTATCAGTGGGTTGCTTGAGAGCTTTCAAGGAACGTAGATTTTTATTGAAATTGTCTAAAAGCTTACGCAAATGAACATGAGATTCAACTTTTACTGGGTATAAATCAAAAATTGCTTTCACGTGTGTATGAATAATAAGTCTTTTGTTTTCGTAACGATCTTTCAACATAGTCCATGCAACGGTGTAATTATCAGAAGAAATATCTATTGATTGTATCAATTGCGCAGCTTCCCCTCGTAGGCACGATTGTAAATAGTAAAATTTTTGAATATCAGAAAGTTGAACATTTCCGTGGATAAGACTTTGAAAGGTGTCATGAAATGTCATCCACTGATTATAATGACCATAAAAATCTGGTAAAGTAATGTTGGGCAATTTGACTTGACCTAATAGATTATCTGAACGTGTTGAATCACCGCCGCCGTTGGATTGATTATCAGGTGTAGCAACGGAAGAAATTGAAGAAACATTACCGACAGGTTTTGACAAACTTGAAATCGTATCTTTTGCAAAAGCAACTAATTTGAAGTATGTGTCTTCAAAATTCTTTCGTTCGTCATCCTCAATACCGTTATTCACTAATTCAATTTGATTTTGAACATCTTCAAAATTATTGAAAATAATTTCAAGTTTTTCTAATCTGATTTTGATTTCGTTGACGCTAGTGTCCTCAGAAATATTGGAAAAGAACGTTTGAAATCTTGTCAGTTGACCCTTCAATTGGCCGCGTTTCATTACTAAAGCATCAGCCATTTCAACTAGTTTTCTACTGTCAGATTGCGAAATACTTGGATAAGGAAAAGGTACAAAGGATGGGTGACTCACAGTTCCGTTTCAGAAGTGTCTCGTAGACTGAATCTGCTTGCCAGTTGTGTGATTGATTTCTGCTTGCTGGTTGCGTTGTTCTACTACACTGGATTTTGTAGTAGAAGTTCAAATGTGTGTAAACCTATTAATCTAGGCTCAGAAGGACCAAATTTTATGTTTGATTTGCTTTGAATGATAGAATTCGTGTTAGCTTTATTAAAGTATTTTTTTATTGACGTTTTTATACTTCAAACAATATTCAAGTTATATTTCATAACAGGCTGTCGCTAAGAGTAACCGAGAGTTCTTGATAACGGCCAACATCATAGATACAGGGTCATAACACAATAAATGAAAGGATTTGAAATAAAGTTATACAACATGCATGGGTGAAAGTGTTTAAAAATATTTGGTCACCGTCATATTCGGGGACGATAGAAAATATTTCGTTTAGTCTATAAGGTTCGATTGCAACTGGGGGATTTTCGGGATGATTATCAGTCATGATTGATTGATAAAAGAAATGGTTATTTGATTAAAATGAAAATAAATCGATAAAATAATGTACGAGACGATTCTTAAATTGTCTTACCAAAGGATGTCCATACGGTGGATGAAATCCGACTTCACAAGCGATGCTCCGGACGAAGTTAGCGTTCGCGTGTTCTTCCTCCGTTGAAGAGATCGTCCTGCCGTTCTTCCTTGGTTTTCTTCGTGTTGAGTTGGGGTTTTCTTCGTGTTGAGTTTGCTGCTGGAGCTGCTAGTTCTTCCTTTTAATGATTGGAATCCACCTCCTTCGGTTTAGGCTTTCCTTGTTCCGCAGGAGTTGAAGGATCCTACAGCGACTGCGCCAATTGTTATATCTGGGTTTTCACTTTGAACTTTTTAAAAAATTGTATTCGTGTGGTTCGAACCACCGTTTAATAATTACAGAAAATTGAAAATACTAAGATGACTTTATTCTACTACATGAAATGAATAAGTGACAATCTACATTTGAAAACGTGAATTTATAACATCTGAGATGCTGACGATGCTGCTCGATAGTTAGAATTGGATATCCATCGCTTGGGTCCGTGAGACTGTCGAGTCGGCGGTTTACCTGGAATGTAACCTGATATGCCTGGGACGGTTACTGTAGATGTTGGATATAACATATATATATATATATATATATATATAAATATATATATATTTATATATATATATATATATATATAAATAAGGATGGATTTAGCGAGGGGCAATATATGAAAATATAAGTAAAAAAGTTATTGGGTATAACCCTCAAAATGTTGTGCAACCGTAGACACGTGTTTCGAGCTTAAGCTCTCTTCAGTACGGTAAAATCAAGTGCGAAGATGTTTCTATTTTTACGTCCAAGTGTTGTACATCTTCGCACTTGATTTTACCGTACTGAAGAGAGCTTAAGCTCGAAACACGTGTCTACGGTTGCACAACATTTTGAGGGTTATACCCAATAACTTTTTTACTTATATATATATATATATGTATATGTATATATATATATATATATATATATATATATATATATATATATATATATATATATATATATATATATAAAGTTTTTGGAATTTCTTCACTTAAAAAAGAATGGTTCATACCCATAAGAGGGTATAGCAATGAATTACTCTTGGAAGAGTTCAAATATACATCACTTAAAAAACGCCGTCAAGTTAACGACTTGATTTTCTCATACAAAATCATACACAATCAAATTGATTCATCTGCCCTACTTTCATCTTTGAATTTTAATGTTCCCCGTATAACTTCCAGATCACAAATAACATTTCACATCGACGTGCCTAACTCTCAACACCACTTTCACTGTCCTTTGACTTCTATGTGGAGAAGCTACAATAGGTTACAAAATATTGATATATTCTTTTTACCTGTATCTCAGTTTAGGAAAACACTATATAATGCACTACTCAACTGATTCAGACTGATGCTAACAAGTTACAATGTTACGTGGTATGAAATGATACTATAGTTATGTTTTATTTTTCATGATTGATATAAGCTTTTCATTTTGTATTGAATACTCCTGTAATTGGGTCTTATGATCTGTTGGATGTATTTTCCTAATAAATAAATAAATGAATGAATAAATGAGTGACAATTATAGATATAAGTAGGTATGCGGAAACAATTCCAGTCACTGGAGTTATTTTTCGAGGATAGGTCTGTGCTATAATATTGATCGAAGTAATTGAACCAAAAGAAACTCAACGTCAATTATCAACGTTGAGTGGTGTTCAGTTAATATTTGTGGTAATTTAGAGGATGCGCGTTCAGATGCCATTCTGGAGAAATTCTGGCAAATTGGGGTCAACAGATGACTGAAAAAAAGATCTATGAGAACAATGTGAAAATCAAAGAAAAACGTCTTATAGATAGGTATATTCACAAGAGAATTTATCAGGAAAATTACTGAATCGAGCAACCGGTAGTGTGATTCTTCATCATTTTCATCTTCAAGTGTCTCTTTGATTTTTATTCAGTTCAAATATGCCAGAATGTTTGAACTCACTGCAAATTGAATAGAAGACAACTGATGTAACTTGGAGATTATTATTTTTAAAACAGTAGAACGAATAGGTATGTGTTTTGTGTATTGTGCATCTATCACTGCGACTCTGGAGACAAGTTAATTAGGTTCGAATCCTGGCCGAGCAGAGATATCATTAATTTCTTAGAAATTGATGGGTGACTCATAGATATCAATACTAGTGCTCATTGCTTGCTACCAGGTAGCACATCATATCGGTTGAATCTTGGTTTTATATTGGGCCAATATAAATATATTGTGAATGAAAGAATAAAATTGGTCCAATATGGGTGAATACTCAAAAAACAATATTATATGAATAATATTGGTGGAATATTGAACCTGTTCTTATAGTAGATTGTCACATATTGGGTCAATATTGATTGAATAATTTTTAACCATATCGATAATACAGTATTGTCTACATATTGTTTTCAATATCTACAATAAATATTGCAATCCCAATATTCCAGTCATATCGATTCTAGGAATAAAAAACTAGGTTGTATTTGCTAGTTTGATAGCACATTGGTTGAATATCATTTCAACTATATTCAATAAATTATAATAACTCATATTGGGTCAATATTGGTTCAATGATATTTACCAATATCGATAAACTTATTTTGTCTTCATATTGTTTTCAACATATAGAATAAATATTGCAATTCCAATATTCCTATCATCTCGTTTTTTAGAAATAAAAACTATATTGTATATCCAAGTGTGATTGCACATTGGTTGAATATTATTTCGCCAATATTCTACAAATTTCATCAACGTATATTGGGTCAATATTAGTTCAATTTTTTTGCCGATATCGATAAAATAATATGATCTCCCTATTGTTTCGAACATCTAGAATAAGATGAAATTCAACTATTGGCCGAATATTCAATGAACCGTATTAAAATTAAGTATATTATGAACAAACTTGGATGAAAATCCGCTAGTTGGCTCTATAAAAACGCTCGGACCCGTCGATTTTTATTGCGAGGGTGGCATCTTTAGCACTTCAAGCGTGTTTCTGATGTATCAAAACTGACCTTAAATTATTCCTCATTATAGTTGGCCAGGATAGGATTTTACCAAACAAAAAGGAGTTATTGTTAGATAACTACACGATGAGAAATACTGCTGAACGTGAAACAAGCGTAACTTTAGATTCTCAGCCGATGATTGTTCTAATTTTGTTTTCTCGAGAACTACTGCATCAAATTAAAAAACTAACAAACGTAAGAAAGATAATGCGATTACCTTCAAAATGCGTTATCACATGAACCCTACTCCCATTAAAGATTTAAGGGTTGGAGCTAACCCCTCCGAGGGGCTTGAAGTGACAAAGTCGAGAATATGCCCAAAAGATGTCTTCCTCGCAATAAAAATCGACGGGTCCGAGCGTTTTTTTTCTGCGAAAGATAAATATGAAATATCGGCCTTGTTTCGTTTTCGCTGGGCCACCCTGTATATAGAACGTCTTCTAACACCTACGAAGATATATAAACTACTTCAAATAACTTGTTTTCAAGGCAGCTTACTCAGTGGTTATGGCGACCGAAAGGCAGACTCGGGTGTCACCTTGATCAACCAAAAGACATTCAATAATTCACCAAGGCTTATTCACTTCCACCAATATATCCAAATGATATTGTACCAATATCGAAAAATATTTTGAGGCCATTACTGCTTCAATAATATCTGACCAATATCGCAGGATGTTAACTCGCAATTTTTCACTTCTCGAATATTTTGCCATTTTCTTCAGAATATTGTACCAGAATATCGCTAAATATTGCTTCGAGAATATTTCGCCAATATTATTCAAGTAATTTTGGACCAATATTGCCAAATGTTCACATTTTTTTCTCGCCAATATTGCATTTCAAATATTTTGCCAATACACTCACAATATTGTACCAGTATTCTACAATATAGGTGTGCTACTTGGGTTGGACCACCAAGTATAGGTGGTGTTATAGATTTTTCTAGATGTCTAACAGCTACTATGTATGGGAAGGCCGACTATGCATGGAAGCTGACGAAATGGTTTAACACATTTTATGTAACTGCCTAGCAGCAGCCATAATCAGTTCTGGTACATTTGACAATACATTAGGAATTAATTTAAGAAGACTTATTAAAATATTCTCCTCATAAGTCATCGGGAAAACTTGTAAACTAGAGATGGCGCATGCATCACCTTTCAATGTGCGATCCCAAGCACTCAACCTAGTACTTATACATAATTTGATTTGTTCGACTCCCATTGATCAGTTCCTCAACATCTAAGATATATATTCATTGCGTTCATCTATGAATCTGAATCCACCATCTCCGTCCTTCATTTTATATAGGGTGTCTGGCTAACGATGGATCGTACTGGAGCTGAAAATAAACCATGTCATAACCTATCAGAAAACCACAATTTGAACTCAGTAAATACCTTACTGTTTTCGAGATATTGGAGCTTTCATAAAAATATGAATCACCATCTCAGGTCACTCTTATTTTTGATTATTATTACTGCATATCAGTTGTAACAAACGCAGAAGGCAAATTTTGGATAAATATTTTTGGTTTACAAAAAAAAAAAAATTCCTCTATTTGGATCCTTCAAGAACATTATTATGAATCTTCGAACTTCTTCTGTGACAAACCAATCCTCTACAAAAACTTAAAAAAACTAGCTCATTTTGTCTAAAAAGGTAAAGAAGTTTTCATATTTCTGTATCAAAAAAAATTTATTGCCAATAGAGCACGAAAGAGGGATATTTTTAAGGTGTTTTCTTCCATTTCATAGAAGTGTGAGCTTACAGTGCGTTGCTCATTGGTCACGGGGACTGATAAACACATGCACCTAGGTTGATCTGACAGTTAAATGACAGGTAGTAAGAGACAACACCGTGTTGTCGTGTGTGCAGTATTACTACAACATTCCTTATTCAACATTTTGAATTAATATCTCTTGAGACTGTTCATGTGATTTATTGTAAATAGAATTTGGAGACTTGGCGAAATCTATTTGGATCAGTTTAGATATCTGAGTGCTATACACTCCAGGTGAGTATGCCGAAATGCATTTCATTCATAGTGAATGCAGAAGCATCGCAAGGAGACCTGCTGCACTATGATTTACCAAAATATTTTTGAACATCAATACCTACTCAAAAATTCTGACTCTCATGATCGTCCTTGATTTATTTAGAGTTACAAAGCATCGAACTTCACTTTACGGAAGCAGCCCTAATTATGATGGAAAACGATTTTTCAATCATCTCCCAAGTGACATAAGAGATGAGAAAAAATTTAATAAATTCAAGGCAAAATTGAAAACATATTAAAAAATTTAGTGGAATCGTGCTTTTACGACATTTGCGAATATTTTGTTAAATCATAAGCCAATTTTTTGTTTGCATATTTGTATGGACGATATGTTCAACATTACTTGTGCAATGTACTAGTACTCGTCTTATATCATGTGATGATCCTAAAGAATGAATAAAGATAATAATTATGATCATACCGAGAAAAATATTCCAATAGGAGTACACATTCTGATTATCGTGTGTCTATACGAGTACATTACTCTTGTTCAGAACTCAAGCTTCCTGGTGATCAAAGTGAATCAGATAGACCATATCGTGATGACTTTTATAAGGTCCTTGGAGAAATTGTGGATGACCCGTCCACTAGCAAGATGACCCAGATTTTGTTGATGAAATATCATGAAGAGATAAATATCATGCCACCATAGATGTGTATTAAATATCCACAGCCTTAACAGTTGGCACTTTGAGAATGCTCATTTAATGAGATCAGAGGTGTGTTGCTGAAAGTCAGACAGACCATGTGGCTTCCACATTATGGGTGTCCTGCTCACTACGTCAGACAAGTAAGAGAATATTCATTCAGGCAATATGCTCAGAGATGGTATAGGTGACTTATCCCAGTACTTATGGCCGCCACGGTCACCGGACTTGAACCCATTAGATTTTTTTATCGAGGGTGTTTGGAAGGAAAGGTTCACCACACATAATCACTATACAAGGGTAACTTCAAAATCAAATCCAACATGTACCTCTGCAGTTGTTGGAAATATCGTTTTTTACGGAGATGTCGCGCTTGTATCAGAGTAGAAGGAAAACAATTCGAATATTTGCTGTAATTTCGTAATCGTGTACAAGCGTACATTCTTGTGTTGTTTTTTATGAGAATAAACAAATTCACATCAACTGAACTGAAAGCGACATTTCGATTGAACCAAAAGAAAAATCATTTGGAATAAACTATCAACTTCCAACCGTAATACTTATTCATCGATTCAAAACTATAATATCTTCTTTACCACAGTGCAAAGAATAAACCACACATTTTGTTGTCGTATCGCGGCGGTGGTACATAGAGTGTACCACTTTTTTAACGGAATTACATCTCGGGTAGTAGTAGTATATTTTCAGAACCAGTGCAGTTGCATGGTAGTTGTGTCAAGTTGCTCCATCTTGTGGACAATAAACGTAATTCCCAACGGTCGGTTACAGATTTATTCTTGTTCTACAGTAATTAAAGTCAAAATGATGTACGTACAACTTATGTGCCCTTATACTAGTATTTTTTTTGCTTCACCTCAAAAAGTTTGAATGATAAATATGGTGAAGAGTCCAAATCTGGTTTTATTTTTTTTTTTGGTGATTCGAAAATGAACACTATATAGAAAAGGAAAATCTGAATAATACTCTTGGAACTCAGAGTACATTTCACTTGAATAAAATTGAATCATCAGATGATGTCAACAAATCCTCATGGAATGGTACTTCACATCTGACTGGAACTCTATGTTCCAAAAACTAGATTGACAATACTCCAGTAGATGATCCCCTTGTAAATGCAAACTCTATCAACAAATAGTTCATACATCAGTAATAAATAATATTAAACGTATAAGTAGATCTGATTATGATATAAATAGTAGAAACATATCGAATGGCATGTTTATATCTCACGTAACTGACACAATTGTTGAAAAAATTATATCAGATCGGTATAAAGGGAATACCACATATCCATGGTTTCAGTAATATTTGTAAGATCGAAACCAATATGTGGAAATCAACTACATTGATAAATATAGCAAACCTTTATATTTTTCAAATATTCTGCACTACAATATTTGGATTCATCGAAGATCAATCATCGTTTTTATCGTTTATCAACGGATTACCATACATTACTGCAGATACATTCATATCATGACTGCAAACGATGACACATTCACTTGTAAAAATTATTCAAAAATTTTAGATAATATAAACCGCACAAAAATCATAGTTATTGGTATAAAAACAAACAACAATATCAACTTCAGTACTCACAACAGTAAGCAAATTATTGTTACCAAATCAGGGTTTTCAAAATGTTCTGGTCTGAAACAATATTACTTTGGTCAGATCTAGTCGAGAATATCATGTGTTATGGGAAAACTCGCAGGAGTATAAGACGTATTTACTTCCCGAAAACGGATAATTTGAGCGATTGCAGATATATCTACATTCTCGAAATTTTGCCAATAGTTGGACTTTTCATTCAGGAAATATAATTTATGTTTACAGCAATAAAAAACTATTTCACAAGATACCAATTCCCTCACCAACATTACAAGAGAACAATCAATTATTTCCACGTCCCTTATAGTCACCTCATACTTTTTATGGAATCGTACAAAATTCTGGTACTGAGATCATATGACATTCTATCCGATCCCATGACATTACAGATAATACTCTCGAATTTGCCTCTCGCGATCATGACTATGTCATCCGCATAGCCTTGACACGATATGCATATCTTGGCCTAACCGCAGAAGAGTCGATCGACTATCAAGCTCTATATAAGTGGGGAGGCCACTCTCCCTTGTGGGCAACTTCTGCTTGTGCAGATGGACTTGTCCTATTTTAGTCTCTGCTATTCTGATTGTAATTGTGACATCCAGTGCCGGATTTAAGCACAGGCAACACAGTGGGCAGTTGCCTATGGGCCGCCACCACAAGGGAGCCGCCACCACACTACAAAAAAAAATGTAATTAAATTGAATCAATAAAGGCTCAGTAGAAACAAAGAAATACTGAGTTTTGTTACAAATAGTTAGACGAAAAACTTAAACTAAACACAAATGGCGCCTAGCCGCGCTAGACCATAAGCAACAGCGGAAAATGGCGTGTCACACGGCGCGCGAATAATTGTTGCCATTAAAAGAGCAGGACTTTTTTCATTGAGAAAGCGAGTGAGACGCGTTTATGAAGCTATAGAGCGCTGTCTTGCTCTCTCTATGGAAAAAGTCACGCCACCCGCCGCGCCACATGCACTTCGCTCGACATGAATAAACTGGTTTTTTTGTATAGACAGTTGAGTATCAAACGTCGAAACGTCAACAGGTGTATTAATTAAGTAATTGAATAAACTCGTTTCTCGTTTCTTTTTTCTAAGTAGGTAATGAATGTGTAAATATTAATCGCTAAAGTATATGTTATTGTTGATTTTTCATGTTAATCGTCGAAAATAAAGTTGCGTCTGGTTTTTAAGAACGCGGTATAAGTTCAACTTTTGCACGTCTTTTTTGGTTTATATTTTGAAGACACCCTAGACTGCCATAGAGGTAAGGTAAGTAGATAAATCATGTATTATAAGTATAATAATGTTAAAATTAACATTGGCTAAATAAGCAAACATAATTAACAAAGCAATGAGCAGTTTGCATCAAACAAGATTGTGAAAAATCGAGTAGGTACCTACTCGGTTAACTTTTGACAGTCAAACTTTAAAACAAGCATGTATGTATGTTAATACTGTTCCGCTGTTAACAATTATAAGGAACTTACATGGTGGTTCTTCGGGTTGTAAGTCCGACGTATGTTTATAGAAGATCTCGATGTTTCGCCAACACGAGCATTTGACAGCGAATTAAGAATTCAGAAACTTGAAAATATCTCTTGAAAATGCTAACCACTCGTGTTGGCGAAACGTCGAGATCTTCTGTAACATACCTCGGCCTTACAACCCGAAGAACCACCATGTAAGTGACGATGGCCGCGAAAGCCTTTCACAATTTAATTGTAAGGAAGTTTCCTATAACAGACAATCGAGGAAATACCTATTGTGAAATAGCTTTTGTGATTGGAGAAATCCGTTGCACGATTGATTGAACATGAAACCTCAAAAAATCATTTAAAGGCTTCAATCAATTATACTGGGCGATCCCAACTAATTGGTCGCATAGATCGAGAACTGGCGGAGCAAACTGAAAAAAGTGTTAAGTATTGGCGAAGAGTTCTTAACAGAGTGTTGCGAGTCATAGGTTTTCTTAGCGAAAGGGGAGTGGCATTTAGAGGGGAAAACGAAACTGTCAGATCTCCTAACAACGGCAACTACCTTGGAATATTATAACTTTTAGGTGACTACGATGGTTTTTTCTAAAACATTTAGCAGAACATGGCAACTGCGGAAGTGGTCACATAAACTACTTGTCATCATGTGAGAAACTGCTAGAAATTTTAGAAAAAGCCGTTTAAAAAAAAATATTGATCGAGTGAATATTTTTCAGTTTCTCTGGACTTTACTCCTGACAAAGGCCATGTTGACCAATTGACGTTAGTGGTTTGGTTTATTGAAGGGTACGCTCCTGTTGAGCGTTTTCTTATTTTCATGCTTCTGCAATGAGTGGCAGATATAATGTCCTACAAGCATTAGTACAAGAAGAAAATAGCCTAGCAGCTTGGGTGCCGTGCGTTGGCCATTCGCTTAATCTTGTCATACAGTCGGCGGCCAGTTGTTGTCTCAGAGCAATAAGTTTCTTCGATTTTTTAGAAGAGCTGTATGTATATTTTACGGCTTCAACTAACAGGTACAATACAGTTAGTAGCTGTTTAAAAGAAGCGAAAACTGACCAACCTTTTCTTGTGCCGAAAAGAACAACAACAACTCGCTGGCAATGTCGAATTGAAGCCAGTAACTCTTGCGGGGCTATAAAGGTTTTTTAAATGCCCTCGAAGAAATTATTGCCGTCAAAGAAGACACATATATACAACGTTTGTTTGAAAGTGGTTGACAATGTTTCACTTTGAGTAAGGTTATTCTGGACTTTCATTGTCTAAAAAAGAACAAAGAAAAATTCAATTCTCTGCAATTTTCAATCACGACGTTTCAAAGTTTCAACGAATTTTTCTTTGTTCTTTTTTAGACAATGAAAGTCCAGAATAGCCTTACTCAAAGCTATATATAAAGTTTTTTGGGATGATATTCTGGGACATATAAACAAAGTCAGCAAAAGCCTACAAAATCCTAGGTTGGACTTGAATACTGCTGCAGCACTGCTTACTTCATCAAAAGCAACCATTGAAAATAAAAGAGTCAGTTCTAATGAATATGAAGTAAAAGCTTTCGAGCTAGTTGATTGCCGAAACTACGAAAAAAAAAGGAGAAAAACAAAGAGAAACGTCTGGTTGTCCACTTTAGATTGCCCGCAAGCTTCGGAAGTTCAGTTATCACCTTCGGACAAATTTGGGACTCAAAGCTACATCCCAGTTGTCGACCAGCTCATGACTGCTCTTCAGAAAAGAATGGACGTGTACTTACTTCTAAATGCACGATTTGGATTTTTGAAAAATTTAACTGCAATTTCTGATCAGGAAATTTTGTCTGCCATCCAAAACTTACTGCGACGACGTAGATGATTTTCTTGGCAACGAATTCATACATTTCAAACTATTTATAGTTCAGTATGAAGAATTTGAACAGAAGAGAAAATAAGAGATTACCTATGAGAGATGGATGTAGGAATTGTTGTGTAAAAACAATGTTAAAGAGTGCTTTCCCAACGTTGAGGTAATTCTGAGAATTTATCTAACACTAACAGTGACAAATTGTGCGGCTCAAAGATCCTTCTCAAAACTGAAGCTTATAAAAAATAAACTCCGAAGTTCCATGACCGAGGACAAATTAAATGTTTTAATTCTCCTTGGACAGTGATGTTCTGTGGGAAACAGACTTCGACGATATTATCTATACGTTTATTGATGTGAAAATCAGACGAAACATAAAATTCAGCTTGTAGGTGAACTAAAATTATTTTAGTTGTTTTCTAGTTAATTTTTGAATAAATTTTGTGTTAGCCAACTTATTTAGTTCATTACTTCTTCACCTTGACCTTAATGGTGTCACGTCAATTGGACGTGGAAAATTGGACGCACGACTATTGGTCGCAGTCAATTGAACGCGCGACATTTGTACGCAAGGACAACTGGGCGCAGGGACAACTGTGCGCAGGGACGACTGGGCGCCAAAAACACGAAATTAATAATAATTATAATAAAATGAATTTTTCTTCAAGTTCCAAGCTCCCAACTTGCGAGCTAGGTTAGTTCGGTCAGGTTAGATCAGACTAATAGAATACTACACTTAAACTGAATTTTTATTCAACTTCCAAGGTCCCAACTTGCGAGCTAGGTTAGTTCGGTCAGGTTAGATCAGACTAATAAAATACTACACTGAAAATGAATTTATGATAATAATTATGATTAGTAGATATTTTCTTGGCGCCCAGTCGTCCCAGCGCCCGGTAGTCTTTGCGTCCAATTGTCGCCGCATCCAACTGTTGCCGCGTCCAACTGTCGCGACGTCCAATTGTCGCCGCGACCAATTCTCTGCGTCCAATTTTCGTGCGCCCAATTGACCGCGTCGAATTGTCGGTAATCCGACCTTAATAGAAATTTTCAACAGTTAACCACAAACGATTTGAGGGGCCTCAACCACATACTCTGCCTATGGGCCGTCGAAGTCTAAATCCTGCGCTGGTGACATCCATTTAGTTGTCGTATTGTCCACTTATCTGTCTCCTAGTGCTCTTTTGACAGCTTCATGTGTTGTGTTGATAAAAACCCCATCTATGTCAAGGAAGGCACATACAACCGTTGCTTCACTCTTCAGTGCATCCTGAAATCCATCTGTCTGTTGCACCAATGTGGTCTCCGTGGATTTGCCAGTTTGGTATGCATGCTGGTGGGGGTTCAGAGGCGCCAGTTCCAGGAGTTCTGATCTGAAGTAGTTATCAGATACTCTTTCCACCGTTTTTAGACCAATAAAAGTGAGACTAATTGGTCGTTGTGATTTGGGATGGGTTGAATCTTTTTTTTTGTTCTAGGAATGAAGGTGACCGTGGCCCTTCTCCATACTTCTGTTATATATCCCAGTTCTAGACTGCTACGGCTAATTCTCACTATCTGCGGTAGGATTTCTTCTTGTCCGCGCTGGAGCAGGGCAGGGAATATTCCATCAACTACTGCTGATTTGAATGGTTGGAAGGTGTTCATAGCCCATCTTATCCGTCTACTACTGCAAATGTGTCTGGCCACTGCTGTGTCTGCTCTGGTAGGTCTACTATGCCGTTCTGGAATGTGCCCTATAGAAATAGGTTCGTTCTCAGGGAAATGAGTGTCCAGTAAGAGCTGAGCTCTTTCCTCTTCAGTTTAGGTATAGCTTCCATCTGGTTTCTTAAGTGACATTGCGTCATCGACTCTACTACTTACTATGACTATGTATACTCTTTATATCAAATTGAATTTAATGCAGAATTATAAAATGTACTATCTATATCAATCAATCAATCAAACCATCAAACAATCAAACAATCAAACAATCAATTCCTCTGCTTTAACATAAAACCTGTCATACACCGGAAACTACCGAAATAAAATAAGTTTTTCTGGAACTGATGTACAGCGGATACTAGAAATACAACAAAATATAATCGAGTTGAAAAGTGCAATAGATGCAAGTGAGGCGCGTATCCAACTCAAAATCGAGGAATCTAATGTAAGAATTAGACAATTGGAAACAGAAAACTCGTTCCTGAAAAACAAAATTGAGAAATTGGAGCGTCAGCACATCTCGGATAATATCGTAATTTTTGGCTTGAATAAGCATCACCACGAAATCTCCTTGCATTATAGTCAAGACGAATTGAAAGCATTTTCAGAAGTGGATATAACAACAAACCAAATGAAGGACTTACATTGTTTAGTATCCCAAAAAAATTGTCCAGTGAAGATAAAATTCACTTCTAACCTTACCAAAAAATACTTACTTGCGGACTGTAAGAAGCTTAAGGAACTAAAATATCGATTGCTCACGATGTTACGGTTCAGCAAAGAGGAGAGCAAGCAGTTTTGAGAAGACGTCTTCACTTGAATAGGCAGACAGACTGGACATCTTTCATTAGGAAAAACAAGCTGATGGTGATAAACGAAAGATCAACTTTTCGAAACTGAACAAGAAGCCGCAGACAATCAAAGTGGAAGGAGGAGCGTCCCTTCAACACCTTCAAAACCATTTTTCAACGACGTCCTTGTAGAAGAGAGTGCAATACAACGCCAAGAAGTTACCAATATCACCAAAACCCCCAATCAACTGCAACAGGCGCTACGAAGAAGCAACCCAACAAATTAATTAATCAAATCATTGAAAATATTAAAACCAGATCCAATTACGATAAAAGAAACTAATTCCTGATATTATTGATTATTGTAAAGTTTCCGAAATTGTTATAAGTATTTTTGTAATTCATCTAGTCAATTATGGATCAGTATATAGATTTTTCACATGAACCTATAGAAACGAACATAGTTGATAATAAAATGGAATTAATGGATTCATATAAAACAAACTATTTGAATAAATTTTCCAATTATCATAACAATGTATGTAGTATTCACAGGCATTTTGATGAATTCCAAGCTTTTATTTCCTATTTTTAAAAGTATTCAATTGCATTATTCTAACTGAGACATGGGAAATGAAAGATTCCGACTCAAAAAGTGTGCAAATCTATGAAAAAATCCACAATAACGAATTCAGTAATAACCAAAATGACGGAGTATTAATATCCATCAAGGACAATTTACAATTCGAACATAAAATTATAAAAATAGGGGAATCGAACGGCGTCTTCGTCGAACTTACATACAATGAACAAAAAATAGCTTTAATTGCACTATACAGATCTCCTTCCAGTGACATACAAATGTACAATGAAAATCTTTTGAAAAGTTGTTTATGAAAAACTTCAATTAAGATAAGTACTTTGAGAAAATTATTTTCGTTGGTGACATCAATATAGATATAAGGGTGGATGCTGTGGATGTAACCGAAGATTACATAAATATTGTGTCAGAAAACGGCTATACCTCACTCATAAATAAATACACCAGGGTAACTTCCACATCAGCCACCTGTACAGATCACATATTTTACAAATCAAAATGTGAGTTGTACACGAATACCATCCCAAGTATTATCAGAACAAATATTACCGATCACTATTCCATCACTGCCTATTTCAAAATAACTAAGGACAATGAAAATACGAACGACAAAAGTTTTGCTGAGAAAAAAATCAATATAAATCAATTGACAACCATGTTGAAAAATTAAAATTGGAATGAAATATATAATTGTAATGTTTTCCTGATTCCATCAGTATCCACGGTGAGCGAAAGAGCATTTGTACTATTCTATGAGCAGGAGGGCACTTAATCACATCTTTGATATTTTTTTTAGTTTTATTTTATAAATATTATCATTGTTATTATTTATTTTTACAAATGAACTTTGTTATTATCTGATTGTAATAATGTTACAATTGCTACTGATATTGTTTATGATAAACTGAACGAATATATTGATCGAATGACCACAATTTTAGAACAAAAAAATAAGCGTAAGGAAAAACCTTCGATAACAAATGGAATAATATATTCAATCAAAGAACGCGATAAACTGAAACAAAAGACTTTAAATAATCCAAATGATAAGAATATTAGAAACAAATATCTTTTACACCGAAATAAACTGAATTCTTTGATCAGGAAAACAAAAATAGATTAGTGGACTTCATATCAAAACAACTAAGGTACATTTGAAGTTTCGAAACAGTTCAAAATTGCTATCTTCGAACCATTGTTCAAATCAGGTAAAAAACATTGCCGGAACAACTATCATCCGATATCCTTGACATCAGGTTTATCGAAAGTCTTTGAAAAAATTATGAAAAAAAGACTGACCAAGTACTTAGAAAAAATCAAATTCCTGTCGCCTTATCAATTTGGATTCCAACAAAAATGTATCCACTCAACACGTAATTAGTGCCTTAACATACAAAGTATATAAAGCGATAGACGACTCCAAGCCATGTCTGGGCATATTTCACGATCTGACCAAAGCCTTCTTCGATACAATAAATCATACGCGTTTGCTACATAAGTTAGAAAGGATTGGTATATGGGGAAATGTATTGAAACTTTTTGAAAAAGTACTGATGAATGATAAAATGAGTGGTGAAAGGACAGTTATTTGTGGCATACCACAGGGAACAGTCCTAGGCCCTATACTCTTTATCATATATCTGAACGATCTACCAACTCTCAATTCGACTGGTACTATAATTTCATTCGCCGACGACAAAATTTTAGTTTACGTAGGAAATACGTGGAACAAGGTTAAAGAAACGGCCACCGACGACCTGAAAATAATCACAAATTGGTTCAACAAAAATATTTTGATATTGAATCACTCCAAAACAAAAATGATTCCATTTACTTCCTACGAAAGGCACTTGCCCACCTATGAGACTATGGAAATCAAGAATATAACAATACCTCCTTCCAATTCCGCCAAATATCTCGGCATTGAAATTGACCCGTTTCTAAAATGGGATATCCACATTCATAGTGTAGTCATCAAACTACGCGAACTTATCTCTAAATTCAAGCAACTGAGCTTCTTACACATAACACATTTGAAGATCCTTTATTATTCATTAGCGGAGTCTATTATACAGTATGGCATAATAGTTTTGGGAGGAATAAGGAAAACAAAGGTATGACCCCTGGAAGTTATACTAAAACGCACGCAAAAATGAACTATTTACAAAAAATCACCACAGTTCTCCTCTGACCTCTTGTTGAGTGTGACTCAAATTTTGGACCTGAGACAACTCTATTGCGAAAACATTTTATTATTCACATGTGACAGACCCATATCTACTTTAATTAAACATCAATACCGTACTAGAAATTAATTAGCTGCAAATGAAACATTACCACGAGCACATACGTCAATAGGACAAAGACATCTTGTTTATATAGCTCCAAGGTTGAGGAATTTATAAGCTGGCTTACTGAAAATTATAAACTCAAAGAATCTATACAAAAAGAAGATAAAAGCTTGGATTTTGTCTATGAACAGGAGTGTTTTTCATAATTTCATCTATCCCTGATATTTATTTATTCATTTATATTATTTGTATTTCTGTATATCTACACTGAATATATCTCTTTTTGTTATATATGTATTATTGTGGCTTAATGGCAACTTTTGCTGTTTTAATATTTAGTATATTAAATTACCATTTTTTAAATGATTTATCTATTATTTTCTTATAATTTCTCTATATGACTATATATGAAAATGTGTATATATCTATCCATGTTTCAGATAGTTACAGTGGTTTATCAACCGATATCTTTGTTTTTTATAGAGCAGGAAATTCCCATAGACAAGCTTCCTGAGAGCTCTTTTGAGATATGCCACTTCTATTTACCTTACACTTTCAGTTGAAATTGTATTTTTGTGTTATACTTTGTGTTATAGTAAATAAATTATTAGTAGTAAATCAAGGAAGTTTTCCAGTTTGCAGTCAGTGATGTTAAGTGTATTCAGGTTGATCATACGAAGGCAAAGGTATACGTGAAATTAATCAACAGAGAACTAGTTCATCAAGCCATTCATCAACATAAGGACCAGGTAATCTATGTAGATGATGAGAATATCCGACATAACATAGACATTTATGAGGAAGAACCTGTAGTGTATCTGAAAATATTCGATTTCCCCCATGAGATGGAAAATAGTGAGATACAAGAAGCTCTGAGTCGTTATGGAGAAGTCAAATCGATAAAAAACGAAGTATGGAGGTTTGATAACTACTACCCTGTAGAGACCGGAGTGAGGATAGCGGTGATGAACATGAGATATCCAGTACCGTCATATCTGAAGCTTAAGAAGGACATCTCTCTAACCTCGTATCCAGGCCAAGTACGAACCTGCATGATCTGTGATGAACCGGGCCACATAAGGAGAGAATGCCCCATCTCCTCAGTGAACAGAAGACAAGGATTCCGAAGACCGGCAGCACCCAAGGCAACTGATGAGTCAATTGAACACACTGAGGAGAAGAATGAAGAAATAATCACCTATGCCGAAAAAACCAAAACGATTAAAGAAACCTTTGTTACAGACCCAAAACTACCCGGAGACAATATTTCCGTGAATGCCAAAAACCAGAATGGTGGGTTGAGGTGGAAGAGGCTGAAAAAATCAAGATGAACAGGAGGCAGTGGATAAAAAGAACAGGAATAAACGAAACAAAGCTACACAAGGAGTAGGACATACACCCAGTGAAGAAGAAACGAAGAAAATCAAGATGACCTTCAGAAAGAAAACCATGTCATTAGAAGACATCCCCGAGCAAGGAAGTCAAGAAGATATGTTTGACTGTCAAGATAATATGAGTGTAGACGAAGTGAGTGATAATGGTGATGTTATAAGGGAGACTGAAATGTACTAATACGTTAAAATAAGCTTGTAAGTACTTAAAATTCATTTCATAACATTCACAGTTCGAACTTTAGCTTCATCAATGGGATAAAAAATGTTGTCACCCAACAACTTCTGAATAAATACATCATCCAACATGACATAGATATACTATTTCTTCAAAAAGTCAATTCTGAAAATGTGCAAAAATTAAGTCAATACGAATATATATTCAATATAGGAAATGCTGATAGAGGCACTGCAATTATTTTCAGAAATAACCTTAGGACCGACAACATTTTGATGAATCCCAACGGAAGAATTATATCAGCTACTATCGATAACATGCATTTTATAAATATATATGCCCCATCCGGAGCTCAGAACAAAATTCAAAGAGACAAGAGACACCTTCTTTCTCAACGACATCTCAGTGCAGATCATTGCTAATGTACCCACAACTCTCTTGGGAGATTTCAATTGTATCACTAAAGCTAAAGACAGCATTAACAATACGCCTCTATGTCAAACTCTAGCAAATATATTAAGAAACATGAATCTTGAAGATATTTGGGAAGCGGTACATAAAAGGAAAGTTGAATACAATTTTTTCAGAGCCAACTGTGCTAGATATATATATATATATATATATATATATATATATATATATATATATATATCACATGGTGAACATCTACGCATCACGAATATTAAAAATGTTCCTTTATCTTTCTCGGACCACCACTCTATAATCTGGAATTCCAAGTCTGAATCTCTAAGAGCGGAAAAACACGGGTGGGGTTATTGGAAACTGAAAAGCTCTAGTTTACACGATGGAACTATTCCAGAACTTTTCCGGAATGAAATTCAAAGTTTTAAATCTCACCACCTATTCAGAAATAACCCTGTGAAGTGGTGGTTTGATGTTTTTAAGCCAAAAGTAAAAACTTTCTTCAAATCCAAAGAAATAGAAAAAGCTACAGAACACAAAAGTCTAATTGAATTTCATAACAATCTTCTTTACGAATACAAAAATAAGCTGAACAACGGAGAAAACGTAATTCGCGAATTCCGTGATACCAAGGCCACTATTCTTGAGTTGACAGAAAAACGAATCAAAGAAATGTGTAACGACAAAATTCAAGTCGACGACACAGATAGACTTCAGCTATACGACATTTTGAGAATAAAGAAATCATACAATAACAATAATATAAAATATCTAATCAACAATAATTCGAATAAAAAAATAGAGTCAACAAAAGGCATGCTTGATTATGCCAGGCACACTTTCACACAAGAATTCCAAGAAGCTAAAACCGAGGAGAGAAATATGCGATTCCTAGTAGAGCAGATGACCAACCAAATAAACCTAGACGATGGAAGAAACCTTACAAAATAAATCACAAAAGAAGAACTCTCAGGTGTGTTAAAAGAAATCACAAAAAAGAAATGTCCTGGAATTGATGTCATCACATATGAATTTTATCAGGTATTTTTCGAAGAGGTCAGTGAACTTCTCTTAAGGATACTCAATATTTTCATGTTGGATATGGTGGAACCGCCGGAAAGTTTCTCTGAAGCAGTAATCATCTTAATCAAAAAAGGCAAAAATAACCCTACTGAATTCGGATTATAAAATTTTTGCAAAAATAATTTCGAATCGACTGAAATCAATCATGAATAACATTACTGGTATCGGACAGACTTGTGGAACAAACTATTCTATCATGAACAATCTCTTAATGAATAGGGATAAAATCATCATGAGCGAAAAAAATAGGGATAGAAACCATACTATAGTAACTTTAGACTTCAAAAAAGCCTTCAACAGAGTTAGCCATGAATATCTGTGGAAAATTCTCTTCAAAATTGTTATACCCGAAACCCTCATTACCTGCATCAGGAAATTATATTCCAACGCTAAGTCACATATCATGATAAATGGAATACTATCCGAAAAATTTCCTATAAAATGCTCCGTAAGGCAAGGCTGCCCCCTTTCCATGATTCTCTTCAGCATCTCACTTGAACCGTTTCTCCGACTCAATGACACAAATCTAGGAGGTATATCAATGAACAACAAAAATATCAAATATGACGTGACAATCTATGTCACAAATGTAACTGATTTGAAACATCTAGAAAACAATTTGAAAATATTCGAAAAAGGATCTCACGCTTTGCTGAATTATAATAAATCGAAAATACTACCCCTCGGAAATTGGCTAAGAGATTATCCCGAACAACAAATTTTCAATTACGCCCCTGAAATTAAAGTCCTTGGGATGACCTTGACAGCCAAGTTCAACGAGATGGTGAAAATAAACAGGGAATTAGTGATAAATAACGTGAAACAGAAAGTATTCACCGATAACTTAACAAGGATGAATATTATAAAAAAGTCATGGAACATAAACACATTCATTCTATCTAAAGTATGGTATATTTCACAAATCTTACCGTTACCCAAAAACTATAGTCAGCAAATAGTAATGGAAACGGGAAAATTTCTGTGGAGGGGCTGTCTGTACCGAGTACCCAGAAAGCAATTGTACAATTCTGTAGAGAATGGTGGTTTGAAACTGATAAATGTCGATTTGAAAGCCAAAATACTCCTTACCAAAACTCAATTCCTGTCATGAAAAGAGCCGGTGAAGGAAATATTCTATAAGTCATTCCTGAACAACACAATGTTCCAAAATAATGACTATATCCCTAGATGCTTCAACGATATACTTCTATTAATCCGTGAAGAAAACATTACACAGGCAGACACAATATCTGCATTGAAGAAAAGAACACGAACCTCCAATGGCACAGTATTTGGGGACATTTACAAAACAAAAACATATGCAGCAATTGGCGAGCTGCCACATATAAGGCGATAAATGATATATATATATATATATATATATATATATATATATATATATATATATATATATATATATATATATATATCCTTGCAATGCAAAACTTTATAAACATGGTATATCTGACACAAATGTATGTAATAAATGCTATGTACTAGATAGTTTAGATCACAAACTGAAAGAATTTAAGGATGCCCAAGACGTTTTTGAGTGGGTAACAAATCTACTCGAATCGAAATTCTTCATAAATTGTCAGAATAAACGCTTACTAGAAATACTTAATCAACACATAACAGATAAACGAGAAAGAAACGCATGGTCATGGTTCTGTCAGGCTTTGATCTATTTCAATATGGAAAAAAAGGCAAATTGGACGATTTCAAAAACGTCATAAGGGCTGACAGGTACTTTAGGGTTAAGAACGGGAAACGAGATGTATTCGGCAAACATATTTACTGTTTCTGATTAGGATGTGTACTGTTTTCTACTTTATTTTAGGTTAAGTATATATTCAACTAGCTATAATTGTTATAGTTTGTTATCTTACCTTTTGTAAATAGTTTTATAGTACAATAAAGGATTTTAAGAAAAAAAAAATATTATTTGCCAAGTAGTGGTAGCGATAAGATGGTAATAAACATTCTCGATCATGTAGATTTAAGTTTTTGAATTTTGTTCGTATTTTTCACGGATATTGGTAGTGGATTGCATAGCTTTGGTCCAAAGTAGAAAACGAATCTCTATGGAATTGTGGAAAGTGGAATTTTGATTTGGCATATTTACGGTCGATCTTGTTGTTTTGTTAGTAAACTGTCTGTATTTACGAGAACATCCATATACAACACTGATAGCTGTATAAAGATCTAACGTTCTTGTTTCTCTGTTTAGCTGATCTGTGGAGAAGCGTCTGTTTTTTTAAGAATATTTTCAGGATTGAATTTTGTGTTGTTTGTAAGTAATTGAAGTACCGATTCTGCTAGAGCATTATACATGATGATATTTTTACAGGAAAGTGAATCTCTGAGAGTGATAAAGGTGGACATTAGAATTCTCATTCTTTTTATAACATGAGAAATCCGTTCGTTCCATCTCAGGTGTGGACCAATTATGGTTCCCTGATATTTCATAGACGTTGTTTTTATTAATGTTGGGCAATTACATGGTTTGCTTTTGGAGCAAGTTGGCTTGTGTTTACTAAGCGTATTATTACGGGGTTGATCACATGAATTCAGAGAATATGTTATGAATTTTGTCTTTTCACGTTCAGACTCAGCAGGTTATTATTAAACCAAATCTGCAAATTTTGTGAGTCTGTTTCTGCACTATGGTTAATATAATGCCAGCTATCCCCTTGGGTTTAAAGGCTGTGTCATCAGCGTAACAAACCATATGACTATTGAAGTTTTTTATTTGAGACATAGAGATGATATACACGAGAAATAGAATTGAGCCCAAGACTGTTCCCTGTTCCCATAGATATATTCAGTGGTTTACACAGTTGTTCTCCAATTTTTACAACTTGAGTGCGATGGGATAAATAGTGCTGTATCAGTTCCAATGCATGACCTTGGATTCCATATCTAAATATTTTAATCAACGAAACATCATGTGAAACAGTATCGAATGCTTTTGCTAAATCAATAAAGACCGCTAGACATGATTCATCTAAGGCATTCACTGTTTGTTCCACAAAAACTATTACGGCATTTTCTGTGTTGGAGTTGTTTATAAAACCGAATTGTAGTTCTGTTGTCACATATTTGTTGAGAAACTAAATGAGTCTTTTTTCAATCGACTGCTCAAATATTTCTGAGAAATTATTGATACGATAGTTGCCTAATTCATTTTTCTTTCCGACTTTGAAAATTGGAGTGACTCTTGATTCTTTTCACCAAAACGGTATATTTCCATTTTTTAAACATGAATTAATTATAGAACTAGCTAGTTTCAGTATATAGAGATGTTTGTTTTTGATATATATCGATGTTATCCCGTCTGGACCCGGTGCACAGTTGGTCTTGGGTTTCGAAATCAACATGATCATTTCATTTTTATCCACAGGTTCTGAGAACAATGTCGCTTTCACTGAATTTTCTTTCAAAAGGTTATGAGGTAAGATACATTGATCTATTTTTTTTGACATGTTCAATCCTACATTTGTGAAAAATTCAATAAATAAATCTGATTTTTCTTTATTACTCACTATAGATTCAACATTTTCTTTAATAATATTAGTATGTTCTAAACGGTTCTTCATAACATTTCCTAAAGCTACTTCCTCTCGCTTCTCTCAGTTCTTTGTTGTAGATGGTTAGTTTCTTGGTGGTACTCTGTCAATCTCCGCTATTCATGGCTCTATTGGAGAGCTTCCATTTTTCGGATCTTAGTTTTGCCAGATTACTATTTCACCCAGGGGCGTCCCCACAATTTTCACTTCTTTGTTCGGGGCAGCTCGATTCGTATGCATCGAGTATGTATGTACTTCTTCAAGAATACTTTCCATTTCTAAGTGGTGCCTGGCCCTTCTGTTCTGGACATGCGCTGAATTTGCTTTCAGATTGGTGTTATGTATTTCCCAATTCGTCTTTCTAGGGTTCCTTCTGAGAATTGGCTCAGAAGGGGCAGTTTCTAATCTGAACGTAATTATTCTGTAATCAGACTGGAGGGTTCACTCGATAATCTACAGTTTATCACTAGATTTTTCAGATTCGATGTACTCAATGTGATATCTAACACTTATTTCCTTACCCTCGTTACAACCGTAACAGTGTTTCCTATGTTAGGCACAATGAGGTTCCTTTCAAAAATGAATTCTAATGATTGCCCGCCACTCTGGTTAGTGTTCTTGCTGCCCCAAAAAGTGTTGTGGGCGTTAGCGTCACATCCTAGGACTAGTAGCAGTTCCTTCTCTGGCGGTACTCTACTAATCTATGGACTTCTGCAGGCGGTAAAATCCCGTCTCCTGCCATATAGCATAAAGCTATTACCATTTCCTGGCGCTTTTTCTCAAATTTATGGTAGGTTCGGATAGGGAAGAGATATATCGTCATGAATTCTGAAAGACCAATAATTGATGTTTTTCCTAACCATTTTGCATGTTCTGGGTGTATTCTCACTGATGTGATGTATAACTTTGGAGTACTGACAGGTGAGGCCCCTTACCTAGTTTTCGTAGACCCAAGGCTCCCTTGGCGTGATGAACGTTCACCTGGGCGATGTCAATGTCCGCCATCCTACTTGTTCTTGGTGGGGGTGATATCCCCACAAGTGAGAGTGCGGTTGTCTTCCCCCACTTCTTCAACCTCCATTGTTTTTTCTTCGGATGATGATGATTCACCGCTATAGAGGTTGGAGATTTGAAGACTTCCGGTGCTCTCCACATCTTCTTCCGGAATGCTGAAAGTCACTTCCTCTTCTTTTTCTCCTTCCTGAAGCCATGAACCGGGATTTTCCCAAACCTATAATGGATGGTACCAGTTGTCCGATTCTTTAGTAGGATAGTTCATCTATTCCTGCACCCATTATTTGGCCCGTAAAACAAATTGACTCCTAGATTTGAGCCCATACTCAATACCGGAGTTTTATGAATATTTCAGATGGACTTAATGATTCTAGACAGTGATGTTATTTTCTATTCTAAAAGGAAAAATTGATGTTTGTGTTATTCTCGTGTATTTATATTTTATTTTCATTCGTAGTGTATACGATGATTATGAGTATCTAATCAGTGTAGTGTGAGGTATATAACTTCAGTCAGTGTGAGCCTCTGGCTTGTTCGTTAGCTATTTTCATTAGCTCATTTTATGGACTGAATTTTCTATCTATCTATCCTTGAGTTTTGTAATCAAGATATCGGAGCTAGGAGTAACAACTAGTTTTTCCTCCTCTCCCTGGTGAATTTCAATTCACATGTTTACACATCATTATGTTCTTCTGGGTTTCATTTCATAATTATCACCACAGCTAGTCTTCCTAGTTCTTTAACATCTACTATCTTGCAAAAAAGGAAATTCCGATGTTAGAACAAAGTAATCGGTCCAGATTGAATTTACATGTCCACTTCAATTGAATGTCTAGATCAGAATCATTGAACATTGTGAACTGAATACAACTCTACGTGGGCTCTCAGTCGTGCTTGTTTTGTTTTGGAATATTTCGTGACAATCAAGAAAAAAATGTTTTATGAATGTTTCCTCAACTCCAATAATTTAATACTGGAGGGATTTTCAAGCAAGAGATGGATTCCAAAAAATAGGGAATTTTGTTGCATGTGTTCATTTCACGGCTACTCAAACATATTTGTTCATTTGATAGCTACTCCAACATCTTTGTTAATTTTCTGGTGATGGCAAAAAAATCATCAGAGAGAGAAACACCAGCCACTGAATCAGTAGCCACCATAATTGAGAACTGAAACTCTGCCATTATGAATGACATGACCTTATCAAATGATGTAATTTTTTTATTTTTTTGTCTTCGACCAAAGAAGTTTAATCCTTTCAGAGCTGTTCCAAAGCACTGTGCTTAGTGCTCGTAAAAGTGCTTGAAGCATTTTAGTGCTCTTAAGCACTGTGCTCCCGAGCACTTTTTGGATTCAGTGCTTAGGGCTTCGAACATTTTACGAAAAGGCTTAGTGCTTAGTAATCCCGAAAAGTACTCCCGAGCACTAAGCCTTTTCTCAGATATGGATCTTTGAATGTTGTTGAAAATATAAAAAGCGGTCAGTGGTACCCCCTCCCCCAAGAACTACTGATTGCGTCCTTATATTATCCACATTCCAGGTTCGAGGGCTCAGTCTTGACATGAATGTAGTTGAGAGTGTTCATATCGTTCGGAGTGCATTTAGTGCGAAGTTAGGAGAGTTCTAGTGAATTACATTTCATGGTTGCAATTGCAAACGGTGATATACTATTTAGGAATCTTTAGAACAGTTGTAGACTGGACCAGACAAATCGTCAAAGTGACTCTACCTCGAAAATATGCCTAACCCAGTTACAGTAAAAAGCAATTCTGAAAAAACAAAAAATATCAACGACATTAAGCGGGCAGGTAGAAAGGGGTCAATTAGGGTTGGTGAGAATGTACCAAATCCAGATACGGTAATTACACAAGACTACCTAAGTCAGAATAAATACAATCTCCGCAGATGGAATCTCCAGTCATCTGAGATTATTTATGATGTATAAGCCTCTGAAGAAGCTAGCCCATCGCGCTAGCGAAACGTTAGGTAAGAAATTCCTAAAAACGACGGCCTTCAAACCCGAGTGAAAATTGTGACTGAAAACTTCGGCCGCGAAAGCCTTAACCATTTAGTCTTAAGTTGTGCCAATTCTCAACCAGAAGATTCTGCATTCGCAAAGGCTTTATAGAGTATGTGATACCCAGGCATGGAGCTTCGCTGGAATAAGATTCTAATAAAGGAAGAACGATGAACATTTTAGGCAAGAAGAAAACTCGTCCAACAGCTCTACATCTCCAATCAGACGGAATGGTCGAACGACATATCGGGACTATCTGACGATGTTCGCCGCTAAGAGATTAGGGTGAGTTGGTGACACTAGTTCTTCTAACCTAATCTCATAATGAGTCCGGATATACCTAATCGATGTTAAACACTGGGCGAGGCAGTGAACTCTCACGCGATCTGCTGGTTGAATTGCCACCCAGACAAGCGGAGGGATACCTTTCTTTTCTTCAAGAATACCTCGAAAAATTGCGTGAAAGTGCAGTCTTTCTATTGAAATAAATCAAAAGCAAGTATTGACTAATTTTCTCCAATTGCCTACCAAAAAAATGTCAACTTCCGATATCAAATCAATGTCAATATATTCAATAATTACTCCAATCCTTTCTGAGTTCCCCTACCAAATTTTAGTTTACCAAGTGAAACCGTTTCCAAATGCAATTTGAACTTGAAACACACGAAATTGAACGCCCACCTTTACGGTCTCGCCCTTTTGTCTAGATCACGGTGGCAGGCCCATGGCAGCTGCAGATGGAGAAACGGTATCCCAGGGGTCAGTCCTTATGACACTGATGTAGTAGTAGTAATTCTTGGGAAGAACGCTGCCGCATCCAGGCTAGTAGGCCCTCATGGATCCTTTTTGCCATCCCCTGTTCTTCACTTATCTACATCCGTCCTCCTAATCTTCCTTTTCGAACCTTTGTGACCTCCTAATGAAGGTCAGTTTGACCACTCCAAGTTGATTAGTTCCTCTTGTTGGAAACACTCAACTCCGAAGGTTCCAAATTTTAGCCTCCCATAGGCCTCACACTCGCCGAGAAAATGTTTGTTTCGTCCTCTTCGCATTTACGGCAAGTGGGGCTTGTCTTCTAACTTGTTATGTCTTGTTAGTATTCCTATGAGGAGGCCTAGTGCTTGGCGGTTTCTGACTAAGAGTCATGCCGAGCTCGACTTACTGCAGCCAGCCACAAAGTCTTTCAACTGCCTGCAGCCAGTATTATCCGTCCAAAGTTTATTCAGTTCTTCTTCCGCCCACTTGTCGAGGGCTGAAGACATTTGGCTTCTTGCGATGCCTAGTATAGGCTCCGGCCCACAGAATGGTGTTGCAGATCCGGATCTGGCAAGTCCGTCTGCCACCTCGTTTCCGCGCACCCGTCTGTGACCCGCGACCCATACCTGCTGTACTTCCTTCATTTCAGCTAGCTTCTCGAGCGCAACTCCGCATCTGTATGAGTGCTGAGCTTGGTTTAGGATGGCAGATGGCTCTTAGCGCTGCCTGACTATCCGAACAGATATAAATTCTCTGCTCGGGCCCTTCTTTCACCTCCTGCCTCGTAGCTACGACTAGAATGGCGAACACTTCAGCTTGAAAAGTTGTTGTACATATACCCAAAGCGTAGCTTCCTCGAACCTCTCTTCCCACCAGGTAGATGCCTGCACCCGAAGCCTGTTTGTCATTCAGACGCGAGCCGTCAGTCTAACATATTAGGTTTCCCGTGCGAAGCTCCACCGTATTTTCTTCCTATTATTCTCTGCTCGGAATAGTAAGAGTAAAGTCTTCATTCCATCCCAGTCGCGAGAAGGCGGAGATCGAGATCTTCTGCTCCGCCCACTTCGCGATTTTTGCATGACCTATCAACGCTCCTTCGTTTACCCAGACTCCCGAATGACATCCTCAAATGGGCTGCCATTGCCTCCTTCCCGATCCAAACTGGAAGCGGTGGCAGCTTCAGAAGTACTTTCAACACTACGGTTGGGGTCTATGACGCTGAAATAACTTCGGAAAATATTGCAAGCTTTGATTGCAACAATTGCGTTGTAGGAATACCAACTTGATGTTTTCCACGATGTCCACTAGTGACTTATTTGCAGCAACTCGTGCCTACGAATGCCTACGAAGAGGTTATGCGTCACTCAAAATGGTATAATACTCAACGTTCTCTACTTTCAAAAAATCTCAAAATGAAGCTAACGGAGACTCTGCTTCTCAGTCATTTCAGTTACTGTGATCTTTTATATGGCCTGAATCTAGACAATATTTAGATAAACCGAATTGAAAAATTGCACAGTCGTGCTTACGTTTCATATATGGCACTAGGAAGTTTGATCCTGTCTCACACAAGTTGAAAGATTCCAAATGGCCCAACATGCAAGAAAGGCGCAAGTTTCACTCCTTGTTCTTGTATCATGACCTCATTACTAATAAATGCCTGATTGATTCGGCCGTTACTTGATGAAGATCCATAGTAATTGTATAAACTAAAGACGATTTGATCTTCACACACTTTTATTTCACCACGACATGTTTCGCTATCACAGTAGCTTCTTCAAGTGATTATACAATAAGCTACGTACATCCATTTATATACCCTGAACATTAATTACAACTAAAAACACACTTAACCAGACAGTTGATAATTCTAATTAACAATGGTATACCTGCCCTACCTGCATTAATAAAATTGTATCCGAGATGACAAAAGTAAACATTCTAGTCTTAAAATAACAATCAAGTGAAGGAATTTCTATTCAAAAACATTAATTATAACATAACTTAGCAGATTGATTATAAGACTATATGCACATTAGTTCTCTCTAAGAAAACAAATTCAACAATGGTGAATTATTCAAATCAAGTTGGTCATTGAGTAGTAGGTTTGTATTTTTAAGTTTATTTATTTCTAATGATTCTAAATGATTTAGCTTTAATCCTTTATTTTCTATGTGTAAAATCTCGAATTCTTCATCAAAACTGTGATTTTCTTCTAAAAGATGATTTGAATATGTTGAATTTGTTTTCTTATTCACATAACTCATATGATGTTCATGAGTGCGATTTCTAAATGTTCTACCAGTTTGACCAATATATACCTTAGGACAAGTACCACACTTCAATTTATATACCCCTGATTTCTCGAATTTGGGAGTTCTGTCTTTATTATTTTTGATAAACCTTCCCAACGTATTATTTGTTCTATGTGCGACTCTTATATCTTGTTTATTCAAAAATGAAGCTACCTTTCTTGTTGGTTGTCCAAAATATGTTGAAGCTCTATAATTCTGATTATCTGTTTTTGTGACCGGAAAAACATTGTGAATAGCTTTTGCGTGGAGTTTTTTATAAAGTATTGTATCTATTAATTTACTATTGTACCCATTGTTCACTGCAATTTGTTTTATAATGTTGAGTTCTTTATTGAAATTTTCTGCTGAAAGGGGCAAATTTACTAATCTATGAATCATGCTGTTATAAGCTGCTACTTTATGTTGAAAAGGATGGGTAGAATCGCAATGAATAGTAATATCTGTGTGGGAAGGTTTGCGGTAAATTGAAAAATCATGCTTTTTGTTTATTTTACTTATGGTCAGATCTAAGAAATTAATTGAGTTTGAATTTTCAACTTCAATTGTGAATTTTATATTTCTATGAATATTATTAATATATTCGTGAAAAATGTTTAATTGCCTGTTAGTACCTGTGAAACATACTACAACGTCATCCACATATCTATACCAATACAAGAAATGCCTAATTAAAGGATGTTTGTGAATCAACTTCTCAAGGTTATCCATGAAAATTTCAGCGAGTAATGGACTCAAAGGATTTCCCATGATCAAACCTTTTGAAGAAGAATAGATTTTATTATCAAATTGAAAATAATTTTGTTTCAGACATAATGACAAAAGGTCTATGATCTCTTGATGGATAATCGGATTTACTCGATTTTCGTCTAATAATTCTCTGACTAAAGTTATAGTATCCTCAGGAGGTATACTAGGAAAAAGATTCTGCACATCGAACGATATTAATTTAGCGTTATCTGGAAGAGTAACATTTTGTATTTTATTTACCAAGTCATATGAATTTCGTAAACTGAATTTAGGTTGAAATTTGCAATGGTTCTTGATGATAGTGATTAATTTCTCCGATAAATTTACTGACGGTGCTGTAACAAAGGAAACTACGGGTCTAATAGGATAATTATCTTTGTGCAATTTTATAAGTGAATATAATTTTGGGGTTTGAGGGTTCATTAAAGTTAACCTGAATTTTTCTCTTTCATCAAAAAGTACTTTTGAATTCTTCAAATAATCCTTTACCTGTTTTTGATAAGAATTAGTAGGATCACGTTTTAGCATGTCAAAGTTACCTGAATTCAAGAAATCTAGGGTTTTCTGGACATAGTCATTTCTATTAATAGCAATAACCGTGTTACCTAACACGGTTATTATATTATATTCACTTATAAAATTGCACAAAGATAATTATCCTATTAGACCCGTAGTTTCCTTTGTTACAGCACCGTCAGTAAATTTATCGGAGAAATTAATCACTATCATCAAGAACCATTGCAAATTTCAACCTAAATTCAGTTTACGAAATTCATATGACTTGGTAAATAAAATACAGAATGTTACTCTTCCAGATAACGCTAAATTAATATCGTTCGATGTGCAGAATCTTTTTCCTAGTATACCTCCTGAGGATACTATAACTTTAGTCAGAGAATTATTAGACAAAAATCGAGTAAATCCGATTATCCATCAAGAGATCATAGACCTTTTGTCATTATGTATGAAACAAAATTATTTTCAATTTGATAATAAAATCTATTCTTCTTCAAAAGGTTTGATCATGGGAAATCCTTTGAGTCCATTACTCGCTGAAATTTTCATGGATAACCTTGAGAAGTTGATTCACAAACATCCTTTAATTAGGCATTTCTTGTATTGGTATAGATATGTGGATGACGTTTTAGTATGTTTCACAGGTACTAACAGGCAATTAAACATTTTTCACGAATATATTAATAATATTCATAGAAATATAAAATTCACAATTGAAGTCGTGGTGAAATAAAAGTGTGTGAAGATCAAATCGTCTTTAGTTTATACAACAACTAATAAATGCATATTTAACCAATAAAATTCAGTATCGCACCGATGTTCATAATTTGAGATTTGGGGTCTTATTTCACCACCACCACATAGAACTACACTTTTTCGTCGATGTTTTTTTTATAATATATTCTCTCTATACGGGTGTCTGGTAAACCTTGTACAATATTTAAACTGGTGATAGACCAGGTCATGACTGTTCAAAATATTGGAATTTCACCTTAGTAAAAATATCACCGTTTTCGAGATAATGGGCATTTTAAGAATTTCTGGAAAATCGCTACCTAACCTTGGATTTTTTAGTGCCATGTATACAAATTGGGACGAATCCAAATATCTTTGCTGGTGAAGATAACTGATGAGTGATGCTTCTAGGTGTACAGAACAGTTTCTCAGAAAGTGAAAATATTTTTCAAGAAATGAGGGTAAAATGACAGATTTGAGTTTCATCAATTTTTTTTTTTAAAGTTTGACATTATTATCTGAAAGATACATAGCCAACTGCAAGTGGACCTTCATTTCAAAAGAATGCTCATTTTGTCCAGACTCTACCATTATACAAAACAAACTATAATTATTTTTGGAAGAAGTGATTTCCATTGAATTAGGCGTGGTTTTAATCTAGGCTTCCATCAACTTTTATTCCAGAAAAAAAGGAAACTACCCAAACACCAAACCTACGTCACAATCACACTCGACGCGCGTTTCGCCAACGAAGTTAGCATCTTCAGGAGCGAAAAGTGAGCTTTTAAGATTTTAAGATTGTGACGTAGTTTTGGTGTTTGGGTATTTTATTTTTTTCTTGAATTGTATTCACACCAAAGGATCCAACATATTCATTTATTTGATCAACTTTTATACTTACGCCCAAAAATTATTTTATTTAGATTTTATCAAAATAAGATGTGGAAATAATCATTGATAATAAAGAATAGACTACTTGGTAGCATTAAATAGTATGTCAATAAAATTAACTTTTCATGTAATTAGTCCTAATAAAATTATCGAAATTAAATGTCGATTATCCGACATGGCACCGATTAATACGAATTCTTGTAATAAATGTCGCAATTGTCCAACATCCATATTCCAACAAAGTTTTAGAGACTGACAGATATACAGGGTGTAACCAAATAAGTGCAAACTTTTTCAAGAGACGAATCCTTGTCGAAAATTAAAAACTTTTGTTTGAACAACTTGTGACTTCTTTCGTAGTTTCATTCAGTGGTATTTATTTCTCTGTCATGCCTTATATACGTTATACTCCCCGAGAATATGCGCATATCCACTGCATTTATGGTGAATGTGGAGGTAGTGCTACTGCTGCAGCAGCGATTTATGCAGAACTATATCCGATTGCACAATACCGCTCATAGAATCGCTGATTTAGGGGCTATTACCTTTAACGCATTTGAAAAGGTTCTTCTTGAAAATATGTCGTCTCTGCGTACGAGTGGATAGAAAATAACATTTTTGTAATATTATTCAGTGCGATGTTGAATAATCGTTATAGGGGTTTATAGTGTATGTTGATTAAAAAAAAAAACGTTGGATTCGTATTTACTTCATTACATCTCATTGAATGCTTCTAAGCAGTTGATTCGTTATTACTCATAACTATTTAATCATTTCATCCTGATAGGATGAAAATAAAAGACATTACTGACAAAGTCTAATGGAGTTGATTTTAGCTCAGAATTACATCACACTCTAATATTATCGAAATTCTACTACTTCCAAAAATAATGATCGTATGTTTTATACCATAGTAGAGCCTGAACGAATTGGGCACTCTTTTGTAATGAATATCCAGTTCTACTTGGTTATGTTTTTTCAAACAATAATGTCAAACTGTTGTTAAAAAAATTGGTGAAACTCAAATCTGTCATTTTACCCTCATTTCTTAAAAAATTGTATTGTTTTCTGAAAAACTGTTTCGTACTTCTGAAAGCATCACTCATCAGTAATCTTCAGCAGCAAAGATATTTGAATTCGTCCCAATTTGTATACATGGCATTCAAATCCAAGGTGAGGTTGTGATTTTCCAGAAATTAAAAAAATGCTCATTATCTCGAAAACAGTGATATTTTTACAAAGGTAAAATTGCGACATTCTGAACAGTCATGACCTGGGATGTCACCAGTTTAAATATTGTACAAGGTTTACCGGACACCCTGATAACCAACTGTCGATGTAATTGCACTCAGTAGAGTTCTTTGTTATTATTATTATTATGCTGTTATGAGAGTCTAGGTGCTGAAATCACTCACTATTTCCGAATGAATGGTTTTGGTTACCGAACATACGGAAACGCAAATGAATAATTTTGTTAGCTCAAAATTGTGAAATTTTATCGTAAGTGGGTTTCTACATCGGCAAATGGTCGTGCTAGATTGGGACTTTCTTTTGGCAGGTCGTCCTGTACATGTTTTAAATCGTTTGTTGTGAATTTATCACATCTTACTCACTCGTGTACCACCTGTCGTATGAGTAATTACCAGAAATGGGTTAACAATAAACTTTATGATTCATGCCGTACTGAAGTGATATTCATCGCAGGTTTTAAGAACAGAAAAAATGTGTTATTTTGGTAATAATTTATCACCTACTCTGATAATGCTTCGTTCATTTGAGAAAGTAGTGATATTCATTGGATGATTTTCACTACTCATGTGATCAGAAGTCCTTAAGTATTTGATTTTGGTGGAAAACGCTTGGGGCTCGTGTGAAAGTCAATTGTAATAAAGAAGCTATGTCTTGAGTTTTCAAGTTTTGTTGCAGCTAGGTTTTAATTAACTCTCTTTGGTGTACGCTTCCGAAAAAGTTAATTTATTCTCACTCTGAAACAGAAAGTAAAACTGATGATAAACATAACATAAAATGGTGCGACAGTATATGAGTATATAAAAAAATAACATCAAGAAAAATTATATGATATTGAGACAAAATGTGAAAGTCGTAGTAAAGTTTGTAAATGAACGATGTATATAGGGTTGAATAAAATAGATAATAAATGTTTTTGTAATAGGTTGATTCAAGTTATGGATGAATTACGGAGTGAAGGATTTTCATTAAAATCAAATTTGTTTCAATATCTGGAATATTTGAATAAATTTTGTTGCATTTTAACAGTTCTAACTGGTTTATGGTTTATGGATTTACATCAAAAACGAGAAGAATGCAATAAATGAAAAACCGATTTTCAAAATTGAAACATAATTCATTCTGATATTTCATATATTGAAACAAAATTAGGTTATAAGAATCCTTCACTATAAAATGCATCAATAATTCGAATCAGCATTTTACAAAAAAATTCATGATCTATTTTATCACACCCTATATTCATCTTTCATTCACAAACTTCACTTTAACATTTCATTTTCCTAGATATTATATCCTGAAATGCTCATATACTGTAAGTGCCATTTTATGTTATGTTCCTCATCAGTTATATCTTTTTTAGAGTGAAGAAGAAACAACCTCATTTCAAAATCTTTCACAGTAATGAATAAACTCAAACATTACTTTTTAGACAAAGGCTTTTATTTTCCGATTTTGATTTAGCGAGTTTTGCAATTTTTACGAGAAAAAGGGAGTGCGAGCCCCCCACCTAACTTGTTTTTTTGCTGTAATTTTTGACGTCCAAATCCGTCAAGAAAACTTTCGAAAACCTACGCGTTCTCTATCTAGCTTTCGGGGAGTACGGGGGGACAATTTCTTCTCCAAACCATAATATTAGACGGTCAGATATTTTTGGTTATTTTTACGGATTTTTCCGATTTCAATTTCGCGAGTTTTTCAACTTTTTCGAGAAAAGGGGGGGAGCGATACCCCCCACCTGATTTTTTTCTTGGCTGTAATTTTTGACGTCCAAATCCGTCAAAAAAACTTCCCAAACCCAACGCGTTCTTTATCTAGCTTTCGGGGGACAAGGGGGAACAATTTCTTCGACAATAATGTATTGTCATCGGAACTGAACAAACATGTAGAATTTCAATTCCATAGGATAAGAGGAAGTGGTTCTAATTCAGCTTGCAAGATTTGCACCCATCTAACACACACACTCAAATCAACACACCCACACACACACAGAGAACAAGTTAAATAAAAGCTTTTAAAAAGAATTTAATCGAAACATAGCTGCATTTCCACAAAATATCAACGTTTTGTAATTCATTCAGCTACAAACATAAATCGTTTTAAAATTGTTTATATGTAGATAAGTATTACACTGAAAATTATTTAATTCGAAACAGGTAATACAAATTATAAAACAACAATAAAAATTTATTGGCGCGTCTTGATTTGTATTAGAAGCTGAATAATAATAAAAAATAATTATTATTATTATTAACGACACCAGCGCGCCCTCCGGATGGGTCGGAGCACCGTAGACAGGGCCTGACTGGCACACCCCTAAGGAGTGTCTGCATAACAGAATGGTTCTGGATGGGGCCTGTAAAGTCATCAGGAGTTCAGATCCCCTTCTCTGCATGGTCCGCGACCATGAGAAAGCAGGGATTGGAGCATTCCTTTTTAAGGCAGCTACCCGTGCGGCCGATGAACTCGGTCTCGTTTTCGACACTGAACGGGCTAACCCAAACTCTGTCACTGAGTTGGGACCCGTTCAGCAAAAAGCTCACATAAAAGCTGCGGAGACAGAGGTCCTGCTACAGCTACATATGGATAAGCCAATGCATGGTGTCTTCTTTCACAACATCGAAGACCTTGGCTTATCCAAAAGCATGACCTTTGCCTTCCTCAGGTCAAGTGAGCTAAAGTCGGAGACCGAGGGATTCATAATGGCCTGCCAGGATGGTGTCTTCAACACCCTTGTCTACCGTAGTCGCGTTATGGGTATAGACGTCCCTGACACCCGATGCAGGGCATGTCGTGGGGCACCTGAGACCGTAATGCATTTGCTATCAGCATGCCCATCTTATGCGGTCTCAGCCTATATCCACAGGCATAACGCGGCGCTACGAGTGTTGTACTACCACCTACGACACTCGTACGGCATAGACGAGACACCGGTGTTGCCTTATGCTCCGGGGGATATTGAGTCCGTGGTGGAGAATGAGAGATGCCGAATCTATTGGAACTACTCATTCCCCACCCTCAGGCAAATACAAGCCAATAAGCCTGATGTTGTCCTCCTCGACCACCAAAGTAGAACGATATTCGTCATGGAGTTTTCCGCTCCAGGCGAAATGAATATCGTTCGAAAAGAGGAGGAAAAACGGACTAAATATCGAGATCTTCTCTTTGAACTCCGCAGGTTATATCCGGACCATTCTGTCAAAATGGTGGTTCTGATTATAGGAGTCCTTGGTGGAATGATGGACACACTGCTCTCTAACTTGAAGATAATACCAGCTTGCCGAAATATGGCAGAAATCTTAGCAGCAAGAATGCAGAAGGCCGTTATACTTGGTTCGCTCCGTCTACTCAGGGCACACGATTCTCGGACCCAATAATCACTCACCCTACGGACGTGGGGAGTGTTTATTAGGGTTGACGACACCAGCGCGCCCTCCGGATGGGTCGGAGCACCTGAGACAGGGCCTGACTGGTACACTCCTAGGAGATAATAATAATAATAATAATAATAATAATAATAATAATAATAATAATAATAATAATAATAATAATAATAATAATAATAATAATAATAATAATAATAATAATAATAATAATAATAATAATAATAATAATAATAATAATAATAATAATAATAATAATAATAATAATAATAATAATAAATAAATAGGCAGGGAGGTCAACCAACACCTAAGGCCCTGGTGAGTTGCGACACCACCTACCCGAGCAAAGGATGCAAAATCGGACCGGCAGCTCATGCGCATCCGGGAGGGAAGAGGCATCTTTCCCTCTGGTGTCGGCCGTGGGTTTACTGGGTTAACCCCCCAGTAAACCCTAACACTCGGTTCCAAATAATCGGGGAAGAGGCCCCCACAACCGACCCCCTCGGATTAGGGGTCAAAGGCAAGGTGGTGGGGCCAACAACGATGATTTGCCAGCTGACGACTTACGCTATGAAAACAGACGTTTTGAGTGGACGGATGGATTAAGGGACGGTCTTATGCATTGCTACGAGAGCAGTGAGCCCGCCCGGAGAGGATACATGGCGAGAATGCATGCTCTGTGGTGTGAAAGACACCCAGAGCATGCCGCCTTTTCCGCCCAAAATCTTAGGGATTATGTATCTCATCTTCGGAGACGAGGATATGTCAGAGCACCTCCTCAGCCGGTTATCGAAGTGGCACAAGTTATGCCACGTGTCGGTCTGGCTGTGGAGAATGCTCGCATCATACCACCGATGGAGGACATCAGAACTCGCAGGGCACTTCACCATGTGAAGCCCCTGAAGCCACAAGAACTGGCACGAGTGGATGCGGAGATCGGCGATGTTCTTCCAGAAGAGGCTGACATCTGGCAGATCAATTCTGTCGTGTATGACGCCGCTCATGCTCTAACCCAAACGCAGAGGAGGGACACCACCGCTGTAGTTGGTAGGCATGAACGACGCGTACACAAGATGGAAGCTAAGATCAAGTCGGCGAGACAACACGCGTCTCGTATCCAGTGTGTGGTGGACTACGTGGCGGCCAATAGGCCTTTCACACCTGCAGTGCGGCGAATTGCCGCAAAATTAAGACGAGCTCACCACACATTGAATCAAGGGGTGCTGTTTACCATCAAACAGCACTGTCTTGATAGGATACGAATGCTAGTGGCTGCAAAGAAGTCACTAGTGAGGCGAGCGAGAGGAGTCGCGGAGAACTTGAAGTTCCGCGATAAACCTTCTCGTTTATTTCAAGAGCCTCCACGTGTTGTTGATAACCCGCCGACTATTGATCGGGTGGAAACCTTCTGGAAGAACATCTATGAGTACCCGCAACCAATCAATGTAGATACTCCAGCCCTAGCGCAGTTCAGAGCATTCTGCAGGAGGCTTCGGCAGCCTGAGCTCAATGATCTGCGCAATCCGATAACCCCGGAAGAAGTTCAAAGAGCCCTCAAAGGCTCAAAGAACTTTGCTGCTCCAGGACCCGATGGGTTGAATAACTATTGGTGGAAAAAGTTTCCAGCAACCCACCGCCATCTGGCTAGAGTTTTCAACTCATGGCTAGATGGGGAGCAGCAGATTCCGGAGTGGTTTGTCGAGGGGCGAACCGTGCTCATCCCCAAAAACGGAGATTTGTCTGATCCAAAGAATTACAGACCGATAACGTGCTTGAATGCGTGTTATAAGGTGTTTACGCGCATCTTATACACACGCATTCTCTCCGCAGTTGATCCGGTGTATGAACGGATATATGAGCAAAGAGGGTCAAAGAAAGGGGTTGCCGGCTGCAAGGAGAACCTGCTCATCGATAGATGTATCACGCAGGACTCCGTGCAGTACAAGCGTAACCTTTCGATGGCCTGGATCGATTACCGCAAGGCATTTGATACAACATCGCATGAGTTAATCATGCATTTGCTCAGATGCCTTGAGGTACCCGATCAAATGGTGGGATGCATTGGACAACTGATGCCGCTCTGGAGGACTCGCTTCGCTATAAAATCTGGTGGAGACATAGTCCAAACAGAGCAGGTCATCATTAGAAGAGGCGTGTTTCAGGGAGACTCCCTCAGCCCTCTTCTCTTCTGCATCTCACTATTGCCATTGTCCGTTGCACTCAGGAATACCCGTGGGTACAGCTGCGGCAACCCCAGCAACCGGAGGCATACAGTCACCCACCTGTTTTACATGGATGACCTAAAATTATATGCCTCTGGAGAAAGGGACCTACATCAGTCCCTTAGGGTGGTGGAAGAATATACGCATGCTATCAGAATGGAATTTGGGATCGACAAATGTGCCACGGTTCATCTCAAAAGAGGACGATGCGAGGAATACGGAGAGGATGTCCAGCTCGTAGACGGAAGCATCCTACATCATCTGGATGCCGGAGAGACTTATACTTACCTAGGGGTGGCGCAACGCCGCTCCCAAGAGGAAATCACAGTTAAGAACTCTCTCCGCGGCAAGTATCAGCATAAACTCCGACAGATCTGGTCATCAGAACTGTCGGGGAAGAACAAAGTTGCTGCAACTAATATGCTTGCCGTTCCGATTCTTCTCTACTCCTTCGGAGTGATGAAGTGGACTCAGGAAGAGCTGCGACAACTCGACGTAAAAACTCGCAAAATGATGCATCTCAATAGGAGCTTGCATCCTAAATCGTCTGTTCCACGGTTATACTTTCCCAGACAACGGGGAGGCCGTGGACTTTTGAGTTTGGAGTGTCTGCATAACAGAATGGTTCTGGATGGGGCCTGTAAAGTCATCAGGAGTTCAGATCCCCTTCTCTGCATGGTCCGCGACCATGAAAAAGCAGGGATTGGAGCATTTCTCTTTAAGGCAGCAACCCGTGCAGCCGATGAACTTGGTCTCGTATTCGACACTGAACGGGCTAACCCAAACTCTGTCACCGAGTTGGGACCCGTTCAGCTAAAAGCTCACATTAAAGCTGCGGAGACAGAGGTCCTCCTACAGCTGCATATGGATAAGCCAATGCATGGTGTTTTCTTCAACAACATCGAAGACCTTGGCTTATCCAAAAGCTTGACCTTTGCCTTCCTCAGTTCGAGTGAGCTAAAGTCGGAGACCGAGGGATTCATAATGGCCTGCCAGGATGGTGTCTTCAACACCCTCGTCTACCGTAGTCGCGTGATGGGTATAGACGTCCCTGACACCCGATGCAGGGAATGTCGTGGGGCACCTGAGACCGTAATGCATTTGCTCTCAGCATGTCCAGCTTATGCGGTCTCAGCCTATATCCACAGGCATAACGCGGCGCTACGAGTGTTGTACTACCATCTAAGACACTCGTACGGTATAGACGAGACACCGGTGTTGCCTTATGTTCCGGGGGATATTGAGTCCGTGGTGGAGAATGAGAGGTGCCGAATCTATTGGAACTACTCATTCCCCACCCTCAGGCAAATACAAGCCAATAAGCCTGATGTTGTCCTCCTCGACCGTCAAAGTAAAACGATATTCGTCGTGGAGTTTTCCGCTCCAGGCGAGATGAATATCGTTCGGAAAGAGGAGGAAAAACGGACTAAATATCGAGATCTTCTCTTTGAACTCCGCAGGTTGTATCCGGACCATTCTGTCAAAATGGTGGTTCTGATTATAGGAGTCCTTGGTGGAATGATGGACACACTGCTCTCTAATTTGAAGTTGATACCGGCCTGCCGTAATATGGCACAAATCCTAGCCGCTCGAATGCAGAAGGCCGTCATCCTTGGTTCCCTTCGTCTGCTCAGAACACATGACTCTCGGACCCAATAATCACTCACCCTACGGACGTAGGGAGTGGTTATTGAGGTAAACGACACCAGCGCGTCCTCCGGATGGGTCGGAGCACCGGAGACAGGACCTGACTGGTACACTCTTAAAGAAAAAAATAATAATAATAATAATAATAATAATAATAATAATAATAATAATAATAATAATAATAATAATAATAATAATAATAATAATAATAATAATAATAATAATAATAATAATAATAATAATAATAATAATAATAATAATAATAATAATAATAATAATAATAATAATAATAATAATAATAATAATAATAATAATAATAATAATAATAATAATAATAATAATAATAATAATAATAATAAAAAGCTCACATTAAAGCTGCGGAGACAGAGGTCCTCCTACAGCTGCATATGGATAAGCCAATGCATGGTGTTTTCTTCAACACCGGTGTTGCCTTATGTTCCGGGGGATATTGAGTCCGTGGTGGAGAATGAGAGGTGCCGAATCTATTGGAACTACTCATTCCCCACCCTCAGGCAAATACAAGCCAATAAGCCTGATGTTGTCCTCCTCGACCGTCAAAGTAAAACGATATTCGTCGTGGAGTTTTCCGCTCCAGGCGAGATGAATATCGTTCGGAAAGAGGAGGAAAAACGGACTAAATATCGAGATCTTCTCTTTGAACTCCGCAGGTTGTATCCGGACCATTCTGTCAAAATGGTGGTTCTGATTATAGGAGTCCTTGGTGGAATGATGGACACACTGCTCTCTAATTTGAAGTTGATACCGGCCTGCCGTAATATGGCACAAATCCTAGCCGCTCGAATGCAGAAGGCCGTCATCCTTGGTTCCCTTCGTCTGCTCAGAACACATGACTCTCGGACCCAATAATCACTCACCCTACGGACGTAGGGAGTGGTTATTGAGGTAAACGACACCAGCGCGTCCTCCGGATGGGTCGGAGCACCGGAGACAGGACCTGACTGGTACACTCTTAAAGAAAAAAAATAAAATAATAATAATAATAATAATAATAATAATAATAATAATAATAATAATAATAATAATAATAATAATAATAATAATAATAATAATAATAATAATAATAATAATAATAATAATAATAATAATAATAATAATAATAATAATAATAATAATAATAATAATAATAATAATAATAATAATAATAATAATAATAATAATAATAATAATAATAATAATAATATACGCATACTATCGGTATGGAATTTGGGATCGACAAATGTGCCACGGTTCATCTCAAAAGAGGACGATGCGAGGAATACGGAGAGGATGTCCAGCTCGTAGACGGAAGCATCCTACATCATCTGGATGCCGGAGAGACTTATACCTACCTTGGGGTGGAACAACGCCGCTCCCAAGAGGTATTTGCAGTTAAAAACTCTCTCCGCGGCAAGTATCAGCATAAACTCCGACAGATCTGGTCATCAGAACTGTCGGGGAAGAACAAAGTTGCTGCAACTAATATGCTTGCCGTTCCGATCCTTCTTTACTCTTTCGGAGTGATGAAGTGGACTAAGGAAGAGTTGCGACAACTTGACGTTAAGACTCGCAAAATGATGCATCTCAATAGGAGCTTGCATCCTAAATCGTCCGTTCCACGGTTATACTTTTCCAGACAACGGGGAGGCCGTGGACTTTTGAGTTTGGAGTGTCTGCATAACAGAATGGTTCTGGATGGGGCCTGTAAAGTCATCAGGAGTTCAGATCCCCTTCTCTGCATGGTCCGCGACCATGAGAAAGCAGGGATTGGAGCATTCCTTTTTAAGGCAGCTACCCGTGCGGCCGATGAACTCGGTCTCGTTTTCGACACTGAACGGGCTAACCCAAACTCTGTCACCGAGTTGGGACCCGTTCAGCAAAAAGCTCAGATAAAAGCTGCGGAGACAGAGGTCCTGCTACAGCTACATATGGATAAGCCAATGCATGGTGTCTTCTTTCATAACATCGAAGACCTTGGCTTATCCAAAAGCTTGACCTTTGCCTTCCTCAGGTCGAGTGAGCTGAAGTCGGAGACCGAGGGATTCATAATGGCCTGCCAGGATGGTGTCTTCAACACCCTTGTCTACCGTAGTCGCGTGATGGGTATAGACGTCCCTGACACCCGATGCAGGGCATGTCGTGGGGCACCTGAGACCGTAATGCATTTGCTATCAGCATGCCCATCTTATGCGGTCTCAGCCTATATCCACAGGCATAACGCGGCGCTACGAGTGTTGTACTACCACCTACGTCACTCGTACGGTATAGACGAGACACCGGTGTTGCCTTATGCTCCGGGGGATATTGAGTCCGTGGTGGAGAATGAGAGATGCCGAATCTATTGGAACTACTCATTCCCCACCCTCAGGCAAATACAAGCCAATAAGCCTGATGTTGTCCTCCTCGACCACCAAAGTAGAACGATATTCGTCATGGAGTTTTCCGCTCCAGGCGAAATTAATATCGTTCGAAAAGAGGAGGAAAAACGGACTAAATATCGAGATCTTCTCTTTGAACTCCGCAGGTTATATCCGGACCATTCTGTCAAAATGGTGGTTCTGATCATAGGAGTCCTTGGTGGAATGATGGACACACTGCTCTCCAATTTGAAAATAATACCTGCTTGCCGTAATATGGCAGAAATCTTAGTAGCAAGAATGCAGAAGGCCGTTATACTTGGTTCGCTTCGTCTACTCAGGGCACACGATTCTCGGACCCAATAATCACTCACCCTACGGATGTAGGGAGTGGTTATTGGGGTTAACGACACCAGCGCGCCCTCCGGATGGGTCGGAGCACCGGAGACAGGGCCTGACTGGTACACTCCTAAGGAAAAAAATAATAATAATAATAATAATAATAATAATAATAATAAAAAGCTCACATTAAAGCTGCGGAGACAGAATTCCTCCTACAGCTGCATATGGATAAGCCAATGCATGGTGTTTTCTTCAACAACATCGAAGACCTTGGCTTATCCAAAAGCTTGACCTTTGCCTTCCTCAGTTCGAGTGAGCTAAAGTCGGAGACCGAGGGATTCATAATGGCCTGCCAGGATGGTGTCTTCAACACCCTCGTCTACCGTAGTCGCGTGATGGGTATAGACGTCCCTGACACCCGATGCAGGGAATGTCGTGGGGCACCTGAGACCGTAATGCATTTGCTATCAGCATGTCCAGCTTATGCGATCTCAGCCTATATCCACAGGCATAACGCGGCGCTACGAGTGTTGTACTACCATCTAAGACACTCGTACGGTATAGACGAGACACCGGTGTTGCCTTATGTTCCGGGGGATATTGAGTCCGTGGTGGAGAATGAGAGGTGCCGAATCTATTGGAACTACACATTCCCCACCCTCAGGCAAATACAAGCCAATAAGCCTGATGTTGTCCTCCTCGACCGTCAAAGTAAAACGATATTCGTCGTGGAGTTTTCCGCTCCAGGCGAGATGAATATCGTTCGGAAAGAGGAGGAAAAACGGACTAAATATCGAGATCTTCTCTTTGAACTCCGCAGGTTGTATCCGGATCATTCTGTCAAAATGGTGGTTCTGATTATAGGAGTCCTTGGTGGAATGATGGACACACTGCTCTCTAATTTGAAGTTGATACCGGCCTGCCGTAATATGGCACAAATCCTAGCCGCTCGAATGCAGAAGGCCGTCATCCTTGGTTCCCTTCGTCTGCTCAGAACACATGACTCTCGGACCCAATAATCACTCACCCTACGGACGTAGGGAGTGGTTATTGAGGTAAACGACACCAGCGCGTCCTCCGGATGGGTCGGAGCACCGGAGACAGGACCTGACTGGTACACTCTTAAAGGAAATAATAATAATAATAATAATAACGACACCAGCGCGCCCTCCGGATGTATCGGAGCACCGGAGACAGGGCCTGACTGGTACATTCCCAACGGGGAAAAAAAAAAAAATAATAATAATAATAATGATGCCAACACTGTAACAGAAGACTTACTGTCACACACATACTCACACAATGCCCAGAACATCAAGTGATCAAGCAAAGAATTGGCATAACGAATACCTTGCAAGGATGTCTGGAAAACAACATGAGTACTGTATCAAGAACACTTTTATTCCTCAAAGAGACTGAAATCTACAAAAAAATATAAAGAAGAATACATTTGGATAACTACAATGAGTATGATATTGAATCGAATGATAATAGATACAGATAGAATACATTAACCAAAATTTAAAAAAAAATGAGAAAAGGCTAATGACCCAAGCAGTCGATGCCTCAACAAAAAAAAAATAAAAAAATAATAATAATAACTAGTGTGTGGTGGACTACGTGGCGGCCAATAAGCCTTTCACACCTGCAGTGCGGCGAATTGCCGCAAAATTAAGACGAGCTCACCACACATTGAATCAAGGGGTGCTGTTTACCATCAAACAGCACTGTCTTGATAGGATACGAATGCTAGTGGCTGCAAAGAAGTCACTAGTGAGGCGAGCGAGAGGAGTCGCGGAAAACTTGAAATTCCGCGATAAACCTTCTCGTTTATTTCAAGAGCCTCCACGTGTTGTTGATAACCCGCCGACTGTTGATCGGGTGGAAACCTTCTGGAAGAACATCTATGAGTATCCGCAACCAATCAATGTAGATACTCCAGCCCTAGCGCAGTTCAGAGCATTCTGCAGGAGGCTTCGGCAGCCTGAGCTCAATGATCTGCGCAATCCGATAACCCCGGAAGAAGTTCAAAGAGCCCTCGAAGGCTCAAAGAACTTTGCTGCTCCAGGACCCGATGGGTTGAATAACTATTGGTGGAAAAAGTTTCCATCAACCCACCGCCATCTGGCTAGAGTTTTCAACTCATGGCTAGATGGGGAGCAGCAGATTCCGGAAGGTTTGTCGAGGGGCGAATCGTGCTCATCCCCAAAAACGGAGATTTGTCTGATCCAAAGAATTACAGACCGATAACGTGCTTGAATGCGTGTTATAAGGTGTTTACGCGCATCTTATACACACGCATTCTCTCCGCAGTTGATCCGGTGTATGAACGGATATATGAGCAAAGAGGGTCAAAGAAAGGGGTTGCCGGCTGCAAGGAGAACCTGCTCATCGATAGATGTATCACGCAGGACTCCGTGCAGTACAAGCGTAACCTTTCGATGGCCTGGATCGATTACCGCAAGGCATTTGATACAACATCGCATGAGTTAATCATGCATTTGCTCGGATGCCTTGAGGTACCCGATCGAATAGTGGGATGCATTGGACAACTGATGCGGCTCTGGAGGACTCGCTTCGCTATAAAATCTGGTGGAGACATAGTCCAAACAGAGCAGGTCATCATTAGAAGAGGCGTGTTTCAGGGAGACTCCCTCAGCCCTCTTCTCTTCTGCATCTCACTATTGCCATTGTCCGTTGCACTCAGGAATACCCGTGGGTACAGCTGCGGCACCCCCAGCAACCGGAGGCATACAGTCACCAACCTGTTTTACATGGATGACCTAAAATTATATGCCTCTGGAGAAAGGGACCTACATCAGTCCCTTAGGGTGGTGGAAGAATATACGCATGCTATCGGAATGGAATTTGGGATCGACAAATGTGCCACGGTTCATCTCAAAAGAGGACGATGCGAGGAATACGGAGAGGATGTCCAGCTCGTAGACGGAAGCATCCTACATCATCTGGATGCCGGAGAGACTTATACTTACCTAGGGGTGGCGCAACGCCGCTCCCAAGAGGTAATCACAGTTAAGAACTCTCTCCGCGGCAAGTATCAGCATAAACTCCGACAGATCTGGTCATCAGAACTGTCGGGGAAGAACAAAGTTGCTGCAACAAATATGCTTGCCGTTCCGATCCTTCTCTACTCCTTCGGAGTGATGAAGTGGACTCAGGAAGAGCTGCGACAACTCGACGTAAAAACTCGCAAAATGATGCATCTCAATAGGAGCTTGCATCCTAAATCGTCTGTTCCACGGTTATACTTTCCCAGACAACGGGGAGGCCGTGGACTTTTGAGTTTGGAGTGTCTGCATAACAGAATGGTTCTGGATGGGGCCTGTAAAGTCATCAGGAGTTCAGATCCCCTTCTCTGCATGGTCCGCGACCACGAAAAAGCAGGGATTGGAGCATTTCTCTTTAAGGCAGCAACCCGTGCAGCCGATGAACTTGGTCTCGTATTCGACACTGAACGGGCTAACCCAAACTCTGTCACCGAGTTGGGACCCGTTCAGCTAAAAGCTCACATTAAAGCTGCGGAGACAGAGGTCCTCCTACAGCTGCATATGGATAAACCAATGCATGGTGTTTTCTTCAACAACATCGAAGACCTTGGCTTATCCAAAAGCTTGACCTTTGCCTTCCTCAGTTCGAGTGAGCTAAAGTCGGAGACCGAGGGATTCATAATGGCCTGCCAGGATGGTGTCTTCAACACCCTCGTCTACCGTAGTCGCGTGATGGGTATAGACGTCCCTGACACCCGATGCAGGGAATGTCGTGGGGCACCTGAGACCGTAATGCATTTGCTATCAGCATGTCCAGCTTATGCGGTCTCAGCCTATATCCACAGGCATAACGCGGCGCTACGAGTGTTGTACTACCATCTAAGACACTCGTACGGTATAGACGAGACACCGGTGTTGCCTTATGTTCCGGGGGATATTGAGTCCGTGGTGGAGAATGAGAGGTGCCGAATCTATTGGAACTACTCATTCCCCACCCTCAGGCAATTACAAGCCAATAAGCCTGATGTTGTCCTCCTCGACCGTCAAAGTAAAACGATGTTCGTCGTGGAGTTTTCCACTCCAGGCGAGATGAATATCGTTCGGAAAGAGGAGGAAAAATGGTCTAAATATCGAGATCTTCTCTTTGAACTCCGCAGGTTGTATCCGGACCATTCTGTCAAAATGGTGGTTCTGATTATAGGAGTCCTTGGTGGAATGATGGACACACTGCTCTCTAATTTGAAGTTGATACCGGCCTGCCGTAATATGGCACAAATCCTAGCCGCTCGAATGCAGAAGGCCATCAGCCTTGGTTCCCTTCGTCTGCTCAGAACACATGACTCTCGGACCCAATAATCACTCACCCTACGGACGTAGGGAGTGGTTATTGAGGTAAACGACACCAGCGCGTCCTCCGGATGGGTCGGAGCACCGGAGACAGGACCTGACTGGTACACTCTTAAAGGAAAAAATAATAATAATAATAATAATAATAACCAGTGTGTGGTGGACTGTGTGGCGGCCAATAGGCCTTTCACGCCCGCAGTGCGGCGAATTGCCGCAAAATTGAGACGAGCTTACCACGCATTAAATCAAGGTGTGCTGATCACCATCAAACAGCACTGCCTTGATAGGATACGAATGCTAGTGGCTGCAAAGAAGTCACTAGTGAGGCGGGCGAGAGGTATCGCGGAAAACATAAAGTTCCGCGATAAACCTTCTCGCTTATTCCAAGAGCCTCCACGTGTTGTCGATCGGGTGGAAACATTCTGGAAAAATATCTATGAGTATCCGCAACCACTCAACGTAGATACTCCAGCCCTAGCACAGTTCGAAGCATTTTGCAGGAGGCTTCGGCAGCCTGAGCTCAATGATTTGCGCATTCCGATAACCACGGAAGAAGTAAGAGGGGCCCTAAAAGGCTCTAAGAATTTCGCTGCTCCAGGCCCTGATGGGTTGAATAACTATTGGTGGAAAAAGTTTCCAACAACCCACCGCCATCTGGCCAGAGTTTTCAACTCATGGCTAGATGGGGAGGAGCAGATTCCAGAGTGTTTTGTCGAGGGGCGAACCGTGCTCATCCCCAAAAACGGAGATTTGTCTGATCCAAAGAATTACAGGCCGATAACATGCTTGAATGCGTGTTATAAGGTGTTTACGCGCATCTTATACACGCGCATTCTCTCCGCAGTTGATCCGGTGTATGAACGGATAAATGAGCAAAGAGGGTCAAAGGAAGGGGTCGCCGGGTGCAAGGAGAACCTGCTCATTGATAGATGTATCACGCAGGACTCCGTGCAGTATAAGCGTAACCTTTCGATGGCCTGGATCGATTACCGCAAGGCATTTGATACAACATCACATGAGTTAATCATGCATTTGCTCAGATGCCTTGAGGTACCCGGTCAAATAGTGGGATGCATTGGACAACTGATGCCGCTCTGGAGGACTCGCTTCACCATAAGATCTGGTAGAGACATAGTCCAAACAGAGCAGGTCATCATTAGAAGAGGTGTGTTTCAGGGAGACTCCCTTAGCCCTCTTCTCTTCTGCATCTCACTATTGCCATTGTCCGTTGTACTCAGGAATACCCGTGGGTACAACTGCAGCACCCCCAGCAACCGGAGGCATAATGTCACCCATCTATTTTACATGGATGACCTCAAATTGTATGCCTCTGGAGAAAGGGACCTACATCAGTCCCTTAGGGTGGTGGAAGAATATACGCATGCTATCGGTATGGAATTTGGGATCGACAAATGTGCCACGGTTCATCTCAAAAGAGGACGATGCGAGGAATACGGAGAGGATGTCCAGCTCGTAGACGGAAGCATCCTACAACATCTGGATGCCGGAAAGACTTTGATTTAGTCCTGTGTCACCCCGCAGTATATATCAAATATTCAGCAGCGTTGCAAATTATAAAAACGCATTTTAGTTTACTACTGTTCTTGATCTCCATAGTCCTGATTCATTGAAGGCTTTTTAAAAATGTTTGAATTGCAGATGCAAGCAATTGTCGAAAACCTTGAACGTGTTAAGGTACATACCTACAAAGCGACAAATTTCTCGTTTCTGAACTGTAAGATGGCGCTGGCGAGCTATCCCTTTCAAACCGTAGCAGCACATAGTTGCAGCGATATGCTAGACCAGAAACAAAGAAATTACAATTTTCTGTTGGAATATCTACCAAATTTCAATTACTATGTATTCATAATGCACAATTTATTGCATATTCACAATTTCATTGCTAAATTATTAAATTTCCAACACATAGACTCAGATGAAACGATTTGACCGCTTTATAATTCAGAATCCACATTATTTTAACTGTATACCCTAATAAGGTGGAAATATGGAGGTAATCCATGTTTCCAGGTGAAAACATGGATTACCTTCGCGCCTTCGCGAACTCAAAATTTGAATGTTTCGCTATATAAAGAAATTGTAAAATGTCGATAACTTATGCTTATTAGTTGAAGTAGCAATTAACCATATTTTTCAAAAATATTCTGCATTGATGGAGTTCAAATTTTTATGAATTATACATAAGTGAAGAATTCATTTTTTGCATCCGCTAAATCCGCCTTTACTATTCCAATTACCTAGTAATATTTATATAATATTTTTGCTATGTGGCAACTGGCAATTTTCCTTCCTCAAATATAATTGAGATAACTTCGACTATTTTTTGTTGCCTTTAGGTTGTTCCAAGTTTGTGTGGTTCAGGCATTCTGATTCTCTTCTTCACCAGCGAATTATTGCCTGTGTTTGAAGACCACCCATTATTCATGGATATCTACCCATACATTTTTTCATTTTTATATCCTAGCAACGTTCAGAACTCGATAAAAAGATCACGAGGAAATTGAAATTCAGTATTTTATGCTGAACGTATCGGTTCGAATGTGCGGCTATTAGTGTTGTTTTTTATAAATGTCAGTTTTCACACATTCTCCACTCCTGATGACCATCGCATCTTGTTGAGAAAGAGATCTATGTTAATATCAATGAATCAACGTTGTTTAGAATACTATCGATCCTAAAAATCAACAATAAATAATTGTAAAATACAAACGAATATCTCAAACTCAACAGTTGCAAACTTTACGGCCTACCAAAGTTACACAAACTCGGAATAGCACGAGACCTACCGTATTTGGTATAAACTCATTCTCAATTCATTTTCTGTATCTAGTGAGTTTAAGCTGCCTATTCAGCAGGAGAGCAGACGAATTCTTAATAGTTGTCGACAAAATTAAAACCTTGACATTGGTTTTTCGATCCTTTGGTCATCCTGATTTCTCAATTCAAATTCGAATTCACAGTGCCCTTTTGGAAGGCCAAAGATTAGGACAGCCAGTTGCATGCTGAGTAATGCACCGGCCGCACCCTAGCCCATCCATGGGGACACTTGGAACGGTTCCCGAGGTCTTGGCGGGCAGGTTCGTATATACTCAGAAACCACGTTTGATGTCGGACAAAATCCATGCCTTCTGCGAAGCTTATGCATGGATATGTGGTAATTCAATACAGAGATTGGACGAACTCAAACGGTGTGTCTATTAGTGGGTGGAGAATCCCGGAAAAAGCTCACAGCAACAAACCGGGTTAAGAAATTGGTCTTACTTAACACCTTGGCTGCCTTTCACAGTCCCGGTTCTACAAAACGCTCTTGGAATAAATCCAGAGATTGGTAGATAAGTACCCCATGTTTAAAAGGAGCATTGTCATACTCCCTAATGCGAGTGAGATTTCTCGTTAAGGGGTATTTGGTAAAAAGTACTTATAAATGTTGTATAACATTTTTCTAATATATGTCGAAACATGGTCGACGCCGCTTAACCCCCGAAGGTCATCCAGGCGAAAGTATCTGTCACTGTTTATGACGATACGAAGTACCTTGTTCTGCATTCTGTCCAGTCTCGTAGGAGGCATAGGACGCAGGCTGCAGAACACGGGACAAGCGTACAACATTGCTGGTCTAATAATTCGTTTGTAGATCATTAATTTATTCTCCAAGCTGAGCTTTGAGTCTCTGGCTATCAAAGGGTAGATTCGCTTGACAGCATCACCCGCCCTCTCAATTGCCAGGGTTGAGTGTTTTAGCCAGGGGTGAGTGTTTACCGAATGTCATATCTTTGTCCACCTGAACTCCCACGTATCTTGCTGAGTTTGATTCTCTAACGTAGGTATCCCAGACCCCCATCCCACGAGGAGGGAGCTTCGAAAAGCATCGCCTCTTCGTGAAGTTGATGACCTTGGTCTTCCCTACATTGACCTTGATTTTATTCTGCTCCATATACAGCACGACGTCCCAATCCAAATGAATTTGGATCTTTTGTGCAGCGACCACGCTTGAGAATGAGTGCGCGTACAGTGCGGTATCGTCCGCATATATCGCAGCATTCACTCTCTCGGATCGTGGAAAGTCGAGTGTATATAGATAGTACAGAAGAGTAGAGATACTCGAACCCTGGGGAACACCTGACTCGACGAGATATTCCCCGGCTAGTTCGCTATTGACTCTTACCGCAAAAGACCGATTCGTAAGGTACATGTCGGTCAATCCCACTGAGTTCAAAGGCATGCCTGCCTGTAGCATCTTGTTGACTAGACCTTCGATCCATACTGTATAGAAGGCCTTTTCCATATCCAACACTGTCATGACTGTGTTGAGACCTTGATTGAAGGCCTCTTTCACCTCGTGCACAATCCGTACTACCTGTAAGGTCGTGTTGTGACCTCTGCGGAATCCGAATTGCACATCGTTGCCAAAAATGTTTCATAGAGACTGATGAAACATGTATCAGAGAATTTATGAGATCCAAGTTGGATAGTTAAACCGCAAACCCGTATAGAGCCATATTCGATATTTTTCAGTATTTAAAAGACATCACAGATACATATTCCTTTAATTTCTGATGTGTTTTTAGACATAAGTGTTATCCGTTTCTATCAGCGATTACTGGGATGGATGCTACATGTTTCTATGAGGTCCTGCAGTTTGAAAATGAATGAGAATGTATGAGATTTCATCGCAGTCACTTGAATATTTAAAAAATAAATCATTGATATTCTGCGAGGTCTGCGAGATTTTTACTACTACGTTCCATATGAAAATTGAATAAATAATCCAATGGACTTTATAATTTTATATGCATGCACATACAGATATTTCAAATTTGAAAAAAATATTTAAATCACAGTCATGTCAGTAATTAGGTAATTACACATTCACTGCTAACAGAAACGAAAAAGAGGTTCCTCGTCCGTATTATCAAATTATCACAACTCACATCCTACCGTGGCTGACTTCTTGCCCACTCTGATCCCGCTCTATGAAACGTGGTCGAGGAAAGCTTCTTCCTCTACGCGGAAGAAGCTTTCCGAGTAGCCGGTTAGAGATTCATTCATTTCAATCATTTCCTACATTCAGAGCTCAGGACTTGTTGAAAGAACCATACAGTTCATTCGAAAAAAAAACGCGAATACATTTGACATACGAGGGAAATAATAAGTAAATATATTCATTGTCGATGATCCGATTATGATAAAAAATTATCATTTGCAATTGATGTCATTTTGAAATGAATATCATTATTTGTGGGCGTAGACCTTGGGTACATTATGATTATTTTGATATGTTTTGAAAATCTTGAGTAATATGATAATAATAATCATTCGAACATTTCGGCAATATTCTAGAAAGGTTTCCTGGAATATTGCATTTCGTTGATCTTGTGTGATGTAATCTTTCTGAAATATTTTTGAAATATTCTGACTTGATATGACAATGAAAATCTATTCGAATATTTTGGTAATATTCTCAGGAATGTTTTGTTTAGAATATTCCATTTGGTTTCGTAATGTTTCCACTGTTGGTTCTCATAAAATCTTATATAGGATTCGCATGAAATTGGATACGGAATTCCAAATACAGATTGGACCATCAATTCTTTAACCCACCATTTTCATACGATAACGAATGAGATTATAAATTATGTATTTCTACACATAGGTTCTCAAGATTTTGAATGAGTTCAAAACATTATTGTGTTTGAAATTGGAATTAATACCTCTTTGCACCACCACTGCCTAAAACAAACTCTTATACTCTGTTTCCACAAGATACCCAATAAAATTGGATACAGAATTTCTGATACAGATCATCGAATACTGAATACACTTTCTTCATACGATACCCATAAAGATTAGTAATTGAGTGGACTGAGGAAGAGCTGCGACAACTTGACGTTAAGACTCGCAAAATGATGCATCTCAATAGGAGCTTGCATCCTGAATCGTCCGTTCCACGGTTATACTTTCCCAGACAACGGGGAGGCCGTGGACTTTTGAGTTTCGAGTGTCTGCATAACAGAATGGTTCTGGATGGGGCCTGTAAAGTCATCAGGAGTTCAGATCCCCTTCTCTGCATGGTCCACGACCATGAGAAAGCAGGGATTAGAGCATTCCTTTTTAAGGCAGCTACCCGTGCGGCCGATGAACTCGGTCTCGTTTTCGACACTGAACGGGCTAACCCAAACTCTGTCACCGAGTTGGGACCCGTTCAGCAAAAAGCTCAGATAAAAGCTGCGGAGACAGAGGTCTTGCTACAGCTACATATGGATAAGCCAATGCATGGTGTCTACTTTCATAACATCGAAGACCTTGGCTTATCCAAAAGCTTGACCCTTGCCTTCCACAGGTCGAGTGAGCTAAAGTCGGAGACCGAGGGATTCATAATGGCCTGCCAGGATGGTGTCTTCAACACCCTTGTCTACCGTAGTCGCGTGATGGGTATAGACGTCCCTGACACCCGATGCAGGGCAAGTCGTGGGGCACCTGAGACCGTAATGCATTTGCTATCAGCATGCCCATCTTATGCGGTCTCAGCCTATATCCACAGGCATAACGCGGCGCTACGAGTGTTGTACTACCACCTACGACACTCGTACGGTATAGACGAGACACCGGTGTTGCCTTATGCTCCGGGAGATATTGAGTCCGTGGTGGAGAATGAGAGATGCCGAATCTATTGGAACTACTCATTCCCCACCCTCAGGCAAATACAAGCCAATAAGCCTGATGTTGTCCTCCTCGACCACCAAAGTAGAACGATATTCGTCATGGAGTTTTCCGCTCCAGGCGAAATGAATATCGTTCGAAAAGAGGAGGAAAAACGGACTAAATATCGAGATCTTCTCTTTGAACTCCGCAGGTTATATCCGGACCATTCTGTCAAAATGGTGGTTCTGATTATAGGAGTCCTTTGTGGAATGATGGACACACTGCTCTCTAACTTGAAGATAATACCGGTTTGCCGTAATATGGCAGAAATTTTAGCAGCAAGAATGCAGAAGGCCGTTATACTTGGTTCGCTCCGTCTACTCAGGGCACACGATTCTCGGACCCAATAATCACTCACCCTACGGACGTAGGGAGTGGTTATTGGGGTTAACGACACCAGCGCGCCCTCCTGATGGGTCGGAGCACCGGAGACAGGGCCTGAATGGTACACTCCTAAGGAGAAAAAAAAATAATAATAAAAATAATAATAATAATAATAATAATAACAGCATAACGCGGCGCTACGAGTGTTGTACTACCACCTACGACACTCGTACGGTATAGACGAGACACCGGTGTTGCCTTATGCTCCGGGGGATATTGAGTCCGTGGTGGAGAATGAGAGATGCCGAATCTATTGGAACTACTCATTCCCCACCCTCAGGCAAATACAAGCCAATAAGCCTGATGTTGTCCTCCTCGACCACCAAAGTAGAACGATATTTGTCGTGGAGTTTTCCGCTCCAGGCGAAATGAATATCGTTCGAAAAGAGGAAGAAAAACGGATTAAATATCGAGATCTTCTCTTTGAACTCCGCAGGTTATATCCGGACCATTCTGTCAAAATGGTGGTTCTGATTATAGGAGTCCTTGGTGAAATGATGGACACACTGCTCTCCAACTTGAAGATAATACCTGCTTGCCGTAATATGGCAGAAATCTTAGCAGCGCGAATGCAGAAGGCCGTCATCCTTGGTTCGCTCCGTCTACTCAGGGCACATGATTCTCGGACCCAATAGTTACTCACCCTACGGACGTTGGGAGTGGTTATTGGGGTTAACGACACCCCAAGAACGGAGATTTGTCTGATCCAAAGCATTACAGGCCGATAACATGCTTGAATGCGTGCTATAAGTTGTTTACGCGCATCTTATACACGCGCATTCTCTCCGCAGTTGATCCGGTGTATGAACGGATATATGAGCAAAGAGGGTCAAAGAAAGGGGTCGCCGGCTGCAAGGAGAACCTGCTCATCGATAGATGTATCACGCAGGACTCCGTGCAGTATAAGCGTAACCTTTCGATGGCCTGGATCGATTACCGCAAGGCATTTGATACAACATCGCATGAGTTAATCATGCATTTGCTCAGATGTCTTGGGGTACCCGATCAAATAGTGGGATGCATTGGACAACTGATGCCACTTTGGAGGACTCGCTCCACCATAAGATCTGGTAGAGACATAGTCTAAACAGAGCAGGTCTTCATCAGAAGAGGCGTGTTTCAGGGAGACTCCCTCAGCCCTCTTCTCTTCTGCATCTCACTATTGCCATTGTCCGTTGTACTCAGGAATACCCATGGGTACAACTGCGGCACCCCCAGCAACCGGAGGCATAAAGTCACCCATCTGTTTTACATGGATGACCTCAAATTATATGCCTCTGGAGAAAGGGACCTACATCAGTCCCTTAGGGTGGTGGAAGAGTACACGCATGCTATCGGAATGGAATTTGGGATCGACAAATGTGCCACGGTTCATCTCAAAAGAGGACGATGCGAGGAATACGGAGAAGATGTCCAACTCGTAGACGGAAGCATCCTACATCATCTGGATGCCGGAGAGACGTATACTTACCTAGGGGTGGAGCACCGCCACTCCCAAGAAATATTCACAGTTAAAAACTCTCTCCGCGGCAAGTATCAGCATAAACTCCGACAGATCTGGTCATCAGAACTGTCGGGGAAGAACAAAGTTGCTGCAACCAATATGCTTGCCGTTCCGATCCTTCTCTACTCTTTCGGAGTAATGAAGTGGACTAAGGAAGAGCTGCGACAACTCGACGTTAAAACTCGCAAAGTGATGCATCTCAATAGGAGTTTGCATCCTAAATCGTCCGTTCCACGGTTATACTTTCCCAGACAACGGGGAGGCCGTGGACTTTTGAGTTTGGAGTGTATGCATAACAGAATGGTTCTGGATGGGGCCTGTAAAGTCATCAGGAGTTCAGATCCCCTTCTCTGCATGGTCCGCGACCATGAAAAAGCAGGGATTGAAGCATTTCTTTTCAAGGCAGCAACCCGTGCGGCCGATGAACTCGGTCTCGTATTCTGAACGGGCCAACCCAAACTCTGTCACCGAGTTGGGACCCGTTCAGCAAAAAGCTCACATCAAAGCTGCGGAGACAGAGGTCCTGCTACAGCAACATATGGATAAGCCAATGCATGGTGTCTTCTTTCACAACATCGAAGACCTTGGCTTATCCAAAAACTTGACCTTTGCCTTCCTCAGGTCGAGTGAGCTGAAGTCGGAGACCGAGGGATTCATAATGGCCTGCCAGGATGGTGTCTTCAACACCCTCGTCTACCGTAGTCGCGTGATGGGTATAGACGTCCCTGACACCCGATGCAGGGCATGTCGTGGGGCACCTGAGACCGTAATGCATTTGCTATCAGCATGCCCATCTTATGCGGTCTCAGCCTATATCCACAGGCATAAAGCGGCGCTACGAGTGTTATACTACCATCCGTCCCGTTCGGTTGTTATTGTAGCTTCTAACTGCCGGCTGGCGCCCTCAGAGCTTACGTGAGTTATATAAAATATCATTTCATTGTCAATTCAAGCCCGAGTACCTGAACCCACTTCCTGATACGACTTATATAATTTTTTTTGTTATAACGTCACACATAAATTTGGCGCACCAACATGTGGGGCTCGAGTTTTTTATTTTGACTTTGAATATATTATAACAAGGCATTGTAAGCTTTTTTTCCGAAACCATTCCAAATTACTTTCAAACGAGATAAATAGACAATTTTTTATCACATTGCTGTCGGTAAATAATAAAAACATGTTTATTGTGATGAAAAGTGGTAAGATATATTTATTCTTGGAATTGCACGTTTTGTTCAGCTCACAGATAAATTTCACTGAAATTATTATTTATCGTTGTGTTTTTTTTGCGAGGTTCTTCATATCAAAGCTAATCTGCGTATACAGCTTGTCCCAACAGTTGATACGGTATACATTGGTATTAATAATATAATAAAAATAAACTGATAGAGTACCGATTATTAAAGCTGTTTATACGGGATTTTATAAAAGTTGAATGATGACAGTCAACTACAATTTTGGAGCCAATCACCTCAAGGCTTACGAGTTGAACTATGAGCTATCTCTCAGAGGGGTTGACACCGATAGAGTCGACATGGATTTGAAACTAAAATATCTTCGTAGGGAACTCAAGAAAGATCTGGCTTACCCTGGAGTGGAATATTCTGTCAATGATTATAATCATGAGTATGAGACAAAGGAAATTGATGAAAGTATCTGTTCTGTCACGAATTTGGAGAATGATTATGATGGTGTGAATGAAGAGTTGTCAAAGCGTATTCGGAGTAGGATAACAAGGATACCTGGCAGCATCAACGATGACATTTCGAACTACAGGGGTGATAATATAGTGGTTGTTTCTGCATTAGAGGAAGATATCATCGAACAATACAGTCGCGGAGCCGTCCTTAGGCTTGGTAGCAATGATCAGGTGCCTCCATCTAACGAAAAATCCGTTCCCGTTTATTAGTGGCCAGTTAAGTTTAACGGAAAATCAAACATTTCATCTGTTAATTCTTTTTTGAATAGGGTGGAAGAACTTAGGGTTTCCAGAAAGTGTACCAAACAAGGTTTATTTCAGGCTGCTTCAGATTTGTTTGAAGATGTGGCATTAGAATGGTTCAGAGCACAGTTGAGACAATCTCGTTTCGACTCTTGGGATAGTTTAGTTACAGCTTTGAGAAGATACTTTTTGCCAGATGGTTATGACGAAGAACTGTAGAAACAAATCGAGAGGCGCACGCAACACGACGAAGAACCAGTGGTTATCTACATTTCTATGGAAAATATTTACAACTGTCTTGAAGATAAGCCTTCTGATGAACGAAAACTCAAGATAGTCATGTGTAGAGTTTTGAACAAATATCATTCTCATCTAGCGCTTCAGTATATCCACAGCATAAGTAGGTTGGTTGAGATCTGTAGGGCTTTGGAAGAGTCTGACAGGTTGCAAAGGAATCTTAGACCCCCTCCTAGACGAAGCATTGCTACCTTAGAACCTGGTCTGGCGTACATACCTACCCAGGAAGATGTACCCACACCTTCTACTTATAGTTGTTGTCAGAGTTGCATATGTTCTCTAGGTCGAGTTGGTAGGAATGAGCGAAGTCAAGGGAGCTCTGAGAGGACATTTCTACGATCAAATCAAATTTCAGAGGTGCAGTGTTGGAAATGTAAAGAAGTTGGTCATCTCAAACCTGATTGCAGACAAGGTGTTCAGGTACGAGCACAGACACAGAAGCGGAAATTACTTTGTTTTGGTTGTGGAATGAAAGATGTGATTAGGCCCAATTTTCCACGTTTTCAAAAACTGATTGGTGGAGTACGTTATTTGGACCGTCATTACTCCATAAATCATTTTTCTTTAAGTGTCCCAAAATCAAAAAATACCAAGAGGAAGAACTGGTTCGAGCGTGTTGCTAAATTTTATAGGTCTTCCAAGTTAAATTGTGTTGGTGAAGTAGTCACGGAAAAAAATGTTATCTTTGTGGAAAAGAAGGATGATAACCGCCCGTACGTTGCTGTACAGATTTTTGGCAGGTTGGTGATTGCCCTTCTTGATACAGGTGCGAGTCATTCAGTTATAGTACAGGATGGTTTGTATTTATTAACACTTTTTGAACTGAAATTGAACGACTGTCTGGAAATTAATATTAGAACAGCTGATGGATATGTTCAGCATACTGAAGGATATGTTAATATTCCCGTAGAAATAGATGAGGTAGTTAAACTCATGAAAGTTCTGGTGGTTCCTTCGTTAACCCAAAACCTCATTTTGTAAAGCATTCAATATAATTGTTGAGTTCAGCACAAATTATTATTTTGTTGGAAAAAATATTCTAGTAACGACCTCCTCAGAGGATCGTGAGGCATTTTTGTGTGCAATAAATAAGATCTATGGCAGGCCAGATCTGAGTGTTGGTGAGTCTAAAAAATGGATGATATAATATCTCAATTCCGTACTTTGACTTCTAGGAAACTGGGTAGGACTAATAAATGTGTTCATAAAATCGATACTGGCATTGCAGAACCTATTAGGCAAAGGCATCATGTGATGTTCTCGTACAAGTTGAATGAATTGAATAAGGAACTTGACAGAATGTTGGAATTAGGAGTGGTGAGGCCATCATCCAATCCTTGGGCAAGCCTCGTATTGATTGTTGAGAAAGCCAATGGATATCCACGATTCTGCTTCGACGGCAGAAAGTTGAACTCTGTTACGAAAAAATGTGCGTACTTCCTCCATATTGTTGATCACATACTCAGTAAGCTATCAGGAGCGAAGTTTCTCAGCAGTATCGACCTTGAATCGGCTTTTTGGCAGATACCCTTAGATCCTGATTCATGCGAGAAGACAGCGTTCGTTGTTCCTGGTCGTGGGCTATTTGAATTTGTCGTTATGCCGTATGGACTCTGTAATGCAGCCCAAATGCTCCAGAAGCTGATGGACTCCATACTGGGACTCGATTTGGACCCATTTATTTTCGTTTACCTCGACGACGTGATTATTGCGACCCCCAGCTTCGAGGAACATTTGGAAATTTTGAAACTTGTATATTTCAGGTTGAAAGGTGCAAACTTGACCATAAACATTGAGAAATGTTCATTTTAAATGCCTAGCTTGAAGTATCTTGGTTTTGTGGTGGATCGAGAAGGTCTGCGAACAGATCCTGAGAAAGTGAGAGCCATGTTGGAGTACCCAGTACCAAAGACAGCAACTGAGGTCAAACAGTTTGTCGGTATGTGTAGTTGGTATAGGAGATTTGTGAAAGATCACCCAACTATCACAGCCTCCATCAATGCCATTCTCAAAGTGAGAAGAAAATCTCAGAGTATCCAATGGACAGAAGGAGCTGATCAGGCTTTTCGTGATTTGAAGCAGGCTTTCGTTTCTGCACCAATTTTAGCAGCTCCAGACTTCAGGAAGACATTCTGCATTCAATGTGATGCTTCAAATGTTGGTCCAGCTGCAGTGCTCACTCAGAACGATAATGGGAAGGAAGTGGTCGTAGCTTTTGCATCTAGGTCATTGTCGGAAGCTGAAAGAAAATTCACAGTAACCGAAAAATAGTGTTGTAGTGTCTTGTTTGGCGTCAAAAAATTCCATCCACACATAGATGGTGTTCGCTTTGTTGTTTTGACAGACCATAGTTCACTTCTGTGGCTCAGTAATCTGAAAAATCCAACTGGTCGCTTAGCCAGGTGGGCTATGCGTCTCAGTCAGTACGATATGGAGATCATCCACAGAAAAGGTTCTTTGAATATAGTGCCAGATGCTCTTTCGCGAGCACCAGTAGAGACATGTGTTCTCGAGGTAAAACGGCCTGAAATGGAAGCGGATCCTTGGTGTTCCAGGATGATCGCTGATGTCTCAGAAAGTCCCGAAAAATATCCGGACTGGAAAGTTATGGACAGTTTATTATATAAACATGTTCCGTTCGAGTTTGGTTTGCGTACCAACCTTAGTGACTGGAAAGTGGTCATACCGAAAAGTCAGAGGCTGATGGTTTTCAAATCTCTACAGCTGCTCACTTGGGAGTATTTAAAACTTTCAACAGGATTCGCGAACTCTACTATTGGCCCCGGATGCTTCAAGATATCAGGAAATTAGTCAAAAATTGTAGGGTTTGCTCTGCACAAAAAGTAAACTCAACAGCTCGCTCTGGGTTTATAGGTCACCCCAAAAGAGTTGATTTTCCTTGGCAGTACGTATCTGTCGATATTCTAGGACCCCTACCAAGAACGAAGAATGGTAATTCCTTCATTCTAGTTGTTTCAGATCATTTTACTAAATATTGTTCGAGAGACGCCAAGGCCCTCCCAATTGTCAAGTTCGTAGAAGCACAAGTATTTCTGGTATTTGGTGCACCGCAGGTGATTGCTTGCGATAATGGTGTACAGTTCACCTCGAATGCATTTAAAGATTTAGCTCAAAGGTATAGTGTGAAAATCCACTATAATGCTAGTTTTCATCCCCAAACAAATGCCATTGAACGCATAAACCGTATTTTGGAAACAGCTATAAGGTCATATTTAGATGAGTCAGATCATCGAACCTGGGACAAAGTAGTTCAGAAAATTGCCTTTGCGTTGAGAACCGCTGTTCACGAAGCAACAGGTTACTCTCCAACTTTTTTGAATTTTGGTCGTTATGTTCCAGCAGATGGACGATATTACGGTAAGCTGGAGTCCGTAGAGAATCTCAGTTTGAACGATTTGAACCGAACTGAGTATGGTTCAGAGATCGACAAACTTCCTCAGATTTATCAAGACGTTTGCCGAAAATTAGCTGAAGCTTATAAAAAGAACACTAGACAGTATAACTTGCGAAAGAGGCCTGCTGATGTCTACCATGTAGGTGATAAAGTCTGGAAAAGGAATTTTATTTTATCCAATAAAGCGGAGCATTATGCAGCGAAATCAGAACCTAAGTTCGTCCTCTGCACAGTTAGGAGAGTGGTGTCAAAATTGGTTTATGATTTAGTAAGTCAGGATGGAAAAATTTTTGACAAATTCTATGTGAAAGATCTGAAGCCATTCACAGGATCAGAAGTAGGTTGACTGGAAATATGCTAGTGCTGATGTGGCAACGAATGAAGATTGGATGATGCATTCAGGTCATCGAGTAGATACCACATCTACTCGATGACCTGAATCCCTTTAGAAAATTCCGTTCTTACTTATTCATCTCCGAAAGTTTGAGTTTCTCCCCCATTGATTCATCATTTTGTCCTATTTCATGTTTATTCGAGTCTCGAGACATAAATATAATTCTCCCTCCCCGAACGTAAGTTAAACCCCATTAGACATTAAGGTATAATTCATGATTTATTATTATAAGTGTAGATGTTACAGCTTTGTTATAGTATTAATCTTAAAAAAAAAATATTCCAGTTACATGAGATGTTTTTAATCAGGTAAAGGGGGTATGTAACGGTCTACTTTCGGTACAGCCTGTATACGCCGTTCCTAATGAACCCCGAATTGTAAATGAATCGACAAATCGCGCTCAGTCAATAGGCAACGAGAAATTCTCTGGCCGATATCTGATTCGAAGGTGAAAATCGAACAGTCAGGCCCTACAGCTCGTGCAGTGACCATCTTTCACGCCAAGTGCCATTGCCATTTTAGTGAGATGCCTAATAAAAACTAAGGTAACGCTTTTAATCAAGTATCTGGATTATTTTGATCCCGAATCCCAATAGTTCTCCTATAGAACGATTTTAGCAAACGATTATTACGTTACAGGCAAATAACAATCTCCTGGGGCTATGCCTAATTAGCCGCTCAAGTATTTTACACACTTGAATTGTGAAGAAATGGTTGTTGGTTACCAATTCAGATTCGAGAACGAGTTGAATCCTTGACTTTTCGAGGAATACATGAGTAGCTGAGCAAATAGCAGTGCTGTAAACCCTGTCAAATCTCCGGTAACCGCCGTATTGAAACAGATCAGGTCTTTCTTGTTATGGGCTATGATGTAATACCTGTAGTCATACTGATAGTAACTATTTCCCCGGAAGTCTGAGTGAGTACCTACACAGTTTCTAAGTTCGTGCTGGTGTTGATGAAAATAAAGAAGAATTTCTGCGTTTTATTCATATTATTGAGTATTTTGTGCTATGATTTTAGTTATGTGATTATTGCCTAATTTATATTGGATTGCTTCTACCAGTTTGTGAAGCAATCCGCAGCAATAATATATTCCATTTGTTATCATTTTACTAATTATGTTGTGTCAAATTGCATAACCCACTCTAGGGTTGCACAAGGGGTAATTTAAAAGCTACCACGATCTGTTTCAATAACCAGAGGTACAAATTTCATAATTTTGTTTTTTTAATATTCGACCGTAAAATATTTTCCACTATTTTTGCCGATTTTTCCCATTTCAATGTCGCGAGTTTTCTAACTTCTTTCAAAAAAGAGCGGGGGGCAAGCCATCTCTACCAAATTTTTTCACTATAATTGTTGACGACCAAATCCGTCAAGAAAACTTCCGAAACCTTACGCGTTCTCTATCTAGCATTCGGGGTCACGGGGGGACAATTTTTTTCAATATTAATGTATTGTCATCAGAACTGTACCAACATATGAAATTTCAGTTCTATAGGATGGGAGGAAGTGGATCCAATTCAGCTTGCAAGATTTGTACCCATCTAATAAACTCACACAAAGAGCAAGTTAAACAAAAGATTCGAAAAATAAAAATCGACCTCGAAAGGTCCCGAAGGATTTGTCTCCAAAGTCGACTATTAGCGAAACAATTAAATTATTGCATAATTTTGCACCTCACTGCATGTGCAACAATGAAGATAATCTTCATAAACGAATAATTTTTTTCGTGCTGAATGGAGAATTGTAAAACATTTCATCTACTTCATTGTTCATGTAATACCTATACTATACGATCTTCAAAAACGCGAACCTTCCAAGAGATGAGGAATTATCTTGGAGCCAAATATAAAAATAGCGCTGCCCCCACCATTATAAAAATACTGTTTGAAGGTCAGATAAGTTTGGCAACACTGTTGGAGGCGTTCTGGTAAAAATTTGTGTAGAAATATATACAAAAGAGGCCATTAAGTCACTTTCTATTCGGAGGAGTGCTGCATTGAAATTTATGTCGAAAATCTGTATATTTTGTGAAGCATTTTTCTCTTCCCCTCTCTTGGTGCTCGCATAGACGATAGAAATTATGTACTATCTGTCTACAGCATACACCTACAATGGTATTCTGTAGATAGGAGGCGTGGGTGCCTGTTTGGCGTATGGGTGCACCTAAGATAGCCGTGCACGTATATACAGGGTGTCCGGTAAACCTTGTACAATATTGAAACTGGTGATAGACCAGGTCATGACTGTTCAGAATATCGGAATTTCACCATAGTAAAAATCTCACCGTTTTCGACATAATGAGCATTTTTTAATTTCTGGAAAATCACTACCTCATCTTGGACTTTTGAGTTCCATCTCTCCAAATTGGGACCAATTCAAATATCTTAGCTGCTGAAGATAACTGATGTGTGATGCTTTCAGATGTACAAAACAGTTTTTCGTGCAATCGCACGCGAAGTCAGTATTTCGCGTTCTCAGCACAGTCCGCCAAATTCAATTTCGCGGCCGTTACCCATAGCAACGGCCGCGACACCAAACGTCACTTTCAAAAATGTTTTCAGACATCGTCTTAACATTCTGTTTGTCACACCAATCTTTAAACTCGCCGTAACATTTTTCGTACTGCCGTTTAGATTTTTCGGGTATTAAAACGGAAAGCGCCGAATTTACAACGCTTTTGAGTTCAGGAAGAGTGGAAGGTACTGAAATATCGCTATAAGTATCAGACATTTTGCGTTTTGACAAGAACTGTCAAAATATTTTGTATATATTGAAACATATCATTTCCATAGCACACGGTGATATTGTTAAATAAATTGAACTGCTGTTGATTTTAGAGCAATAATAAATTTATTTACAACTATCTATTTTGATAATTTTAACGATTGCACGAAAAATAGTGTGTATGCCATGGCCGCAAAACTTTTTAACGACCTCAAGATTATCTTGCCTCGGCCGCAAGCGGCCTCGGCGATAACTGTTCTTTCGGTACGTTAAAAAGGTATTTCGCGGCCTTAGCATATAAATAACTATTTCTGAAAAAGACACATTTTTTCAAGAAATGAGGGTAAAATGCCAGATTTGAGTTCAATTATTGTTTGAAAAAAACATAACCAAGTGGAAGTGGATTTCCATTACGAAAGAATGCCCATTTTGTCCAGACTCTACCGTGGTATAAAACATACGATAATTATTTTTGGAAGGAGTAGAATTTCGATTATATCAGAGTGTGATGTTATTCTAATCTAAAATCAACTTCATTAGACTTTGTCAGTAATGTCTTTTATTTTTATCCTATCAAGATGAAATGATTGAATAATTATGAGTAGTAATGAATCAAATGCTTAGAACCATTCAATGAGATGTAAAGAAGTAAATACTAATTCAACGTTTTTTTGAATCAATAAACACTATAAACCGCAATAACGATTATTCAACATCACACTGAATAATATTACAAAAATGTTATTTTCCATCCACTCGTACGCAGAGACGACATCTTTTCAAGAAAAACCTTTTCAAATGCGTTATAGGTTATAGCCCCCAAAAAGGCGATTCTCTGAGCGGCATTGTGCAATCGGATATCGTTCTGCATAAAGCGCTGCTGCGGCAGTACCACTACCTCCACATTTACCATAAATGTAGTGCAAATGCGCATATTCTCGGGGAGTATAACGTGAGTACGGCATAACAAAGAAATAAATACCACTGAATGAAACAAGCGGAGTAATTTCAAAAAACTACGACAGAAGTCGCAAGGTGTTCAAACAAAATGTGACAGCCACCTACTACATTTCTCAATTCTATTCACAGAAGATCCGTTCATGCACAATGCTCTATTTTATTTCTTCATTAGGAAACTATAACTTCTACGGACACAACACAGGAGATAGAGAAGTTTTTAATTTTCGACAAGGATTAAGGATTCACCGCCTGAAAAATTTTGCACGCTGTATATCTGTCGGTCTCCGAAACTTCGTTGGAATCTGGATGTTGGGCAATTGCGACATTTATCACAAGGATTCGTATTAATTAGTGCCATGTCGGATAATCGACATTTCATTTGGATAATTTCATTACATGAAAATATAATTTTATTGAACTATTTAATGCTACCAAGCAGTCTATTCTTTATTATTAATAATCATTTCCATATTTTATCTTGATAAAGTCGAAACAAAATAATTTTTAGGCGTAAGTATAAAAGTTGATGGAAGCCTAGAATATAACCACGCCTAATTCAAAAGAAATCACTTCCTCCAAAAATAATTATAGTTTTTCATACCATGGTAGAGCCTGGACAAAATGAGCATTCTTTTGAAATGAATGTTCACTTCCAATTGGTTATGTTTCTTTCAGACAATAATGTCAAACATTTTTAAAAAAATTGATGAAACTCAAATCTGTCATTTTACCTTCATTTCTTGAAATTCTTTTTCACTTTCTGAGAAACTGTTCTGTACACCTAAAAGCATCACTCATCAGTAATCTTCAACTGCAAAGATATTTGAATTCGTCTCAATTTGTATACATGCCACACAAAAATCCAAGGTTAGGCAGCGATTTTCCAGAAATTCTCAAAATTCCCATTATCTCAAAAACGGTGATATTTTTACTGAGGTGAAATTCCGATATCCTGAACAGTCATGACCTGGTCTATCACCAGTTTCGATATTGTACAAGGTTTACCGTACACCCTATATATAGATATATATATATATATATATATATATATATATATATATATAAATATATATATATATATATATATATATATATATATATATATATATATATATATATATATATATATATATATATATATATATATATATATACCGGGTGATTCTCCAAGGTGGCTCACCCCTATAACTTTTTTATTATTGAAGATAGAAAAACGAAATTTGGGGGTTGTGTATTATAGTTCAATTTACATTTTTTGACATATTAACTTGCTTTATCGTACTTCCGGTTCGACCGGAAATGAGCATAACTTTCGATTTTTAAATGGGACATCCTATATATTTTTACTTATTTCGATCGAGAATGACATTCTAAATCCAACAACACCTCACTTGTCAATATTTGACAAATGAAGTAATTTTTATTTCAATTTTTATTTTTCGATCTAGAATGCCATGGATCGTGTGAATCGCCTCATTCTTGATCAAGTAACATGGGAAAAGTACGACTTTGAGGCTTTTGAATTCACAGTCGCTGTAAGAATTATTCAAAAGTCTCAAATAGTGAAAATAAAGTGAAAGTGTGTGGTATCAAATTATTCGTAAGAAAATGATCTTTCACAAAAAGCCGACGAGCCACCCCCTTTCCATTTGAAAAATTCACGTTAACTGGAAAAATTCATATTTGAGACTTTTGAATAATTCTTTCAACGACTGTGAAGTCAAAAGCCTCAAAGTCGTATTTTTCCCATGTTACTTGATCAAGAATGAAGCGATTTACACGATCCATGGCATTCTAGATCAAAAAATGAAAATTGAAATAAAAATTACTTCATTTGTCAAATATTGACAAGTGAGGTGTTGTTGGATTTAGAATGTCATTCTCGATCGAAATAAGTAAAAATATATAGGATGTCCCATTTAAAAATCGAAAGTTATGCTCATTTCCGGTCGAACCGGAAGTACGATAAAGCAAGTTAATATGTCAAAAAATGTAAATTGAACTATAATACACAACCCCCAAATTTCGTTTTTCTATCTTCAATAATAAAAAAGTTATAGGGGTGAGCCACCTTGGAGAATCACCCGGTATATAGGCCGTTTCTTTTATCATGTGGTAACATTGCTATATTCTAAACCGTAACAGATACGAAGACGATTAAATGGGAGAAAAGGTAACTATTGTGGAAAACAGTACAATGGTCAAAGAAAATTTACAGGGAGTCTCGCCCTTCCCGAGTAATACAGGGAAAACCAAAAATGCTGTTATTTGTTTTTTACGAATAGAACTGTTATTTCTGAAAATATAAAAAAAATATAAGGAAAGTTTTAATGTATTTAAAATGTACTATAAAAATGAAACAATGAATCTTTGATTAAACGTTTTGTGTCAACACGGCCACCAGCAACATTTTTTTTTCAAATACGGAACTGTCTATTTTAGTACAAATATTGATAAAGCGATAAAATCACAATTCAGTGGTATATCACACTTGATATTTTTATAACGTTTCATTTAAAATAACCAGCATCCTCAGTGACAACAATTTTTAATTACGGTCCTGTCGTTAGTTCTTTTGTAAATTATTTTGATTTCTTCAAAACCTATTCAACTATTGGCATACTTCAGACTTCACCCAATAATTTTGATAAGAAGATACCCCAACACAACGAACATTCGTATTTTTCCTTCTTGGGCATTTTTGTATTACAGAAATCCTTGTTTCAAGGCTGATTTCTTGTGAATCAATTATCATGCTGAATATTTCTATAATTCTCAATCCTGGAAGTAACGAAAATATTAGTTTTTGGTCAAAATACGACTATTGTGTGATATGGTACAATTAAATAGCATCTCACTTCATTTACCATTTTCGAACAAGTAGGCTTTGCTTGGTTTCTATGGCAGGACAAATAAATGAGTTGTTGATACGTGTTAAGAACTGTCAGTCGATTATACACTCAGTCATATCAAAGATGTATTCAAATGACGAAAGGACTGATATGCTGTTTGCTTATGCAAAATCAAATAGAAATCCTCTTTTGGCAAAAAATATGTATGGTGAGCTATACCCAAATCGTCGTATTCCAAACATTCAAATGTTTAGACGATTAGAAAGAAATTTGAGAGACTGTGGTGCATTTGATAGAAATAAAACTAGAAAATGTGTTGTTACTGGAAGTATGCGGAACCAAATAAATGTTTTAGGTAAGAAAATATTACTTCATAAAGATTAACAAAGTGACGAAAATATTTTTTTTCTATTTAGGATTGGTCAGTTACAAAAATATTTCTAATCAAGATTGTTCTTTACGAGAAATTGCCCACGAACTAGGGATTTCTGTAAAATCTACCAGAAATATTTTGAAAAAGTACAAATACAGGTCACGCAAAGTTCATCACCTCAATGAAAGGGATTACGGAAGGAGAGTACGATTTCCGATGTGGTTGAGACGTAGAAATAGGGAAGTTGGAAATATTTGTAATAAAATAATATGGACGGACGAATCAAAATTCACCAACAATGTTTGGTTTAACAGAAACATCCATTATAGGTGGAATAATACAAATGAACTTTTACATAGAGAAACCAATTTCCAGGAAAGGTTCGGAATAAATGTTTGGTTGGGAATTTTGGGAACAAACATACTAGGTCCTTTCTTTTACGACGAGCATTTGAATGGTGGAATGTATTTACATTTTTTATCCAATGAGTTTGATGGCTACTTAGATGAATTGCCACTGAACATCCGCCGTGAAATACAATATTTTCAACAAGACGGTGCCCCTCCCCATAATGCAGCAATAGTAAGGGAACATTTAGATGCAATATTCCCAAGAAAATGGATTGGAAACAATGGACCAATTGCCTGGCCAGCTCGATCCCCAGACATGACTCCTTTAGATTTTTTTGTCTGGGGATACATAAAGGATAAAGTTTTTTCGACAAATAGTACAGATATCGACCATCTCAAACAAAAAATAAGAGATGCATGTAATAGCATTACATCCATCATGCTAGAAAATTGCCACAGAAATTGTATGGACAGACAACTTATGTGCATTCAACAAAGAGGTCGGCAATTCGAGCATTTAATGTAGGTTATCATGAAGAATTAATTTTCTGTATTGGTTTTATTTTCACTCAAAAATTCAATGTGAAATAAATTGTTTTCTGTTTGTTTGATTTCTTCTACTCTTAAGTAAGTTTATTTCCGAGGTAAATTGCTATCGTTCGTCTCTGAAACTACAGATATCTTTTATTATAGTGTAAACATAATTTTAATAGATACATTTATTCAAAGCGTCACTGATAATTTTTATATCGGAGAGTTAGGTTTTGTGGAATCCATAAACGACCTAACGACAGGACCGTAATTAAAAATTGTTGTCACTGATGATGTTAGTTATTTTAAATGAAACGTTATAAAAATATCAAGTGTGATGTACCACTGAATTGTGATTTTATCGCTTTATCAATATTTGTACTAAAACAGACAGGTCCGTATTTGAAAAGAAATGTTGATGGTGGCCGTGTTGACACGGAACGTTTAATCAAAGATTCATTGTTACATTTTTATAGTACATTTTAGATACATTAAAACTTTCCTTATAAATTTTTTTATATTTTCAGAAATTACAGATCTATTCGTAAAAAACAAATAACAGCATTTTTGGTTTTCCCTGTATAACTCGGGAAGGGCGAGACTCCCTGTTGCAATCTTCAGTGGGACCGTCATAGAAATTGGAATTATATATAAGCTTCTTCAGGATGTGTTTAGGGTAGCCATTGTTAGTGAAGATGTCAAATAGTTTACTCACAAAAGGGTTTCATGACAAATATGAGTGATTCTATTTTTTATGGCAATAACAGTATTGTATTTTTGATTGGTGGGGTGATTGGATGTAAAATGGATGAATCTACCGGATGCGGTTTCCTTTTGATACCAGTCTAATATTATCTGATTGTTATCAGTTCGTATCAGTCTGGTGTCTCGGAAAGGGACACTTTTTTTCCAAGTGTAATATCTTTGTATCATCATAGTTCATGATATGATCATTATCTAATACATGTTTGGTTAAGGCACAAGAGTTTTCTTTCATAGTTCTACAATTGCTTTTGTGCAAAGCTATTCGTGATTTTGAATTATTTTTGTTTGACCCAAATATTTTTTGTTACAATCAAGGCAGGGAAATTCATGAGCTACATTGGACTTTTCTGTTATAGGATCTTTTTGTTTCAATTTAGTGAACAAGTTTTCCAATGGTTTGATTTTCTTTTGAATTTGAACAAAAGACTTTTTTTGGAAATGGCTGAAATAAGTTAACAAACTGATAATATGAACAAAAAAACTGACATTGATAATCTTAGCAAAATTTACTCTTACATTATTTTACTACATAATCATACATCAGATATAAATACCTGAAACTTACTACTCTGTATAGTCCTCACATTATTTGACATCAACAAACAAATGATCAGTCCTTCAAAAATTTTCGTGTCAAGTTTTTCGTTTCTTATTTTTTCCATTTTAATTATCTACTTTCAACATCGAAGAAAATCTCACATTGCATAGTATGTTATACCTTTTTTAATTTATACTTGTGTTCATATAATTATATTTGCAAAATGTCTTATACACCGTCAAAATATAAAAATATATACGTTCTGAAACAACACGCCTCCAAAATCGGAGGAGCATTCGAAAAATCGGAGGCCAATAAGGAGGTGTTTTCGTAAGGTATATATGTACAGTTACACAATGTAGTGTACTGTTCTCTCCCTACGGGGCGCCACCGTTTGATATGCATATACACCAAAAATAATGGCTTTGCAGACGAAGCATCCGTATAGTCTCCACACCGATAGGCCTCCAAAATATGGCAACGCTGTGTGGAGGTGAATTAAAGCGATGAAGTTATAAATGTATTTATTATTTAAAATTCACGATTTTCGTAGTTTCGAACGCGTTGCTATTTAGACTCCAACAATGTGAGTGTATATAATCGGTATGGTCGTCTGGCCATATCGCGATTGCTGTCCTATAGTTTAAGAATCATACATTTTTGGATGTTTCGAAAGAGGTATTAAAAATGAACAAAATTGTAAATTTTGGTTCAAAAATTACTATGGTACTATTCAGGAAATATCGTAAAAACCAACGAAAGCTAGGTAGAAATTGGTGTTCTTCTTGAATTTCGAGAGGTTGTATGCCTTAAAAAAACCCTTCCTATGCGAATAATTTCAAAGCTTTGCCGTTGAATGAATAGAAAAGTCCTGGAAAAGATATGTTTGGACTTTTGGAAGTATCCACCACGAGAAGAACTGTTTGACAGTCATGCAGAAATGGGTACTGAATACTGACAAAAATGTATGTATACCAATAGTTTTTTTAATAAGCAGATCCATATTATTTCTGAGTCCGGCGGCACAGGAGGCTTTGATGCGCCAAAAAATGACCAGACTAGTGTGAAACCACTCGAAAATCAGAAGAATATATCAGAGCAGACTAGAGTAACACTAGCCTGGTATCAGATCATAAACTCCAGGAAAAAATAAAGCCTGACGAACTTGCTAAGTGAGAATTGGCCACCTCATTTATGGGTCAAAATCTGCAGTGTGGAAGTTATTGAACAAAAGGCTCCAGATGAAGCAACGGAAACACTGGAAAATGTACCAGGACAAAAGCGCGGTAAAGTTTCATTGCTAAACAGTGCTAAAAATAAACTCAACAGTTGTTCACTCAGCACTCAAAGTAAGAGTCAATTAAATATTATTGTAGAGTATCTGAATGTGCACACTCTCTTAAGAGAAATACCTGTTGAATATGGGACTGACTGAAGACAACTCGCGCTACAGACTCTATTGAAAGACATTAGAGACAGCATACTATACAATGTACAAATGAATGGCTCAGGATCATAGCAGACAGTAAGCCTTCTTGGCGGTAGTGCCTCACTAGTTGCAATATTGGACGGGCCCACTGGAATAATAGTATCCGAAGTGATGATAAAGTGTGGATGTGAAGACAGAATCCTCTGGATGATAATCTTGGAATAATTAGGTATACACTGAAAAAACTATAGTACATTATATCAATGAATACTGTTTATTACCTCTCCGTCACATCAACTTCTGCTGGTTCATAGTCTAGTTCATGTAACAGTAGATCAACAGCCGCGATGGAGTTTAAGAAATAACGTTAGCCAATATTAGGAATCAAACTGCGAAAGGGGTATTGCTGGTAGAATTTTATGAAAAAAATAAAAAAATCAAAATGAAGAGAGGACACCCTATCAAAATATTTTGAAGATGAGGGTTTTCAGATGTCTTTGTCAATGAGTTTCCGACGTGAGAGATTTTGGCAAGATTTCCTTCCGAAAAGTTGGTACGAATGGAATATAATGAAGAAATAATATTTCATATATGATAAATTCATTTAATTTACTTATAGAAATATTATCGAAGAATTGAATGAGGAAGTGCTTGAATAAAATATTCAAAACTGCTGTGTAACAGTATATTACGGTGAAGGCTCAGAAGGAACCACAAATGGAAATAGTAGTTTTGAAATAAAATCAGGTAAGATCTTGAATTACTAAGATATAAACATATTGACACTAAGAAGGAAAACATTCTCAATGAAAATTGAAACAAAACATGACGAAATCAAAAAAAACCTAGGCTAAATTGAACTTACTTTTTTGTAATATCTAACAGAAAATAACTACTGATATATATTGTGGAAATACCCTATATAACTTTAGAGAAAAAACCTGAAAGTAAAAATTTGCATTTTCGTTAGATTCTTTCCACAATATTCATCAGATGTAGTAAAATGTTCAGCGTGGCTTTTGCCGGGGAAGTAGTTGTTTTCTATTAGATAATAAAAAATATTTGAGGGAAGCAGACTTATTTGAGAACTGATCTCCATACAAAAGTCCCTGTGAATTTCGTTTGGTAAGCTATAAGAATACCTATACCTAACCAGGGCTTTGAGTTAACTTCTTTTTTTAAAGATTAATATGGATTTTAACGTTTTATATGACAATGCAAATGGACTGCTGGATAATTAGGAATCTTTTATGAAAAAAACTTGAAACTTTTTTTAAAGTGTGAAAAACAATGTAGTGAAAACATTGCTGCATAGTCTGAGCAAGCCAGATATGAGTGAAAGTAAGTTTTAATTATATAGGTATCGATATCGTACACCATTGGGTTTCATTACTTGAAAATTGTAATCAGTTTTAGGTTCAACCTTCAGCAATTCAGCTAGTTTCTTAACCGGTTGACCGAGCGGCCTATGCGCAGGTCGCTTAAATTTCAGCTTGCGTTGGATGATTGGATGTTTTTTTCAATACTCGAATATTCGATTTGAACATCAGATGATACAGTTTTTGTGTTCGAATTTTGTATTTTGCTTATTTTTTTTCGTTTTTTAAATTTTGCAAGATTCTTACTCCTAATGAATTTCGTTTCATTTAATATAATTCAGTAGGTAGTTTTTATCAAAATAATATGAATCAATATTATGAATTTTTTGTTTTCGGAAATGAATAATATCATTGATAATAGTAATAGGCTATTAACTCTTCCATCTGATGAACCGTTATCAACTAGTATTTGATGCATTGAACAATTCTTCATTATAGCAAACATGTACCTACCAGAGAAAAACTTGAAGATGTATCAATTATTCTCCAAGAAAATGAAAATACTGCAATTGTCAAATAAATCTTGAAAGGTCAGGCCACTTTGTTAGTCTCGAAAAAAATATTGAAAATCTTGATTAAATGATTCGAAAGTTATTTTGGGCGTAGCTCATATTATAATTTAAAAAAATGGACAACTTTACTGAATAACACTATTCATTCCCAAAACTGGGAGCACTTTATACTCATGAAAATTAGCCCTGGAGTCCAATATTACTTTATATGGTGTAATTCAGAACATTTTCTCAATAAATTTCATGTTTTAGATGATGCACCTTCCATCAGGAATGCGATGTTTTGTTTAAATTCATTTCTAATTTTCCTACATTTTGAAGTTCACTGTATCATCAATATCAATAGCCTTCATTGCATTGATTATTATGCATTGGTTGAAAGAAAACCACTCATTCAAATAATAAACACAATTCAATAATTTAGTGTACACCAATGATTGAATCAACGAATTTAATTCAATGCTTTCAAGAAAACTCCATTATAGTAACGACCAACTTTCATAAGTTCAAATATTTGCATTTTTTTTTTATACTAATAGTTAAACACAAAAAGCCCAAGAGGCTGAGGTGTAGCTGGTGAAAGGACCAGCATCCGAGGAGGAAAAAAAAAAATAATAGTTGGAAACAGTTATATATCTGTCAATCAGAATGGATTGAGGAAAGGAACCACATGGACAAAATGATCTTTCCGGGCATTCAGGACCGGTTTCACTCCAGCAATATTCCTCAACTTCCTTATCATGGACTCTGCCATCATCATAATCTAGGAAAGTTTTCAGGATAGGGTGCGGAAAAAAACCTCATGTTCAAAATAATTTTTCCAGGCATCCTTGACCGGTTTAAGTATATTCAATATTCCTTATCATGGACTCTGCCATCATAATAATCTAGGAATGTTTTCAGGATAGAGTGCGGAAAAAAACCAGATGGTCAAAATAATTTTCCGGGCGTCCAGGGCCGGTTTCACTACAGCAATATTCCTCAACTTCCTTATTATGGACTCTGCCATCATCATAATCTAGGAAAATTTTCGAAATAGAGTGCGGAAAAAAAACACGTTGTCAAAATGATTTTCCGGGCGTCCAGGGCCGGTTTCACTCCAGCAATATTCCTCAACTTCCTTATTATGGACTCTGCCATCATCATAATACTGCAAAGTGTTCAGGATATGGTGCGGAAAAATACCTCATGTTCAAACTGACTTTTCCGGGCATCCAGAGCCGGTTTCACTCCAGCAATATTCCTCAACTTCCTTATTATCATAATCTAGGAAAGTTCTCAGAATAGAGTGCGGAGAAAACCACATCGTCAAAACAATTTTTCTCAAATTATGACAATTGCAGAGTCCATAATAAGGAAGTTGAGGAATATTGCTGGAGTGAAACCGGCCTTGGACGCCAGGAAAAATTATTCTGACCATGTGGTTTTTTTTGCACTCTATTCTGGAATGTTTCCTAAATTATGATGATGGCAGAGTCCATAATAAGGAAGTTCAGGAATATTGCTGGAGTGAAACCGGCCCTGGATGCCCGGAAGAATTATTTTGACAATGTGGTTTTCTTTCGCACTCTATTCTAAAAACCATCTAGATTATGATGATGGCAGAGTCCATAATAAAGAAGTTGAGGAATATTTCTATAGTGAAACAAGCCCTGGACGCCCGGAAAAATCATTTTGACCATGTGGTTTTTTCCGCACCCTATTCTGAAAACTTTTCTAGAATATGATGATGGCAGAGTCCATAATAAGGAAGTTGAGGAATATTGCTAGAGTGAAACCGGCCCTGGACGCCAGGAAAAATTATTTTGACCATGTGGTTTTTTTTGCACTCTATTCTGGAATGTTTCCTAAATTATGATGATGGCAGAGTCCATAATAAGGAAGTTCAGGAATATTGCTGGAGTGAAACCGGCCCTGGATGCCCGGAAGAATTATTTTCACAATGTGGTTTTTTTCCGCACTCTATTCTAAAAACCGTCTAGATTATGATGATGGCAGAGTCCATAATAAGGAAGTTGAGGAATATTTCTATAGTGAAACTAGCCCTGGACGCCCGGAAAAATCATTTTGACCATGTGGTTTTTTCCGCACCCTATTCTGAAAACTTTTCTAGAATATGATGATGGCAGAGTCCATAATAAGGAAGTTGAGGAATATTGCAAAAGTGAAACCGGCCCTGGACGCCCGGAAAAATTATTTTGATTATGTGTCTTTTTTCGCACTCTACTCTGAAAACTTTCCTAGACTATGATGATGGCAGAGGCCATAATAAGGAAATTGAGGAATATCGCTGGAATGAAACCGGCCCTGGATGCCTGGAAAAATAATTTTGACCATGTGGTTTTTTTCCGCACTCTATCCTGAAAATTTTCCTCGATTATGATGATGATAGAGTCCACAATAAGGAGGTTGAGGAATATTGCTGGAGTGAACCCGGTCCTGGACATCCGGAAAAATTATTTCAAACATGTATTTTTTTTTCGCACCCTATTCTGAAAACTTTCCTAGATTATGATGATGGCAGAGTCCATAATAAGGAAGTTGAGGAATATTGCTGGAGTGAAACCGGCCCTGAATGCCTGGAATTTTTTTGCCATGTGGTTCCTTCCTTCAATCCATTCTGATTGACACACTGAAATATATAACTGTTTTCAACTATTCGAATTAAAAAAAATGCAAATATTGCTGAATTTTATTGCTAAAGTAACTATGCTGGTGGAGTAAGCGAGTTTGTGAGACTTGTGAGATTTATTCTTTCTTTTTCTGGATTCAATCTTAGAGGAATATTAGGTGCTGCACTTCATATATGGAAACAGTACTCCAGACATGAACCTAAAATATATGTATTATTACACAAGCAATTTTTTGAAAAGAGTCGAATTTTGACAAAATGATGAAATTGGTCGATTTTATTTTTAATTTTCGAATTCATGACGTATTGGATTGTTACAAGCATTTCATAACTCGCTTGGTTCGTATATCTGTCTGTCTGTCTTCCAGGATTGAGAATTTGCAGTAGAATTTTCAAACAATTGCTGACATCCGATCGAGCTGAAACTCTGCACATCTAAGAAACAATGACCATTTAATAATGAAAATAATACTACTCTGTCCCACTGAAAAAAATATGTCTGTTGGGGGGCTCGGAACCCCCTACTTTTCGAAAGAAGTTGCTAAAACTTGCGAAAATAAAATCCGTCAAATGATGAAATGCATCGCACCGTCAAATAAATTAAATTCAAATTCCACTTCCCACTGAAAGCTAGCTAGAGAATTTGTAAGATTTCGTGGATATTTTCGACGAATTCGGACGTCGAATATAACGGAGAAAAACGTTAACGGAAAAATTGCAAACATTCACTATAATAAAATCTGAAAAACCCGTAAATATAGTGAAAAACTTCGGGCCGTCAAATAGTTTTCGTAGCTTGACCTTTCTGTATTCATATATACAATCAAAACGTCTTATACACCTCCTAACTTAATACGTTCTGGTACAACAAGCCTCAAAAATAGGAGGCGAATTCAAAAAATCGGAAGCCAATATGAACGCATGTGAATTTCGTGTTCATCCTTCTAGTCACTTCATCAGAAGTCATTAGAACATTTTCTCTGAGGAAGCCTCTTGTTAGGTATATCTGTACAGTGACGCGATGCCAGTAAGGTGGGTTAAGTGCCGGAAAGCTGTTCGGCCAGGGGTAGCAAAAAATACTATGTATGTGTATGAAAACCAAAGAATTTTCATTAATTTCAATATTTTTTTCAAAGCTTTTAGCGTCAAAAGTCATAACACTTAAAGTAAAGCGTCGAGCTTTGACGATAATATTAAAATTTCGGAAATTTATTCGTTATACTAAATATTATTTTTGAATTTTTAGTTCGATAACAAAATCTTGTTATCAAAGAGAGTATTTGAATTCATTTCATTTTTCAAATAGGAATAGGTACCTATCAGGTGATGCCTTATTTCGAAGATTTTTTTATTCCTTAATCGGTCATGTACTCTTTTGAATGGTTGATATCGACAGGATGACCAAAAACATAATCGATCACACATCACGTCAATACCGATGACCAACCCCTCTCAAAAGTTAAAGTGGACTTTCTTCAGAATTTTCATCCTCCTAATTTGACAATAATTATAATTAAAATACTCCACGATTCACTGTTGCGTTAAAAATTAGCAGTGCTGCGCCTGAGGTGGCGTATGGAGTTAGTAACAAGGCCTCAGAACACACTGCTAATGACCATAGCAGGCGATACCAAAACACCAGAGAAAAAAAATTAAAAAATTTATTTTTCACATCATTTGAAAATTTCATTCTCCCAGTAAAAAAATCATAGGAAAATACATTCCGTTAAATAGGATATGGAAATACTTTTCAAATGATTTCATTGATTACGTTATCCAGCCTATAGCGTTTTCACAAGAATATTGAAACATAAACACTAGAAAAAAAATTAGCAGCATACTGAAAATACAGATTTGCACATTTTGAAAATCGGTGGTGAGAAAAATAAAGAAATGAAATTCTTATGCTTCCACTTCCTATCTGGCACACGCTCATAGATCCAGTTCTGACGAGGTGAAAATGGAGGGACGTGAACACTGCCATTGGAAGTGATTGCTTTACCTACCTTCATCCACTATGGATCCTCTCTCTTCCCAATCATTTACAACAGTCGTTCCGCCATAAATTGCCCAAATCTTCAATCAGTATATTCCAAAGTTTTTTCAATTAATCATTTCGCCTCATTTTTAGTTTAAAATATTTATGCTGTAATTTATTTAGGTAAAGAATGACATCATTCACAATTTTATTTTTCTGATATTTATTGATGCGCATCAAATCAAATACATTATTATTGCAGATAGAGGTATGAAATTTTCCATTCGTTGGATAGATATTTTTCACAATTCTTACTGATTTTTCCGATTTTGTTTTCGCAACTTTCTTGAAAAGGTGGGAGGGAGCGAGCCCACCAGCAGACATATTTTTTGTCGTAATTTTTCATGTATGAAACCGTTGAAAATGTTTCCGAATTTCTACGAGATAACTATCTAGCTTTCGAAGGGGGTAGGCGGATGATTTTTTCGTTGGAATATTTTCCGAATTCCTTTGCGTTCTCTATATAGATTATGAGGGGGGACAGGGAGTGATATTTGTTTAAACGATACTATTCGACCGTCAAATATTTTTCACTATTTTTACCGATTTTTCCCATTTCAACTTCTTTCAAAAAAGAGCGGGGGTCAAGCCATCTCTACCTAATCCGTCAAGAAAACTTCCGAAACCCTACGCGTTCTGTATCTAGCTTTCAGGGGTCACGGAGAGACCATTTTTCAATACTAATGTATTGTCATCAGAGCTGAACCAAAATATGAAATTTCAGTTCTATAGGATTGGAGAAAGTTGTTGCAATTCAGCTTGCAAGATTTGGACCCATCTAATAAACTCACACAAAAGATTTAAAAAATAAAAATCGACCTTTCGGGATTTGTCTCCAAAGTCGACTATTAGCGAAAAACTTAAATTATTGCATAATTTTGCACTTCACTGTATGTGCAACAATGAAGATAATCTTCATAAACGAATAATTTTTTTCGTGCTGAATACGCTAACACGTTTATCATTAAAATGACGACCTCATCATTTGGTTTCTGATATATGTGTGATATATTAAGGTTTGTATAATCTGAGATTTTTTTGGGCTCAATAACTGTGCTTTTTGATTCTCGAACCCCAACTTCACAATCCACACCAATCCTTTGGAAAAAATGAACATGTGATTGTTTGATGTAATTAACATTTGATCAGGGTATTTGATTTTACATAAACTTCTTTTAGAGTCAAGCTCTGGTGTTGTTGTTGTTGTCCTAAATGGTGTTGTTGGTTTGGATAGCGTTGTGGTCGATTTTGTTGTAAAAGTTGTTGTCTTGGTCGGTTTTGTTGTGAATGGTGTTGTTTTTCGACCCCCGTTTTCCATACAATAATTGTATACCCCATATATCATGTTTGGAAAGTTCATAAACACCATTATACTGAATTAGTACATTATCGACTTTTCATCTGACGAATGTTCTAATCCCAATGCGTGTCCTATTTCGTGAATGAGGGTACTCAAAAGAAGCTTATCATTAGACCAGTCTACATTCTTGTTCAAATGTATTTCCCTACATAGAAGTTTTTCACTAGAGGAGTAAAAAGCATGGCCTAATATTGTTCCTCCTAAATCTCTGTCAAAAGTGAAACACTGACCATTATTCATACATCTTTTCGATTTATAATGTTTTGATTGTTGAAAGGAGATTAAAATATCAGGATCTCTTGGTGCATATGCGAATAATAGATTAGTCACATCAGCCCAAGTATCGAATGCCTCTCGAGTAATGTTATATATTCTTCTATCTGCTTGAGAAAAATACCATTTCAGATTATGGGGTAACCTTGAAATGTTTACTGTTTTGAAGTTACCCACTTGGTGGTCTATTATACCACAATGTGGTCTCCTAATAAATTCTGCGAAATTCTTCGTTATGTATTTGTATCTATATTATAGAAGTCTCCAAAATTTATTATAGCTTCGGTAGGATCTATCAAAGTATTATCACCAATATCCTCCAAATAACCTAAAATTTTAAGATGTTCTATAACCTCCTTATCAACATCAACACTGGAGCACAATGAGAGACAAAGAAATAAAACAAAGTCTGAACATGGTGGAAGCAAGGAATTAACTGAACTTCAAAGTGTCAGGTGGGGTCTTTCGGTAGTGCCCTTTGGAGATAAAAACTGGCAACTTATTTTTCCACAAACGGTCACAGAATATTGAGAACCTACTTTCGGTAGTGCTCATTGGAGATAGAAACTGAAAATAAATATTTGTGGTCAATGTTGGGAAATTTTTTGAAAAATGTTGCAAAAGTTTTGAGAAAATATATACGAATTTTTAAGCAATTTCAAAACTACACTCTCATATCAAAAACATCTTTATGATTCCCAAATTTTTATGAAAATACTAAATATTTTGATCGAAATTATTTAATACAAAATCGAAAAATTTCAAATTATGTTTTCCAAAAAATCAAATAGAAATACCATCACTGCAAAATCATTGTAATTATTGTTTATTACTTCCAAAAATTTAAAGTTGTATTGAATTGAAAACCGTTTGAAGAAATATTTATTTCTATTAATAAAGTTTCATAACTGCACTTTTATATCAAACATATTTAAGCACCCAAATTAAACCACAAAACTGTAAATATAATAAACAAATTATTCACTGAAAACCCCCAAAATTTCAAAAAAGGCATTTTTCGGGAAATAATTACTTCAAATGCCATTGAAAAACTTTCATTCGTACTGTTAAAATAAAAATTAAGTACTTACTTTTGCATAAACACTAACCAAAAATAATAATGAAAAAACAATACATTTTGTCTTTTATATGGGCCTCATATTAAACACAAAACCTTAATCAAAGTGTGAATTCGAAAACAACTCTACATACGTATATGAAGAATTTTCTAGAACAATCCGAATGTTTTCCAAACAATATGCCACAAAAACCAAACCACAACCCCGTAATCAATATTTTTGCATTAGCGATTCAAATGTGGGAAAGGAATTAAAAATATTTGCTACACAAAAATTTCAATTATTTCTTTGTTCACTGATCCCCCCAAAAACTTTCATACATCGTCAAATTACTTGGATAATGTACTTGCTAATAAAACATTGCAACTAAATCATACAAAAATGACCATTAAGTCAAGTACTGCATATTTTTTATTAGCTTAAAACTATACTAAAATAAGTACGTGCTTTTCTTTTTTTCGAATACCATATCTTCCTATTTTCCTTATAGATGGAACCACCTCTTCAACTAACCATTTCGTAAACTTTTCGACTACTGTTAATTTTGAGCTGAACACAAACTTCTGCTTCGCTTCACATAACTGTGTCTCTTTGCCAACTTAAAGCGGTATCCATTTCGGATAACCCCTTCGTGCAATTTTGGCCATGTTTGTTTGAAATTAAGATTTGTAATTTTCTTATTCAAAACCATTTGGTGTAATATAATCCATAACCGTACCAAATTCTGTCCCCGCGAACCAAACTTACAACATTTCTGAATGTAAGTAAGCGGAAAAATGATAAATAGCTGATTGCCTAATCATAAATTTACCGTCAAGCCTTGGTCAATAATCAAAATCATTCTTATCAACCCAAATAATATATATAATATCACATCATATATGCAGAAGCAAGTAGGTAGTTGAAGACTCATAACCTTCAAAACGTCCACAACCGAGTGCAAGTAGTTGAAGCCTCATAACCACCAAAATACCCAAAGCTAAGTGCAATTGAGTAAAATTTACTATATAAGTGTGATAACTGGTACTTTTTGATCGGATTTTTCGCGTGTTTTAACGCTCCTAATTTTACTCGATTTTTGGGACGCGAAAACGTCTATTTTCATAGCATATTTTACGTGTTTTAACGCTTCTAATTTTACTCGTTTTTTGTGACGCGAAAACGTCTATTTTCGTTGCATTTTTACGTGTTTTAACGCTTCTAATTTTACTTGTTTTTGGGACGCGAAAACGTCTATTTTCGTTGCATTTTTTACGTGTTTTAACGCTTTTAATTTTACTTGTTTTTTGGGACGCGAAAACGATAATTTTGAACGATTTTGAAATGTCAAATCTCCATAAGAAATACATGTAAAAGTAAATTTTTAACGCTTCTAATTTTACTCGTTTTTTGAGACGCGAAAACGTCTATTTTCGTTGCATTTCTTACGTGTTTTAACGCTTCTAATTTTACTCGTTTTTTGGGACGCAAAAATGTCTATTTTGAACGATTTTGAAATATCAAATCTCCATAACGCTTAACGCGAACGAAAACGCGAACGAAAACGCGAACGAAAACGCGAATGCGAACGCTTAACGCGAACGAAAACGCTTAACGCGAACTAAAACGCGAACTCTTAACGCTAACGAAAACGCTTAACGCGAACGAAAACGCGAACGCTTGACGCGAACGCGAACGTTTAACGCGAACAAAAACGCTTAACGCAAACTAAAACGCGAATGCTTAACGCGAACGCGAACAAAATCGCGAACGAAAACGCTAACGCGTAACGCGAACGCGAACGCAAAACGCGAACGCTTAACTCGAACGCCAACGCAAAACTTCAGCATACCTCCAATGAAGCGTTTTTTCATTAACCCATTTTCCACCAGAAATTTGACAAGAAGCAGCCATGTTTTTTTCTGTTGAATGTCAAGTTGGTTCACCTGGTATACCAAATTTGGCAACCGTTATGTTTTTTCTTCTTAAATGCCAAGTTGGTACACCCTATATGGTGCGTCGCCATATTTTTTATTCTTAAATGCCGAGTTGGTACACCCTGTATGGCAGCAGCCATGTTTGTTTCTCTTAAATACTATGATGATACACCCTGTATGGCAGCAGCCATGTTTTTTTCTCTAAAATGCCTAGTTGGTACACCCGGTATACCAAATTTGACCGCCGCCATGTTTTTTTCTCTTAAATGCCGAGTTGGTACACCCTGTATGGCAGCAGCCATGTTTTTTTCTTTTAAATACTATGATGGTACACCCTGTATGGCAGCAGCCATGTTTTTTTGTCTGTCTCATGTCATTTGACAGGCAGCCATGTTTTTTTCTCTTAAATGTTGCGTTGGTTCACCCGGTATACCAATTTTCATAGCTGCTATGTTTTTTACTCTTAAATGCCAAGTTGGTACACCCTGTATACCAAATTTGACAGCCGCCATGTTTTTTTCTCTGTCTCATGTCATTTGACAGGCAGCCATGTTTTTTTCTCTTAAATGTTGCGTTGGTTCACCCGTTATACCAATTTTCATAGCTGCCATGTTTTTTCTCTTAAATGCCAAGTTGGTACACCCTGTATGGCAGCAGCCATGCACGTCACACGGTGAACGCCAAGCAGCGACGCTCTAATTTTTCCCCCACCCCAAAAAGAGCCAAAAAGTGCAGTTATGAACGTTGGCGTTTTTCCATGTTAATTTACATAAGAGGTGTTTTAGACCCTCCATAGATACTATACTTGGAGGAAAACAACTTCGAAAAATCAAATAGTGAAGGAAGAATAGATAGGGTGAAAAAGAAGTCAAGATGTAGGAAAGAAAGAAGAGTATTACCCAGGGATAGGCCAAAAAAGAACTTAATAATGTGAACTATCTTTTGATCTCCTTATATATTTTCTTGTAGAATTTCACCTGCCATTCCATCTACACAACTATTAAAATTAGACATATTTTAGGCTAATATTTTAGACTAGTTTTTAAGCATTACTTATACTTTTAACTTCTACATGTACATATTTTATAATTTAATTTTTTAACGTTCATAACTCTTAAGTCGAGAAGAAGTCTTTGCTAATAATGGATGAATTTATTCGTGATTATGAAAACGAATCTGTAGACACCAATGGAGTTTTTGATGTAAATTCTTATAAAAAGATTGTATCTAAAATCGATTCCAATGATTACTTGAATGTATTTCATATAAAGATATGTAGCATAGCTCAAAACCTTGATGAACTTTTAATATTTTTAGAGAGTCTTCCAAATGAGTTCGATATCATTGTTTTGAGCGAAACATTTCAAATAAATGATCTGAATATTTATCAGTTGGATGGATACGATCTAATATATAATGAGGAAAAAGTGAACAGAAATGATGGTACTGTTATCTACATCAAATCTATTTTCGATTATACCTATGAAATAAATAAAAATTGACAACTTCAATGATCTGAAAGTTGATATAAAAACGTTCAACAAAAAAATAACACATACAGCAGTATACCAATCACCGTCATCTAATGAAAAAGAGTTCAACAATAGCTTGATCACTTACTTGAGTAGCCTAGAAAACCATGATTTGGGAATATTCATTGGCGATATTAACATCAATATTATATCTGTCATTACAGATGATATTATCGAGAACTATTTGAATATTCTTAATACCAACGGATACATTTCACAAATTAACAGATATACACGTCCAGCATCTAAGACTTATTTAAATCATTGTTTTGTTAAGACAGATGGGAGCGAAATAATACCAATAATTTTTAGGCAAAATATCACAGACCACTCACCAATAATAACAATGATAAAACTAAAACCAAACGAAATAAAACAAGATGGGCTACAATCCCAAAATAGGTATTTTATAGATTACAAGTCTCTGAATAATGATCTGAAGAATGAAAAGTGGCACGAAACCTTAACAAACAGTGATGTCAATGTGGCATTTTTCATTTTCATTGAAAAGCTAAAATTCCACTCAAACAATAATACCAAAGTTCTGAAAAGAAAAAAAATAACGAAGAATAAAAAGAATGGATGACCGTAGGATTATAGAAATCAAAACAAGAAAAAAAATTATATCTATATGAAACTCCTAGAACAACCCGAAAATGAAAACTTGAAAATCAAATATAAAACATATAAAAACACACTATCAAAATTAATTAAGAAGGCGAAAGCAACATACTTTAAGAATATGATAAATCAAAATAAGAACTCATCTACAAGTCTATGGAATACTGTGAATGTATTATGTAACAAAAACAAACCGAAAACAGAAATAAAAAACATAGAAATAGAATTTGGGCAGATAATACAAGACAAGATTGACATCGCAGAGAATTTCAATCATTATTATAGTACATTAGGAGAGAAATATGCTAAAAATATCAAAAAAACCAAGAGACTTTAAAGAGCACACAAGAATTGTAGAAAACACCATGTACCAATATCCCACCAACGAAAAAGAAGTGGAACGAGTAATAGACAGTTTGAAAAACTAAAAAGCCCCGGGAAAAGATCAAATAAAAAGTGAAACGCTGAAACATATAAAATACAACATTACTACTCCCCTCACATTCCTAATAAATAAGGCATTAGATACAGGCTGTTTTCCTATATGTCTCAAAGTTGGAGTAATCAAGCCACTGTTTAAGAGTGGTGATGAAACATCATTGAGCAACTACAGGCCAATATCACTCATCTCCAATCTAGCAAAAATAATCGAAAAAATCATCAAGATCCGGATAGTAAAATTTTTCAATAAGTTTAATGTCATTTCAGAAACACAGTATGGTTTTAGGACTGGAAAATCCACTGAAGATACAGTATGTGATCTAACTGACTGCATTTATAACGGTTTAGACGAAAAAATACCGACTCTATGTGATTTCTTTGATCTCGCCAAAGCGTTCGACACGGTTTGTCATGAGACATTGTTGAAAAAACTGAAACTATGCGGCCTTAGAGGCAAAGTTTATGCTTTACTGGAATCATATCTGGATAACAGATCTCAATATGTTCAGATCGGCGATGCTATGAGCTCTGCGAGACCTGTTACATACGGGGTCCCCCAAGGTACTGTACGTGGTCCACTGTTGTTCTCTGTATATATCAATGGACTTCTAGAACTTGATTTTAGAGGTAAAGCCATAAGTTTTGCTGACGATACAGCAGTTATATACAGAAAATAAAGTTGGCAGAAATTAAAGGAAATGGCAGAAAAAGAATTTAAATTTATTAACAAATGGTTCAAATTCAACACACTGACAATGAACTACGCTAAAACAAAATACATTTCTTTCGCATCATACAGAAACGCTTTACCTGATCTTGGTACTCTTACAATTGAAAACACTTTCATTCCAGAGGCTAAAAACATTAAATATTTAGGAATCATAATTGATCAACACTTGAAATGGGATCTACAAATTAAAAACGTAGTGAATAAAATTAGAGGACTTTTATGGCGATTCAAATACTTGAAAAGCTTTCTCGACACCCAACAACTGAAAACATTATACTTTTCGTGGATTTAGTCCCAAATCAGCTACGGCATATTAGGATGGGAAGGTGTGTATGATACATATCTGAACAATTTGGATATAATTCAAAAATGGATTCTAAAAATAATTTATAATAAAAACCGTGGATATTTCAGTAATATGATCTTCGTGACCAGTAAAGTCTTAGATGCTAGACAATTGTATTTCTGGAAAGTTTCACTGAATGTATTCAAACAAAAGATTGAAAAAAAAAATGCTCACTCGTATAGAACTAGGAATATATCGAAAAACTACTACTTACCTAGAAGAAACATAACCATTGGTTGTAGATCGTTAACATATCTGGCACCTAGAATCTATAATTTCATACCAGAAGAAATACGAAAAAATAAAACCCAAAATACTTTTAAACGTTGCTTGAGGCACTGGATGAATAATCAAACAAGAAAAACAATACATAATATGATAAACCAGAATTGAATACAAAAAAACGCTAAGATTGTATTCACAAACCATCACTATGCATATTGACCATTGTACTCGATTTTAGATTATCTCATCTTTTTTTATCTTTTTTATCTTATCTAATTCTATTACCATTATATCTATATATATATTTACATCTCACCACGCACAAGGGATATTTGTGTAAATATTCTTACAGTGTTTTTTTCCCGTTTATTAGTAAGAATGTGAGCATACCTATACTGTATTATTTATTGTTGTTATTATTATTATTTTATTCTATTCTAATAAACGTTATTATTATTATTAGTAAGTTGAAAAGTTTAATATTCTGCTATTTTCGAACAAAATGTCTTATTTTCAAATAATTATTGATAATAACAATTCTATTATTTTTCAAATCCAAATCAGCAATGATAAATCTGGTCCGAAGTAGTATTGTACATTGATCCTATTTTTTTCTACTCCATAATTTATCACCATCTACAGAAATTTGCGATTTCTGAAAATGTATCTCTAATGGAAATATAGGCTTTTGAAAAATCACTCCTCAAAGACAGTTGAGAAGAATCACTTTTGCAAGTGATGATTATATGAAATTCAGAAGACTGAACATTGAGGAACTATTCATCCTATTTTTCAAACATAAATCAAACGATTTATATTTCTAATAATGATTTTATAAACCTCGGACAAAAAGCGGTAAATCACTCCAGTAATTCCTCTGTAAGTAGTACATGATCGAAAATACAAAAATAGTTCTGCTACTGTCCACAAGGTATTGCACAGAATTATTGTCACTGTCATATCGACTGTACAGCGTTGCCAATAGTTCTAGACAGCGGTAACCGATGTAATTTATTCTATATTTCGAAAATGAAACTTACGTCGATAGGGGTTTGTCAGTTCATCAGTTGGATGTTGGATTGGTCCTTGGACACGATTGAAGAAGTATTTCAGTAATAAGTTTTATGTTTCGCGATTCAAAATATCAGTTTTGGAAATAAAAGAGGACGCAAAACAGAATTTATTGTTTTGTTTGTTTTTGAATAACATTATATTATATATACATATATGAAAAATAATGGCATAATAGGCTGAGTTCAGCTTACAAAGTTGAAAAATATTGATAAAAATAAATTATAGTGAGTTGTTCATATTAGCTGCTCTTTTTGAATTTTACCACTAGAAGCAAATATAATCTAAGCAAGATCACGGACGGACTGACTATATCTATAACAAACCCATGGGCACTTCTACCCCGAATATCAGAAAAACAAACGAAATGAATACAATAAATAATATACAAGTGAACCAGATGAAAGGGGCAATACCAAAGATTCCCAAGATCTCCTCCCACAGGAAAACCGACGGCACATGCATCATCAATAAACCAAAATCTAGGAAAAAGATTGATCCAGCTTTAAAGAAAATGGTCTCCACCTTTGGAGACACTTAAAACGATTGAAAAGATAACCCCTTTTAGAACAAAAGGAGGTCTCTATCCATGGTAAGACTGGATGTTCTGCAAATTTTTCGAACTCAATTCCCGTGCCGAATCATGTCTGCAAGTTTCGAAAAATTTGCAGAACATCCAGTCTTACCATGGATAGAGACCTCCTTTTGTTCTGAAAGGGGTTATCTTTTCAATCGTTTTAAGTGTGTCCAAAGGTGGGGACCATTTTCTTTAAAGCTGGGTCATTCTTTTTCATAGATTTTGGTTTATTGATGATGCATGTGCCGTCGGTTTTCCTGTGGGAGGAGATCTTGGGAATCTTTGGTATTGCCCCTTTCATCCGGTTCACTTGTACATTATTTATTGTATTCATTTCGTTTGTTTTTCTGATATTCGGGGTTGCAGTGCCCATGGGTTTGTTATAGATATAGTCAGTCCGTCCGTGATCTTGCTTAGATTATATTTGCTTTTAGTGGTAAAATTCAAAGAGAGCATCTAATATGAACTATAATTTATTTTTATCAATATTTTTCAACTTTGTAAGCTGAACTCAGCCTATTGTGCCGTTATTTTTCATATATGTATATATAATATAATATTATTCAAAAACAAACAAAACAATAAATTCTTTTATTTCCAAAACTGATATTTTGAATCGCGAAACATAAAACTTATTACTGAAATACTTGTCCGAGGTTTTTAAAATCATTATTAGAAAGATAAATCGTTTGATTTATGTTTGAAAAATAGGATGAGTGGTTCCTTAATGTTCAGTCTTCTGAATTTCATATAATCATCACTTGCAAAAGCGATTCTTCTCAACTGTCTTTGAGGAGTGATTTTTCAAAAGCCTATATTTCCATTAGAGATGCATTTTCAGAAACCGCAAATTTCTGTAGATGGTGATAAATTATGGAGTAGAAAAAAATAGGATCAATGTACAATACTACTTCGGACCAGATTTATCATTGCTGGTTTGGATTTGAAAAATAATAGAGTTGTTATTATCAATAATTATTTGAAAATAAGACATTTTGTTCGAAAATAGCAGAATATTAAACTTTTCAACTTAATAATAATAATAATAACAACAATAAATAATACAGTATAGGTATGCACACATTCTTACTAATAAACGGGAAAAAAAAACACTGTAAGAATATTTACACAAATATCCCTTGTGCGTGGTGAGATGTAAATATATATATAGATATAATGGTAATAGAATTAGATAAGATAAAAAAGATAAAAAAAGTTGAGATAATCTAAAATCGAGTACAATGGTCAATATTCATGGTGATGGTTTGTGAATACAATCTTAGCATTTTTTGTATTTACTTCTGGTTTATCACAATACAACCGCTCCCCTGGCTAATACCAGGTGTCTGCAATAACCTACAATTATAGAAAGATAGATATATAGAGGTAAAAATTCATGATTGGCTGTATATCAGTTTGTAATATTTGTGGGGTTGCAGTCAATTGATTGGGCTATTTCAAAGAAAACTCTCTCATGCTGTCAAGCTTTCGGTAAATTTTAATACCTTCCTCAGGACAACTGAAAATACACAATTGTACAATAAATGTAGCAAAGAATAGATGGAGTACTCAGTAACGTGAGAAAGAATGATAAAATTGGCAAAAAACGAAAACATAATATACATGAAGTGAAATGAAATGACTGATTCATTTTAGTAATCAAGTTGGAAGATTCTGATTAGAGGGTGATTTCGTCCTATGTACCTCAAAATTAGGTAGATACGTATAAATTTTGCTGACATTACTCAGGTCAGTTCTTTTGTTCATCGACTGTTCTTCATTATTAATTTGAACCATTTCCATAAAAATTATTTTAGACAGGTTAGTTTCACTATTCAAAATTTCGGTATTATTATAATCCATCCTGTGGTCTCTAGATATTACATGTCCTGCCAAAGCACATGAATCAACATTTCGTCTACAGTCACTTTTATGTGAAGTAATGTGATCATTCAGTGTTCTAGACGTCTGACCAATATATTGGTCATCTTACCCCACTTTTGGCCTCCTCTTGTTTTTTTTCCAATTTGCCGCCATACTAGTGGTGACGTGACATGTTTCAAAATCGATTTTTAGGCTATTAGACATGCACAAACTCTTCCACAGAAATGTTCCACTACAGTCAAGCTATTCTGGATAAATACTTTGATTTGTTGTTTAAAACTTCGTGTGTGAGTATCAAATTGAATTCCAAGCAACTATTTAAAATAACTTTTTTCGATTTATTGCCATCCTACCTCACTTTTGGCCTCGTCATGGAATTTTTTTCCAATTGCCGCCATACTAGCGATCACGTGACATGCGTCAAAATTGATTTTTAGTTTATCGGACATGCAGAAACTTTTCTCTAGAAATATTTTTCCAATACTCTAAAAATAACTTTTTTTCCCATATGGTACATACTTTTTGGCGGTCACTGTATATGTATATATTTAAAAAATCACAAAAAATTAGTAAAATATCTTTCAAAGACTTTTACATATACAGATTTAAAAAGGAACCTTGAGTTCTTACTGTACTGACCCTGGCAAGGTGACAAACATTCACTGTGAAAACTTTAAATTCAGATACTCCTCGATGTCATAAAAACAGTTTTTCAACAAATATTCTTTAACTTTGAGTTTGATCGAGTTGGCGTTGAGTATTCTAGTACATGTTTATGAAAGTTTGTATTTAGGGATTTTTTTTGAGACTTTGTTAGTCTATATCAAGGTTTTATGAACATTTCAGTATTTCTTGTCTGATAATGATGTACATCCAGTTGTTTAGGAAAGTGTGATTTTCTATTATGAATTTCAAGAACTGTGTGTTAAATGAAGAGGGATAAGTTGCAATAAATAATAAGGCCAAGTAATTTTCCATTTTCGTTATCAGGCTAGTAGAATTTGTGGAGAATAAAGTTCCTCGTGTCTTTTCTTCATTCAGTTTCAATTGATTTACTGTGAACTATTGCGATGCTAATTTCAGTGTTTTATCCTTGTTATTTGCCGGTTGACACTAAAGAAGTATTATCTTCGAAAATAACACGTTTATTCGGCATTATGAATTTGCTGAAGTTATTGACATAAATCAAAAATAACAATGTTTCCAATACAGATCCTTGGTGAACACTATGTAATATATTTTTGACCGCAGAAAACGTATCATTCACACAAAACGACTGGATTCTGTCCGTAAAATAGGATTTAAACAAATTTAGAGATAATCCTCTCCCACCATAATAATCGAGCTCTTCAAAAAGAGAAAAATGAGAAATACAGTCGAACGCCTTGGAAACATCACATAGTGTAATAGTCACGAAATCACCCCTTTCAAGGCCCTCAACTATACAACTCACGACCTTCAACAAAGCATCAATTGTGGACTTTCTTTCTCTGAACCCATAATAGTTTATGCTGAGAAAATTATGTGTTGAAAAATAACGGACCAATCTGTTCTTCGGGATGATTTCCAGAATCTTGCCCAAAACCGGAATGATCGAAATTGGGCGATTATTGTCAAGTACACATTTGTCTCATTTTCTCCATAGTGGCAAAACTTTCGCAATTTTGAAACGGTCAGGAAAACAACCTGTTGTTATGCATAAGTTAAAGAGTACAGTGAGAGGCTCGATGATAACATCGATGGGCCCTTTCATTATTTCACTTGAGTAGTCATTAAAATCCAAATATTTTGATTCTTTCAATTACACAACTGCTTCGATTATCTCCGAAGGAAATATTGGTACACGAAAAAAGAATCACACGAAATTGAAAGGAAATCGCGTAAGTCAACCTACGTCTCAGTCATATGAGGTAAAGAAGATATTACATTTTCTACCACAATGGAAAAATAATTACTAAATCTTTCAATTGGTACCTCAGACTTATCTTGTTTTTTAGATATCTACTGAGTTCGTGGTTTATTAATTTTCAGCTACTTTTTTGTTTGTTTTCTGATTCCATAATATGATGGGGCTTCGCGAGACCAAGAGACTAGTCTTGGTCTTGATAAAAGACCAAGGCCACGACCGAGATCTAATAAATCTTCTCAAGACTAAGACCAAGACTTGATTTTTGCGACCAAGACCAAGACTCTCTCCCAAGAGTCATGCTCTTGGTCTCGAAAGAAAAATAATGAATTTAAATCTACTGGAAAATGTTATGGCATTTTATTTCAATTATTTATTTTTCATATGGTAGGTTTTTAATTTTTATTCACTCAAAATCGAAAATACATTTTTCAAATTCAATATTGCAGTTTTACATTTTACGACAAATAGGTGTATGTTGTAGGGTCGCAGTAATTTGGTTTGAATTTGAAATTTTTGGAAATATTTTCCATACTGCGTTTTTGCCACTTCCAGCTCAACTTGGCAACGATTTTTCATTTCAAATAAATCATTCTGTATATCGATGCATACCTATTTGAATTTTATGTTGAATTTTTTATCAATATTCTATACCTATCTTTAAATGTTTTTGAAATAATGACAGGTAAAAAGTGATATTTTGTAATTTTCGATAGCCTATTAGCGCAGTTTTATTAACTCACCCTGTTCATGGGTTATATTTATATTTTAAAATGCCACATAGAAGGTAGATAAAATATTTATTTATTGAGAAACATTGAATAATTATATGATGAATAAAAATTAATGTAGGATAATGTCAAATAAATTATTCCGTAAAGGAATGATAGGATGATTGAAATAATGACATTGCTTATTTGCGACAGGTTCTAGTTTTAATTTCCTCAGACGTTATTTTGCCGACTTTGAGCCGCTTTTTCTCGAAGACTGTCCATTATTTTCCGTTGTGCCCATCGAGACATTCGATCAGGACGTTGAAAAGTGCGTCCACCAATGTTATTCTTCAATAAATCTTGCGATACGTTTTTTCGTACATATTATTATTTTAACCTGTATCAGTTCCTATATATCAATTGAATCTTTATGTTTATAACCATATCTATATCCATTCACTTATTTTCTCATAATCTACGGTTTTCATAACGTTCTAAAAATTATTTTTTCATTCCTCGCATTATGTCTTTATGCGTCACCCTGTGTAGACTGAAATTATTGACAAACGGCGCTGTGAAGACGCAAGACCAATGAAATATTTGCTAATGAGCATGCTACAATTTCCAAGAGGCATGAAGTTGCAAAATAGCACGGTCTATTTCTCCCGTTTCACTACCAAATTCCCCCATTTTGGCGACTTTGAGCAATTTTTTTCTCAAAAACTGTCCATTATTTTTCGTCGTGCCCGTGGAGACTTTTGATGAGGACATCGAAAAGTTCATCATACTAAAATATCAGCGGAATTCACCAAAAGCCATTACCCATCAGGTTTGTGCATGGTCCTTTCTAGTCGCATTTTGATCCATGAACAAGACTATCAAGTACAAGTCCAAGACTGAGTCTGTCTCGTTCTGGTCTTGAAAGTTCAAGACCAAGCTGCTAGTCTTCTTGTAAGTGAGCCCCAAACACTAGCAAGCCTTGTTCCATCAGTTGTCCGACAGTTGCAGTGGTCCGACGATATCTGAAAACTGTTTCCATCAAGTACCCCCAAAGGAAGAAGTCTAGAAGTGTAAGGTCTAGGGATCGCGCAGGCTAAGGAATAGTGCCTCCTCGGCCTATCCAACGATTAGGATAGGATTGATCTAAAAATTCTGGAACTATGCTTATGCACTGGCGCACCATAGTGCTGCAACCACATGGTTCTTCGGGTATTCAAATCCACTTCTTCTAACATTCTTGGAAGATTTTCGCGAAAAAAATGTAAATATCTTTCACCGTTCAGCACGTATCCGAAGAAGTAGGGTCCAATAATGTGATTTTCAATAATTCCTCCCCAAACATTAAGCGACCATTGCTGTTGGTGATCAAGTGTCCTCAACGAGTGAGGATTTTCGACTGCTTATAATACAAAGTTATAGATATATTCTGTTTGCTAATGAAGGATTTTTGTCAGCTTCGCCAATACAGTAGACCATATTCACGAATTCTTCACTGGTGAGATTCATATTTACCAACTCGACGTATACAATTATTGTCAGTACAAGGATATGTCAAACTTTACGAAAGCGGTATACTAGATTCCTCAAAAACCATCCACATTTCCTATTTTCAACATATTTCGCGAACTTCACAAAGTAGACCCCACAAACTTTATATCGTCGCAAAGCTCTCAAATAATGTCAAGCAATGGAGCAATGAAATACAGGGTGTTGTATTTTAATAAATCGAGTTATTGCCATTTCTAAATTGTCATTTTAAAAAACCGTAGTAGGCGATAGAACAATAACTTCAAATTCGCCTGTATTTGAAAAGATGCGCTGATGCTTGAGGAATCGTCTGAAAAAAAGTAGGTTGAGTTATCTTGAATGGTTCTGAAGTTAGGAATTTTTCTGTGGGTACATGCACGACGCTATTTTGACACATAAATTGACATAAGTAAAAAACTACTGCAGATATTAATCTATGAAACCAGGGTGCGCTATATTGACAATTCAGTGGCGAATCATAAAATGTAACGTAGGGTTGCCATATAAAAAAAAACAGAACTAAGTTGTGTATTTTGATTTGGGACATCCCATATATTGAAGAAAATATTTTTAGAATGTGCAATTGTTGGACTTATCGTTTGACAAAATGAGTCGAGTCGATAGCTTGGACAGAAAAAAGTTATGGATCATGCACACTCCCCTGGGTCACCCCGTATTTGGGTGTTCGACTAATCTTCAGTGGCTGACGTATACCAAAATTGTCTAGGTTTAATTTTTTTCCATAAAATTGGGATAACTCCACGAAGTAATCTAAGAAACGAAAACATAGCGTTGGTGATATTGTTTTTGAATATTATATTTTTATAGAACAGCAAATTTCAACTATGCAGTGTGCTCTTCAAAAAGATAGGGTCATCATTTTTATCAAGCGAATTACTTTATGTGAACCGACCCAAAATTCATAACCATTTAGGAAAACTAGTCTTTTTCAGTTGTAACGTGATACACTTATTTTGGTTTCAATAAAAAGGAAGGAAGAAATGTTTCATATGGCGTGTTTGTTGTTCAGTTTATCGAATATAGTTTATAGTTTAGAACTAAGATGATAAATGAGTGGAATTATTTGACGGTAAATGTTAACCTTCGAGTTTAATCTAAACGATGCTCTTCGAAATTAATACGATTATATTTATTGCAACGTAATCATATTTGCTTCTTTGATTTTCAATCGGGTTCACTTATAGAATTTTTATATTGTTCAATTCACGTTAGTGTTTTTGCCCACCTGCAAACAATCATACCACATGAGTAATTGTTTTAAAATTCGTTGCTATTTAAAAGATAAGACATTATTGTTCCTTGCACCAGTCACTTCAGCTTTACTAGCTACCGACTCTCGGAGTTGGTAACACGTAATTTTCTATATCGAAACAACTAAGACGTGAGCAAGTGAAGTGTATTTTTGAAAAAGTCTGTGATACTCAAAAATAGTGACATCTGAAAAAGACACTTGAGAAATGGAGTTCAAAATGTCTAATCAGGATAATGCAATTCGTGAATCGGGGCAACATAAAACTGTTGTCATGTTAGCATCACAACTTCAAGGAATTTTAACACCACCAGTTAGAGGTAAGAGTCGTTATTCCTCTGAAGCGTGATTATAAAACTAACATGTTTTTAATTCGGGTAAAGCTCGGAAACTGAAGAAGACGATAGGTATCTTCGAGCCTCCTCCTTTTGAAAAACTAAATACTGATGTTCTGAATGCAAATATGGATGATACTGCTGAAATGAATGAAACCAATAGTTATGCATCTTCTCTACAACATCGCAGGAATCACATTTCGTGTATTCCAATTATGAAACTTTCAACAGGTAAGAATAATTTTTATTTAATTTGATTATATGTAAATAATACTCACTTCAGCTCGAAGCTGTCTCATTTCCTCTGATGGAACTGAATCCACAAACGAGTCCTCCTTTACCCAGTTAGAGTCGAATGCACAAGAAGAAAACGTTACATGGCATGTTCCCATAGCTCAGGAACTTTGTTTTGATCCATCAATTTCAAACAATGTTCATGAGAATATCGACGAAGACATGGGAGAGTCATGCTCTGAGTTGTTCTCCGAATATCCAACAAAATTACCTACTGTTGTTTTCACTACTCAATGTGGAAACATAGCTGAGGATATTGCTGGGAAAGATTCGAAGCAAGGTGTCCTTCGAAGCATCTTATCGATGCCTGATCTAGAACCAGAACAGTCTGAGTTCACAATAACTGATGATCGAAAACATCTACCGACACTATTCAATGACCAGGTTTCAGAAAGTGATCTAGACAGATTCAATTTGTTTTCTTTATCCCAAACCAAATCAAAAACTAGTGAAATTGCGAATCCTCAAGGCTGTACTGCTGACGAATTCGAACCAAATCCATCAATTCAAGAAATAATTCTTCCTCACACAATGATATCTCATATAGTTTCTGAAACTGGTTCTGAAAAGGGAGATGGAGAGTTGAAATATGAACAGAGTGTAACTAAAAAATTTTCCCCGATGGTTGATCTAAGATTGGAAGTTACCAAGTTTTCAAGAACCCCTACAGATGCTTTCATCGTCTCGAATTCATCTACAGCAAATGCATATCGACAAATACCACAGGAAATTTCCAGCGACCGATTTCCAAAGGAACGACCATCTCAAGCTGATTTCTCATCTAATCGTCATGAAACATCTCATGCTATACATATGTCGAATCCACAAAACAATAGATTGGCAGCAAATTCAGAAAATTGGACTGCTCAGAATATATATCACAAAAATAACCGTGAAGTATTTGATGAACGGGAAAATAGAGAGGTCAATTTTATGAGATCGTCTTCACTGGCTGAGTTATCCCAAGCCGATTTTACAGTAGTTTCTCGTCGGGCATCCGAGCCTTCACATATTATGGACGCAGGAAATAAGGAATGGGCCGATTCACAACACTCTACTATTGCGGAAAGAAACTTAGCTTCCCCAAATCCAGATGAATATTACAGTGTTGTTTTATTACCAGCAATGAAGAACCCTAAGCAAACGATATCATGCAAAATCACAGAAGGATTAAACATGTGTTTCCCGAGTGGAGGTAGAGGATTTGGTGAGTCGCAGTCCGAACCAGTTGCGATCCTGAAAAGTTCGTCAATGGCAGATTCATCTCGAAGTAATTCTGCTGTTAGTCTTCTCAAGGTATCCCATCCCACACATATATTGAATCCAGCGAAGAGAAGATCAACCAGTTCACAAAATTCCATTGCCGGTGCAAAAGACCCAGCCTCACCTATTCAAGAAATAATTTACTATCGAGATATTTTTCCACCCAAAACGATTCCCACACAAACAACTCCACAGACTTCAGAAGTGCCTGATACGTATCATGAGAATATAGGATTCAATGACTTGGGATCTAAACAGATAACGACTCCGAAATCATCACCATTGACTGTTCCATCTGAAACAAATTCGGGTGTCATTGCTCAAAGAATTTATCAGTATACACAAACTCCAATCTCTGAAGATAACACCTGGGTCAGAACCTATGCTACTGAAGAAAGTGGATCAGCTCCTCCTATTCGTGAACACCCTTTCCTCAGATTTTCATTGCCATCTGAGCCACCAACTCTTGCAGAAGCAAAATCACACCAGACTATAGAAACTTTGAATATGTATGAAAAAGGTAGGAAAAAATTTGATAAGCGGGGTTTTGAACATATTGCCAATTCGAAATTGTCTCCAATTGCTGATTCACCCAAAAGTCAATCTTTTGTTATGCCTCATGGAATATCTGAACCTGCTTACATTCTGAACATGTCACAAAACAATAGATTGTTCACTGGCGAGAACGAATCGGGTCCTTCAGTGCAAGATCACCATCACAGTTTGGGCATCTTGCAATCTGAAACGATTCCTAGAAATCAGACTCCAGAAGTTCTGAGTGTGTATGAACAAAAAGGTGATGAAAGAAGTGAGGGGTCTAGACAGGATGTGACTTCGAGCTCGTATTCAATGGCAAAGTTGTCCCATTTGGAGAATCCTATCTTTCCTGGAAACATTTCTCAGCCTACACACTATTTTCACTGTGAAAATAGAATATCGAACATTTCACAGAATCCTAGTGTTGGGGGAAGAGAACCCGCTTCTCCAACTCGAGAACATAATTACAGTTCAGCTTCATTGCCATCTGAGATGATTCCTACCCAAATAGTACCACTCCAAGGAGCAAACTCTCCACATGTGTACTACCGAAATGAAAATAGATTTGAACAGAGTGAATCTAATCAGATTGGTAATTCGAGATCATTTTCAATGCTTGATTTGTCAAAATACAGCGTCACTCTCATTCCTCAGAAAATGCCCCATCTTGTTAGTATTCAGAACTCAAATAACAATAGATCGGCAACTTCACGGAATTGTAATATAGGAGAGAGTGGACCAGCTCATACACTTGGAGAACATAATTACAGTATACTACTGACGCCAAATGAGATGATGTCTACAGAAACATCACCTCATCAAACTACAAATTGTATATTTCGCGAAACTGAGATCGAAAATTCTCACAAGTGGAAGTATTATCAAATTGTAACTCCCAGCTCGACCTTGGATTGTTCTACTGCCATTACTTCTTCTCACTTTTCGAACTCACCTCAAGGTAGAGTGACTCATTTACGAGACTGTGCAAGTGAAAGAGAAACACCATTTTCTCGAGGAAATCCTAATGGTGAAAATTTGTTGCTACCTAAACTGATTCCCATACGAAAATCATCCAGTCAGAATTATAATACAGCACCCTGGTCTGCCCCCAGAACTGATTTTCTCCAAGAAAATGAAGAATCTCTGAGAGTCCAAGTTCCCAATTATCATAATTATTCGAACTTGAATCAAAATCAATTTTCGGCTCCAAAACCTAACCCACTCGCCAGGAGTCCTGTAAAACGATCACGCAAAAGTACATTGGGAATGCCTCCTTCCCAAATATATCCATCACCAAGGCCGAATTCTTCTTGGTTTTCCATGAACACGAAAGGTGCACAACCCAATAGAGAATCTCTTCCCAGTTATCGGTATCATCCATATCCAATCCAACAGGGTTATCGACCCCCACCGTCTCTACCTGATGCTACACTTCAAAGTTCGCATGCGATAAGTAACAGGGAAATTGTTCCAAACCCCTATTACCTCAATAACTCACAGAACCTTAACAATCATATTAACAAATTGGGCTCCGCTGTCTCATATGCACCGAATATGGTGCCACCAAGTACTTGCCGTGATCAGACATCAGCTCCGAAAAATACTTCAGTGGATCGGAGATATCCTGAATTTGACCAGCGGCATATACCTCATCAGGCATCGACGTATCCACTTTTCTCCAATAATACCTACTATGATGCATTTGGATCCACAAATTCAACTAGAGGTCCAAAAAAACCACGGAAGATTAGGTCTAAAACATCAAGGGTACCAAAGAAAACCACAAGAGGTGTGAATCCTCCAAATTATGACAACAAAGAAGAACTAAATAAGCACCAAGTACCAAGAACACAATCTCAACATAATTCAAATGCAGTAGGACCAAATACTCCCTTGGTATTGAAAACATATTATTTTTTCACCAATCAAAACAAAAAATTCAGGCCAACCTCTGAACAACTTGAGAACGAGTTGAGATCTAAGGAAACCAATTCCACAAACTTAAGAGTGATTACAGATGAAAACACCAAATATCTAGCAATCCTTGAAGGATCTGCGAGTACATTCGAAACTGTTCAAAAACTCGGTGTAATCTCGACCAATTTTCAATTCATTGATAGAGTTGTACAAAGTTTTTTCGCAAATGGGGCCGCAGAATTGATTGGAGGAAACCCGCTGTCTTCATTCGAGATTAAAGAGGTCAATGAAATACCAAGTAACGCCACCTGTCAGGTTGCTGCAAATGAAACCGGATCAATTCCAGGAACCAGCCATATGTCTCACCTTGAAGAGGAGTCGATTGCTTCAGGTGGAACAAGTGAACATAAAGCATCAGTTTCACCAGATCATTCAATTTCACAGGAAGAGAATCAACCAACCATGAAACTAATCACTATGACTATGAAGCAGTCTGATGACAAACTGCAACTAATACTGTGAGTATGAAATGTCACACTTTTTCCATCAGAAAAATGTTGCTCATCAGCTTGACTTGCTTCAACTGTTATATCAACTTGAAATATGCAGGGTGTGCTCTAAGTGAGTGGAAAAAATTAGGAATTAGGAAATTATTCAGTCTGTCCCACTTTGAGCAGCCACACCCTCATATTTTATTAAGAATAAATTGATTTGAATTTTTTTTTCAAATATAGTACTCAGAAATACCCACCTTCATGTTGATGAAACATCCAAATATCCATTCTCCACGGCTAACTATGACCATTTGAAAACTGAAAAAGTGAGGAAAACATATTAGGTATTTTTTCATCACAAAATTCACATCATATTCTGTTTCTGAGTACCCTTAAACCCCCATATCTCAATGCTTGAATCAATTGATTATACATGGTGTCATTTGTTGCTGGCAATATGAATAACTCTTTTTCATCAGTAATATCTTTTCACAAAATTCACAAAAATATTCAATTAATACTGCGAAACATAACCAAATACAACTTTTCCATGGCAAACTGTGACTACTTGAATAGTTAAAAATTGGGAAAAAGTATATTAAGGATCTTTCATTGAAAAATGAACCTCAACTACTGGTATTGGAATGTCCTAGGACTCAATGCTAAATCTTTTAAATATACAGGGTGTCATATGTAGCTGGCAATATCACCAACTCTTATATATCCATAACGCTCGGGATGATTTCGAAAATGTCTCCTGTTGTGATATATAATAAATATATAATATAAAATATTCCACTGATACTGCAGAACGTAACAAGCATCACTTTTCCATGACTAACTATGATCAGCTAAATGGTGAAAAATTGGGGAAAATATATCACTGAACTAACATCAGAAATGGGTTCAGAATACTCTAAATTTCTTAAATCTCAATTCCCGAGTCATCTGCAAATACCAATATCATAAATTGATGTTAATTTGAAGCTGAGGAGAAGGATTAAATTGATAAGTGCAATATTTTGCAAAGTCAAATTAGGAGTTGAACTTTTACCATATACAGATGACACCATATAATTTCTCAGGAATTGAGATCTGGGAGTTTCAGAGTGTTCTGATCCAAAATCTGATATTAGTTCAGTGATAAAAGAATCCATAATGTTTTTCCCAATTTTTCAATTTTCATAGTTAGCCATGAAGAAGTGATTCTTGGTTACTTTCTACAGTAATAATGGAATATTTTTGGGCACTTTGTTACAAAAAAAGATTTTAAAATCAACTGTGAATTATGGATGAATGAGAGTTGGTGCCAGCTACATATGACACCCTGTATATTTTATATTCAAGTTGTCACAGTTTGCCTTGGAAAAGAAGTATTTGGTTATTTTTCGCAGTATTAAATGAATATTTTTGTGAATTTTGTGAAAAGTGAAGAAATTTTGAAAATTAAGCAAATATACCTGATAAAGAAGAGTTAGTCATATTGCCAGCAACAAATGACACCCTGTTTAATCAATTGATTAAAGCTTTGAGATCTGGAGGTTTAAGGGTACTCTGAAACAGAATTTGATCTTAATTTTGTGATGCAAAAATACCGTAAATGTTTTCCCCACTTTTTCACTTTTCAATTGGTCATAGTTAGCCGTGGAAAATGGATATACGAATGTTTATCAGCATAAAGGAAAGTATTCCTGAGTACTATATTTTGAAGAAAAAAATTTTTTCAAATTATTTTATTCTCAATGAAATATGAGGGTGTGGCTGCTCAAAGTGGGACACACTGTAGATATTGAAACCAAGAGATACGTTATGGAATGTTAACCGATTGATTCTGTACATGGAACCGTCATGACTCCGGAGGGACCGCAACCTGAAGGTTTTTTTTTCTGATGGTTATTCCATACACGCCCACCTACTCCTGAAATCTCTTGATCACCAACGAGTTAGTGGTTGGTGCGCAAATATCATGGTTTATGTGTCTGGGTTTTTCTTCTCCAGAAAAAAATGTCATGTTTTGTAGGATCCAATAAATTTGAACATTATATTATAGTAGCTGATTCTGGAAACATTTCTCAGGACATCCAGTGAAGATCATTACAAGATATTTCTGTTAGTCAGCAGCTCGTTTGTTTGAATCGCATGGATTCGTGATAAATGGTTTCTTTGAGAACAAGTAGTATTTTCCCCTTTGCCACACGAGTATTTTTACTTCGATAACCTTCATCAATAGGAATACTTAACTAACAGTAAATATTCACACCAGTCATATTTATATCAAATAATTAATTACCATTGATCAATATTAATATACAACTTGAGTGGGATCATACCTGTGATCAAATCGGATTGATGCGGCAGGTGTGATTTCAGCCACCCATGCTGATAGTAGGTGATTATACCTTTATCGGAATTAACGAATAGTTTAGACATCACTGGGCCATTATCTTATTGCGAAGGGATTTACTTAAGCTGTTCGTGTGAATTGCAGTCTAATCTCCGGTAATCATCAACTGGTTTTAATGATTTTGAATACTAATTTTATGTTGTTAAAAAATGAAAAATTAAAAAAAAAAATTTCCGTTAACCAGCTGTCGTCCCCTTACGAACGGCAGCCCTCAGAAGTCTAAACTTGTTCGAGCCAAGGATTAAAGAGGTGTTACCATTTTACGTGCGATTCCCAGCACTTTCTCGGGCCATCAGAAAAATGTCTGCAGTCGCCATGGTTTGGTTTGAACCATCTCCGACTGGCAGCCAAAGTGATTGGAACAATGTCGCTTTAACCACTCGGCTACCTGGCCCTGTGTGTTTCTAATGAATGATAAGAAGGCGTGGAAGGGCCACGAGCAATTTTTTTTTTGGAATCTCAACTTTAATCTCGTACCACCGAATTCAATCCTGATTCCCCGACTTTAATCTTGGACTCTCGACTTTGATCTCGGAACCCCAACTTCAATCTCGGGGGTCCGACTTCGATCTCGGACCCCCGACTCCGATATCGGACCCCCAACTTTAATCCCGGAGTTCCGACTTCAATCTCGGACCCCGGCCGACTTTAATCTCGGGGGTCCGAGATTAAAGTCGGATCCCCGAGATTAAAGTCGGGGGTCCGACTTTATTCTCGGACCCTCGACTTCAATCTCGGACCCCAAACGTCAATCTCGGGGTCCGACTTTAATCTCGGACCCCCGAGATTAAAGTCGGGGGTCCGAGATTAAAGTCGGACCACCGAGATTAAAGTCGGGGGTCCGAAATTAATGTCGTAACCTCGACTTCAATCTCGAGATTTCAGTCGAAATGGGAGTCAAAACATCTACTCATGGTGGTAGTGATGGTCGAACGTTCGCTTGTCAACCATAAGGGAATCACACATTAAAAGTTAAGGGCCTGATCTCTCCTAGCTCACACAAGTTTCCCGTAGACTTATAAGGGTTGCTTGTAAGGGTGCAGCCGGTTAACGGAGAGAACAAATTTTGAATAAATAACAACAAATATCATATGATCTTTATATAAAGAATCAGCACACGGAGTTTGTTGGTCTCATTCTAAATCACCCTGTATATATATCTGGCTCCGGATCTCAGTCTGGAAGAGAATAGTTACACTAATGTGTTCAGATAGTTTGTTTGAACTAATATGTTCTGACCGATGCGACGTTTCGAATTTTAATAATTTCATCTTCAGGGTCCTTCAATAATGAGTTTACATATGGTGAAATGGTTTAGAAATGAAGCAAAGAATGAATGTCCTATGTATTGAAACGCTGTAGAAGTAAACTTTTGAAATGTTAGAGCTCCCCCCAAGTCTGATGTACAGATATATTAATTAGATACACCAAATTCAACATTATTTGTGCCATGCAATAATAGATACATTATCGAAAAGAGAAACATTCTGAACTGAAAATTGAAACAAAATGACTACTCTGGAAATGTAAAAAACCTACGATAAAAATTAAGCCTTTTTTTGAAATCTAACAGAAAACAACGACTTCCCCGGCAAAAGCCACTCTGGACATTGGGGTCGTATGCATAAACCTTGAGCAAATGCTTTTACATGGATTTCTTGAAACAGGCGTATTCACTTTGTTGAGGTATGAGGGAGACGAGCCTGTAGTAAAAGTATTTGCTACTTTTATGAATACTACCCATTGAACTACATCTGATAGATATTGTGAAAAGACCATATTTATATAACTTGAAAGAAAAAATCTGAAAGTGAAAATTTGCGAAATAGGTTCTTTTCGCAATATCTATCAGATGTAGTTCAATGTCCAGAGTGGCCTTATAGTCCAGTAGCCATGTACATTCTACCTGGACTCAATTCCGAAGTGATCGAAAATCTGGGGGATTCTTTAAGAATGGTGGAGGGTGTGTTTGCTGAGATTTTGAATACGAGGACCCAGGGCTCTTTAGGGGTGAAGGGGAAGGGGTCTTTTTCAGTTTTTTGACTATATCGTCTAAACTATGAGGTTTAGCGAAAATCCGGAAAGACTATGTGAAAAAGCATTATATTTCCTTTGGAATTCATTTGTCAAAAGTTCTTCTCGACGGAATGAAAACCAAGATACAGGCGGTCAAAAAAAGGCCAAATTTCTCAAAATGTAAGAAAATGCAGAAAACTGCAGTTTGGGCTAAAAAACATTTACGATTATAAAATTTAAAAAGATATAATGTACAAAGAATATAAAATAAATTATGAACGAATTACTTCACAGTCTCTTAGCAGGAAGAGGGTAGTCGTCGTCGCTCTCGACTGCCTCCTCCTCGCGAGCACACATCTGATCAAAGAGGGTCGTCTGATCATCGTTTTTTTCATCGGTGTCTTCGTCGTTGAATTCAGCCTCTGGAAAGTTCTCGTAGCCATTTCCAGCACAGTTCTTGCACATGGTTGTGCACAAGAGGCCCGCTTTTTTGCAGGAACACCTTTCTGCACTGCATCCAGTGCACACTTGCATCTGATAGAAGACAAGATGTCATATGGAGCAGCATCCATACTCGTTATTGTGGGTACGACTCCTGAAAAAAACGAAATGAAAAACGTTATTAATATTCTCTTGATGGAAAATGTGAAATGGTGATACAGTCGAAATGTGATAGTAATACCAACCTTGTTTAGTCAACGACCAGCCCCACGCAGATGGCAATTTCTGCTGCATCTCCTAACCAAGTTCATAGCGGCGAAATCCTAATTATTTGTCGAAACTGAATAACAATTCAAAAGAATAAACTATTTCATTTTGAAAATTTTGTTGTAGAGAAAAACCCTACATATGTATTAAGGGAGTTATGACGATGTTAATTACAGAGGGCAACATATTGTTGAATTGTCCGAGTTTATTAACATCCAATAACTCACGTGATCGATCATTAATTTCATTTCAAACTAAATGAAATATGATATTGATCAAATATAGCTCTTGGATATTAAATAAAGGGTTAGATCGAGTAGGGGTATGCATAATATGTGTAATAATTTCATCAGCTGTAATTTTAAATTTTTTTGCATTTTCTCACATGTTGAGAAATTTGGCTTTTTTTGACCGCCTTTATCTTGGTTATCATTCCGTGAATGATGTTTTCTTTTTCAACATGAATACCTTTCAAGAGGTTATCTTGAACGATGGAAAACAGCGACTGAAATATGTCTTTCAGTCGCAGATGATTCCACATCTGATTTTATGAACATCCTTTCAACCAATAGTGAACGAGAAAAACGTTTCATTTTGTGTCCATAGCTTAATGAAGAGATTCGTTAGTAAAAATTCTAGAATCTGAGAGCACAGTCGATTCAGTCGAATCTCTAGGTTAACGTCGGGGCCGAGAATAAAGTCAGGGTCCGAGATCAAAATCGGACCCCCGAGATTAAAGTCGGGGCTCCTAGATTGAAGTCGGGGGTCCGACCATAAAGTCGGATCCCCGAGGTTATAGTCGGGGTCCGAGATCAAAGTCGGGATACAAAAAAAATTGCTCGTGGCCCTTCTACGCCTTCGTAAAATGATGTGCAACACTAGATTTATTTTTTCGCTTGGACAAATGTTCACGGAACCGGACATTCGTAGATCTCTTGGTTTTTTCAAAATAAACTTAATCACAATTTCGACAGCTGATTTTGTAAATTCCTGATCTATTTGATGTTGGGATTTTGTCTTCCGGATTACCAATCACATTTGGAGATTGTTAGTACTGCTACTGCTACAAGCTGAAGGTTTGCGTTTCGGAGGATAGAAGTGGTACCTCTCGTAAGCAGTGTATCGTGTGTAATTTTTATGAATTTCCTGTCGATTCAATGTGGTTATTTGTCTTTAGGGCATTTTGAACTTTTCTGATTCACCAAATCATCTATTATATTTGGAGTGTGCCCATTGTTCATAGCTATCCCCTTGATGGTTTTAATTTTTTTCTGAAAACGTTCATCAGTAAGTGGAAAGCTCTACGCCCTATGAACTAGGAAATTGAAACTCGCCATTTTGTGCTGAATGTGGTGGTTAGAATCAACGAGTATGAATCTATTAGTGTTGGTTGGTTTTCTGTAGATGTCAATTTCCACACGTTCTCCATTCCTGATAACATATGTTTCCAAACATGGCAATTATCCGTTAACTTCCATCTCTACAGTGAATTTAATTTGTGCAAATACTGAAATCAAATTATTCAGGAAGTGTTCTATGTTCTAGTTTTTTGCAAAGAGTACACAAAATACATCGTCTATATATATATATATATATATATATAGTGACTGTAGATGTCATGAATAACTTACTGTTATATTATGTGTTGCCTCACGGTATATTAATTCTTGAGTGGATTCGTTTTGATTTCGAGAGCTCCATAAATCCTTTCTGATGAGTGCGTTAGCACGAAACAGCTGTCAAAGGTTAGAACTCTCGGAATTAAAACGAAATATACTCTATTTTCACTTATATATATATATATATATATATATATATATATATATATATATATAATAATAATAATAATAATAATAATGTTTATTGAAGTGAAAAAAAAATAATAAATAATCTAATACATCTCAAATATGACAAAACCACTTCAAAAAGACAGAATATTGGCAAAGCCATTTTTCAATTCTGCTTGACATTCACATAATATAATAATATAAATATGAAAAAAGAAAAAGAAATATATATATATAATACATTTTATACATGATAATGATTCGAGTCCATTGATTATCTTTACAGTTTCCGAGTGAGACATGAAAATATAAAAAATACAATACAAAAAACAAATATGTATCAAACAACACAAGTCCCTTCAGCATAACAAATTATTTTAGAATGAAAACAAAATTCTGCTGACAAGTACTTTATATACATATATATATATATATATATATATATACCTATATAATATAATATCAGTTGATGAATTACTGATGTGATAAGAGATATTTTTTTAACGCTGCTTTGAAACTCATAATTGTGGGCAGTGAAAATATCTGAGGAAAGTTATTGGTAGTGGTTGGTGCGATGAATCCAAAACTTCTTTCAAACTTGGACGTTGAGTGATGTGGAATCGAGAAAGAATCAGCATTTCTAACATTCACATTATGAAGAACCGATCTCTTGATGAGAGCATCACTCAAATATTTGGGTAATTGGAAATGAATTAAATTATAAATTATAGACCCATAAAGAAGGGCAAATCTACCTTCCATCTTCAAAAGATTCATGCTCACGTAGACTGGTGTTATATGCTCACGTCTCTCTAAACTATTATGGCAAAATCTTAGGCAAGTATTTTCGAGTACCTGTAATTTGTGTTTGAAATCATTGTTCAGATAATTGTAGTACACGCTGGAACCATAGTCAAGATGTGTTAAAATGACAGCGTTAACTAAATTCCATTTTGTATGTTCAGGAAGAATATATTTGTACTTCCAAAGGGACTTATATTTACAATAGCACAGTTTGAGTTTATTGATCACATGTTTTTCGAATGATAAAGTTTCATCAAAAGTAAGGCCAAGATTTTTTGCTTCGGTACTCAGGTTTATAATAACATTATCTAAAACTATATTATTTTTTTGTGAAGTCTTCGACCTAGCAACAACATTTCTACTTCCTAAACATATAGCAACTGTTTTTGATGGATTCAGATCCAAACCGTGGTTTCTAGAATATAAACTAATTGAATACAGATTTTGATTTAACTCATTAATAAGTTCATTTACATCATCTGGATCACAAGAACCATATATTTGGGTATCATCGGCAAAGAAGTGCTTATTCCAATTCGGAAGAATTACTTCTGCCAAATCAGAGGTGAAAATTGTAAAAAGAAGGGGCCCCAGAACACTTCCTTGAGGTACCCCACTGTGTATTCTCCGAGCGGGTGAAATGTTCGACTCAATTTTAACACATTGTTTCCGATTCGTGAGATAGTCAACAAACCACTTTAAAGCAACAGAAGAAAAACCATAATATTTGAGTTTGGCAACAAGGAGCTCATGGTTCACCGCATCGAATGCTTTACTATAGTCCAGCATAACCAAATAGGTGACCTCGGATTTGTCGATACTTCTTGTGATATCGTTAGCTATTTTGATTAAAGCTGTTGAAGTGCTGTGGAGCTTTCGGTATCCTGATTGCTCTAAGGGCAAAATGCTATGCTTATCGAGGTGATTTTTCATTTCAGATGACACTATTTTTTCCAGAAGCTTAGACATCGTTGGCAAAACATTGATTGGTCTGAGTTGTTTCAATTCCATTGCTATTGGAACTTTAGGTAATGGTGTGATTATTGCCTTTTTCCAAATCGAAGGGACCTCACCAGTGATCAGAGAAAGATTAATTACTTTGGTCAAAGCTTCTTTGCAGTATTTGAAAACGTATTTCAGCATCTTTAAATTGATACCGTCGAGTCCGCAGGCATTGGACTTGATTGTATTCAGTGTTTCTTCGACAACTTCACAGGAAACTTCATCGAAAGTATGTTTAATGTGTGGTTCTGTTATGAAAGTGTTGTTGGTATACTTTCCAATGATATTCTGATTTATAGTTATATTCTTCACTGAGTTAACGAAATAATCATTTATTTTATCTACATCTTTTATTTCGTCAGCTATAACCGAATGTGGCTTACCATGAATGTTCCATTTTGCAAAATCTTTCCACATCTGTTTTGGATTGTTTTTATTTGAATCTATTTGATGTTGAATGTAGGCAGTTTTTTCATTCCGCAGAGCTGAACAAAGATAGTTTCTAAGATCCTTATAATAATTAAGATCTTTAACTAACCGAGTTTTTTTATATTTTTTATAGGCCTTTTTCTTCAGCTTGATGATATCCTTGATTGTCTGAGTCACATATGGTTTGTAGTGTTTACGGATACTTATTGTTTTCATTGGAGCATGAATGTCGAAGAGAAAATTTATTGCATCATTGAGATACGACACCTTATCGTCGATGGACTCTAAGTTGTTAATGTGGAACCATGATATCAACTCTGCATCTTTCGAAAACTCCTCAAAATTGAATTGTGAGAAATCTCTGTATGAAAAAGTATTGGGTTTGATTTCAGGCATGGTATAATCCAGTTCGCAATATGTCATTCTGTGGTCTGTCATGTTTATCATATCATATGTTCCCTTGTTTACTATCTTCACATCTTCACTAGTACATATTATATCTATCAATGTAGATGAGTTTATACCGATTCTTGTGGGCTCATCTAAAATTTGTTTCAAATTGAAACTTTCCAATATATTGTTTATGTCACGATATGGTTTGAGGTGTGGTTTCCAGAAGTCTATATTTGTATCGCCCAAGAGCACAATTTCATCAGAACTTAAGCAAATATTAGAGAGAACTTCCTCTAATTCATTCAAACATGTCATAGGCGCTAGAGGTGGGCGATAAACAACTCCCACTGCTAATTTTAAGTTACCAATAATAACTGAAATCCAGAGCTGCTCGAGATTTATTTTTGTAACGAAGTCAATACTCAATGATTTTATCTTAAGGCTGCATAGGGTATAAATACACAATCCACCTCCTCTCGTAGGTCTATCAGAACGTATCAGTTCATATCCTTCTAAGTGTACCAAATCATTTGGATACTCATATATATATATATATATCATATATATATATCATATATATATATCATATATATATGTATATCTATGTATATAAAATATGGATGTATTATCGACCGTAATTTATAAACTAAGTTGGGAAATTCACGGGTTTGCGGTCTGTTTACCAGTAATACTCATTTATTCTTTACTCAATATTTCGCTAATCTTTATTAGCTTCTTCAGGAGAGATAGTTACAGAAAATTTAACTCTGTAATTGTAAGTAGATTTATCTTTTCCGTTTTGAAATTTGTCTAATTTTGTTAAATTTTCTGTAGCTATCTCTCCTGACGAAGCTAATAAAGATTAGCGAAATATTGAGTAAAGAATAAATGAGTATTACTGGTAAACAGACCGCAAACCCGAGAATTCCCCAACTTCGTTTATTTATATATATATATATATATATATATATATATATATATATATATATATATATATAAATAAATAAGAAACTTGCTTCCATCGGGGATTCGGTCTGGGAAAAGAAGTATACTCTTTTTTGCTACCCGAGCTATCGCAAATTTTTATTTGCTTTTTCGAGGGCTACAATATAATTATATGAACACATGTATAAAGTTAAAAAAGGTATAACATACTATGCAATGTGAGGTTTTCTTCGATGTTGAAAGTTCATAATTAAAATTGAAAAAAAAAGGTGTATAAACAAATACATGGAACTCCAATGGGCGCTACTCTTTCTCCAATTGTAGCCCAGTATGTAATGGATGATTTGTTAGACTTCAGTATACCCAAATTACAGTTTAGGCTTCCTTTTATAAAAAAGTATGTTGATGACATAATTTGTGCAGTACCAGTTGACTGTATAGATGATATTCAATCTACTTTCAACAGTTATAATCCATTTATACAGTTTACTGTTGAGAAGGAGAATAATAACTCTGTACCTTTCCTAGATACTCGACTCATCAGAACATCTGATAACACTATAATACTGGATTGGTACATAAAGCCTACTAGTTCAGGAAGATACATGAACTACCTTTCCAGCCACCCAAAAGAAATTAAATTTAACTTAGTACTAGCTCTTAAGAACAGAATTGAGAAATTAGCACATCCGACTTTGAGAGACAAGAATATCAAATTATTAAATGAAATACTATTGAATAATTCTTATCCATCTCATTTCTTGAAAAAATTATTATACAATACTACTTCTAGTGCTAATGAAACAAATACAGATCACCATCAAATTGAAGTTCCACAAATTATTAAATATGCTTCTATACCGTACATTCCTGAACTCTCCAGCAAAATTATAAATGTTTTCAAGCACGAAAAAAATATCATGATTGCACAAAAGAAAATCAAACCATTGGAAAACTTGTTTACTAAATTGAAACAAAAAGATCCTATAACAAAAAAGTCCAATGTAGTTTATGAAATTCCCTGTCTTGATTGTAACAAAAAATAATTTAAAATCACGAATAGCTTTGCACAAAAGCAATTGTAGAACTATGAAAGAAAACTCTTGTGCCTTAACCAAACATGTATTAGATAATGATCATATCATGAACTATGATGATACAAAAATATTACATGTGGAAAAAAATTTCAACAAAAGACTTTTTTTGGAAATGGCTGAAATAAGTTTACAAACTGATAATATGAACAAAAAAACTGACATTGATAATCTTAGCAAAATTTACTCTTACATTCTTTTACCACATAATCATACATCAGATATTAATACCTGAAACTTACGACTCTGTATAGTCCTCATATTATTTGACATCAACAAACAAATGATCAGTCCTTCAAAAATTTTCGTGTCAAGTTTTTCGTTTTCTATTTTTCAATTTTAATTATGAACTTTCAACATCGAAGAAAACCTCACATTGCACAGTATGTTATACCTTTTTTAACTTTATACATGTGTTCATATAATTATATTGTAGCCCTCGAAAAAGCAAATAAAAATTTGCGAAAGCTCGGGTAGCAAAAAAGAGTATACTTCTTTTCCCAGACCGAATCCCCGATAGAAGCAAGTTTCTTTAAGATAAGACGGTCGATATAATTTCCTCTAAATAAATAAGGATGGATTTAGCGAGGGGCAATATATGAAAATGTAAGTAAAAAAGTTATTGGGTATGACCCTCAAAATGTTGTGCAACCGTAGACACGTGTTTCGAGCTTAAGCTCTCTTCAGTACGGTAAAATCAAGTGCGAAGATGTACAACACTTGGATGTAAAAATAGAAACAAAGGAAGTCAACAACAGGAAGCCAACCACACATTTGTGGCATCGGTTAGAAGACCTTGTACTCACAAGGCAACAACTAACGTCGCCACGGAGGTAGCTATAGTTACCAGCGTGACAATCCCACCCAGGAAGATACAAATAAGGATGGATTTAGCGAGGGGCAATATATGAAAATGTAAGTAAAAAAGTTATTGGGTATAACCCTCAAAATGTTGTGCAACCGTAGACACGTGTTTCGAGCTTAAGCTCTCTTCAGTACGGTAAAATCAAGTGCGAAGATGTACAACACTTGGATGTAAAAATAGAAACAAAGGAAGTCAACAACAGGAAGCCATCCACACATTTGTGGCATCGGTTAGAAGACCTTGTACTCACAAGGCAACAACTAACGTCGCCACGGAGGTAGCTATAGTTACCAGCGTGACAATCCTACCCAGGAAGATACAAATTAGGATGGATTTAGCGAGGGGCAATATATGAAAATGTAAGTAAAAAAGTTATTGGGTATAACCCTCAAAATGTTGTGCAACCGTAGACACGTGTTTCGAGCTTAAGCTCTCTTCAGTACGGTAAAATCAAGTGCAAAGATGTACAACACTTGGATGTAAAATAGAAACAAAGGAAGTCAACAACAGGAAGCCAACCACACATTTGTGGCATCGGTTAGAAGACCTTGTACTCACAAGGCAACAACTAACGTCGCCACGGAGGTAGCTATAGTTACCAGCGTGACAATCCTACCCAGGAAGATACAAATAAGGATAGACTTAGCGAGGGGCAATATATGAAAATGTAAGTAAAAAAGTTATTGGGTATAACCCTCAAAATGTTGTGCAACCGTAGACTCGTGTTTCGAACTTGAGCTCTCTTCAGTACGGTAAAATCAAGTGCGAAGATGTACAACACTTGGATGTAAAAATAGAAACAAAGGAAGTCAACAACAGTCGAAAACAATCCTTTAGGAACTCATTATACCTTTGTATAGATTGTATGGCATATGTCCGACAGAAAACAACTACTTCTCTTGCTAATACCTCGATAGATATTGAATTATATCTGTCAGACATATGTGCAAAGATCCTTACTTTGAAAGAACAACTTTGCAAGAGCTCTCAGAGACAGACAGCAGGACACCGCCTGATCCAAACAAGGAACCAACTGCAGACCGGTTTCGGGATGAAGTCCCTCATCAGTGCAGTCCAGGTTATCACGATTGTATACACGTGGGGGCCCGGTGCCCGTCATCGTTCGCCGGGATGAACACTGCAATCGCTTGCAGGATCCACCACGGCAACAGATTAGAGAGCGCTCCAGAAGGACATTTCGGATACGAAATGGTATATGCTGAATACTTGTTTCAAGGAGCAATAAATGTTCCAGTGACTGTAAAACAGTCGAAAACAATCCTTTAGAAACTCACTATACCTTTGTATAGATTGTATGGCATATGTCCGACAGAAAACAACTACTTCTCTGGCTAATACCTCGACAGATATTGAATTATATCTGTCAGACATATGTGCAAAGATCCTTACTTTGAAGGAACAACTCTGCAAGAGCTCTCAGAGACAGACAGCAGGACACCGCCTGATCCAAACAAGGAACCAACTGCAGACCGATTTCGGGATGAAGTCCCTCATCAGTGCAGTCCAGGTTATCACGAGTGTATACACGCGGGGGCCCGGTGCCCGTCATCGTTATAGTAATAATAATAATAATAATAATAATAATAATAATAATAATAATAATAATAATATATATATATATATATATATATATATATATATATATATATATATATATATATATATATATATATATAATATATATATATAACAGAAAGTTACTTATGACTTCTACAGTCTCTAGTTGAAACTTAATTTGACACGAACCAAGGAATCCAAAGTTAGATCTACTCATTGACAGCCAGCCAACAATTCGTTGTTCTGACCAACCCGAGGTTCAATCAAGTTTCTCGTACGTTAAGAGGAACGCAAGCAGAAAGAGCAAAAAGCAGTGATTAAGAAAACGAAAACAAACTACTTCTCAAAAAAAATTGAAAATGCTGAGAATAAAACCAAAGAGAATTGGAAAATAATTAACTCTGAACTGGGGAAACAAAATTCGTCACATACTTAAATCATCTCTTTGAAGCATAATTCGAAAATTGTGAATGATGTACAGGAGGTAGCAGAGTTATTTGCTGACTATTTTTCCAAGGCTACAGAATTAAGTCTAAATAGTCACTTTGGACAAAATCTTTCATTACCTTGTACCACTAGTAAAATTTTTACAATAATTCAGCCTGTTCTCAATGAACCTATAACCGAAGTTGAAATATATAATGCTCTGAAAAAAATGAAAAATAAAAAATCAATCGGTATAGACGAACTATCTATAATCATCATCAAAAATGTAATTGACCTTATAATTAGTCCTCTCATTTATCTGATGAATCAGTCCTACATGCAAGGATATTTTCCGATTGAGTTCAAAAAGGCTTTAGTAATACCTCTCTATAAAAAAGGTGATAAAAATGAGATTGATAATTTTAGACAAATTTCTTTGATTTGTTCCTTGTCCAAGCTATTTGACAAAGTAGTAGCTAACAGATTGGTGGATTATTTAGAAGCAAACAAACTCTTATGTAATAATCAACATGGCTTCAGAAAAAGCCATTCTATCGAAACAGCAACTTATCATTTTCTCAATTTCATTTACACGGACATTGACGCTAATAACCTTATTATCAGTCTGTTTTTCGATCTGTCGAAGGCTTTTGACACGGTATCTTCGGATTTCTTAACTCATAAGACAGCTGCACTTGGTTTTCCAGAAAATATTTCAACTTGGTTGAGATCATATATGGAAAACCGTTGTATGACGTTCAAGTATGATACTGTAACGTCGAATGAACAAAATGTTAAAATGGGTGTTCCACAAGGTTCGGTTTTAGGTCCATTATTATTTGTGCTATTTGCTAATGACTTGCCTGAATACATAAAAGACTGCCACTTAACTATGTTTGCTGATGATACCACGATTACAGTTACTAGTTCTAATATCAATAATTTACTTGTTAAGGTTACCAAAATCATTGATACATTTGCATCTTGATGTGACCGTAATAGACTCATTCTGAACCCTAAGAAGTCTGTCTCTATGAAATTTTTCAAGATAATATACCAAATGAAATAGTCTTCAGTGCGGAAATAGTTATGTCACAAGAAATAAAATTATTGGGAACTCTGTTAGACGAACGCCTGGATTTTGTCAGCACATCAATAGTGTTTGCAATAAACTCAATTCAGCATTCTTTGCAATAAAACAAATGAAATCCTGTGTAACAAAAGAAAGTTTATTAAGTATTTATTTTGCCATGGCATTTTCACATATATCACTCAACATAATGGCATTCTGCTATCTGTTCCATGTATTTATATATTTAAATGTGTTAAATTTGCTAGAACCAACCTTGAGTCCTTCGGAACGATTGCATCAACATAAAGTACAAGATTCGGAGGACAGCTGCGGATGCCAAGTCACAAAACTTCTGAATACAAAAACTCCCCTGCTTACAATGCTTTGTCTCTCTACAACAAATTGCCGAATGAGATAATAAATTCTCAAAGTGACAACATTTTTTGTAACAAAGTTGAATGTTTATTGATTGACAGGTGCTACTATACTCTGCAAGAGTATCAAAATGATACTTTCTTATTATTTATTAAATTTTGTGGAATTATTTCGTAATTCTGTATGGAAAACTGTGACGTTGAATTTTTTTTCGATTACTGCGACTGGTGTTTATTATCTCTACGTGTATTTATATTGTTATTTCAAACTCTATTCAATCATTTATATACTTGACCTACCATATGTACCCTATTGTACCAAAGTGGTTAATAAATTATTATTATTATTATTAATCTAAGTGAAAATAGAGTATTTTTCGTTTTAATTCCGGGAGTTCTAACCTTTGACAGCCGTTTCGTGGTAACCCACTCATCAGAAAGGATTTATGAAGCTCTCGAAATCAAAACGAATTTACTCAAGAATTAATACCGTGAAGGCAAGACAGATATAACAGAAAGTTACTTATGACATCTACAGTCACTAGTTGAAACTTAATTTGACACGAACCAAGGAATCCAAAGTTAGATGTTTATCTACTCATTGACAGACAGCCAACAGTTTCTTGTTCTGACCAACCCAAGGTTCAATCAAGTTTCTCGTACGTTAAGAGGAACGCAAGCAGAATCTAAGTGAAAATAGAGTATTTTTCGTTTTAATTCCGAGAGTTCTAACCTTTGACAGCTGTTTCGTGGTAACCCACTCATCAGAACAACGAATTGTTGGCTGTCTGTCAATGAGTAGATAAACATCTAACTTTGGATTCCTTGGTTCGTGTCAAATTAAGTTTCAACTAGTGACTGTAGATGTCATAAGTAACTTTCTGTTATATCTGTCTTGCCTTCACGGTATTATTTCTTGAGTAAATTCGTTTTGATTTCGAGAGCTCCATAAATCCTTTCTGATCAGTGGTTTTTCACGAAACAGCTGTCAAAAGTTAGAACTCTCGGAATTAAAACGAAAAATACTCTATTTTCACTTAGATTCTGCTTGCGTTCCTCTTAACGTACGAGAAACTTGATTGAACCTTGGGTTGGTCAGAACAACAAATTGTTGGCTGCCTGTCAATGAGTATATAAACATCTAACTTTGGATTCCTTGGTTCGTTTCAAATTAAGTTTCAACTAGTGACTGTAGATGTCATAAGTAACTTTCTGCTATATCTGTCTTGCCTTCACGGTATTAATTCTTGAGTAAATTCGTTTTGATTTCGAGAGCTCCATAAATCCTTTCTGATGAGTGGGTTACCACGAAACAGCTGTAAAGTTCAGAACTCTTGGAATCAAAACGAAAAATACTCTATTTTCACTTATATATATATACAGGGTGAGTCAGAATAAGACCTACAAACTCCTACTTCAGATTACCCAACCTAATTTCGAAGTGAAAAGGTTTCCATTAAGATATATCCTGAAATGCATCCGATCTGAGTTACAGGGTGTCAAAAGAACGAAAAAAAATTTGATATTTTTTCTCCAAAACTCCTTAAGGAAAATATATCAAACTCGGTACAGTAATTAAGGTTTATCAACGTAATAATTTGGAGTGAAAATTTTCAATTTTCGTAAACCGGTGGCGTAGTTACGATGGTATGTGGTCATATTTTCTTTGGAAAAGTGAATGGACAAATGAGCGTTTGACATCAGTTAGGCTCATCGATATTCGACCTAAAAGCTACAACATTCAATTTGCCTGAAAGTGGAGGTTTCTAAGATAATTGAGAAGAATTGAAGATATGTCTGAGTAGCAACGTGATTTCATGCGCAATAATCGCATAATGCTAATTTCTTACAACATATACAACAAAATATTTGTCAACCTCCTGAAATTTTTTAAATGTTGAAAGAATCAGAAACAGAACGGTTGAGTCAGAATGAGACCAACAGCTCCATTTTCTCATTCATTCATCATACTATTTGATCAAATCGATGTCGTGGAATCAATGATTTAGATCTCATTCTGACTCACCCGTACTATGTTTTCGATTCTCCCTACATTAAAAGATGTTCATTCACATGTCCAAAGAAAATAAGAAGGAAGATATGACCACATACCAACGTAACTAAGCCACTAGTTTACGAAAATTAAAAATTTTAACTTCAAATTATCATGTTGACGAACCTTGATCAGGGTACCAAGTTTGATAATTTTTCCTTCAGGAGTTTGGTGAAAAAAAAGAAATCTAAATTTTTTCCGTATTTTTGACACCCTGTATCTCAGAGGGGATGCATTTTAGGACATACCTTGACATGAACTTTTCACCTGGAAATGAGGTGAGAAATCTGTGTTCGTAGTTTGTCGCTCTTATTCTGACTTACCCTGTATATATAGAGAGTAAGTCAAAAGTATGGACCCGCCTATTTTTCTCAGGTAATATGAGGGCTATCGAACAAAAGTGCGGATGAAAGTTGAAGGGTATTTTACTCTGCACCTTTCTGTTAATTTAAATATGTTTTAAATGTGCCATTGGTAGAGAAGTCATCAGCATTTTTTTCAAATGGTACCAAATGTCATGTTTAGTATCGCAGGAGAGCTTGTTTTTTTCTCTTGTCAGTAGTTCTAATGTTACTTCAACACTCTCGATAGCTCTGTAATTCACTTACCTATTTCTTAATTTGTTTTTTTTCAATCGGGGAATACAGCTAGTGAGATAATTTAACAGATATGGCAATTTGATTCAGACAGTGACGTACGTAAGTTTTTAGAATATATTTTATAAGCTACATTGACAGCTGTTTCATTAAAAAATTTCATCATTTTATCAATGGATGAATTTCATTATTTCAGACATAAAATTATCCCAAACATCGTAAGTGAATTTTTTAATGAAACAACTGTCGGCGTAGCACATAAAAAATGTTTTTATAAAAACTTACGTGCGACACTGTCTGAATCAAATTGCCATATCGCTCAAAATATTCGAATGGCTGAGTTTCCCGATTGAGAAAATTTTTGAACAAATCAAGCAATAGATAAGTGGTTTACTGAGGTGGACACAAAAATACGAAACACCTATCAGAAGAGTTAAAATAATATCAGTACTGCTGAAATGAGAAAAAACAAACTTTGCTGCAAAAAAAATGCAAATGACGTCACTTCTCCACCAATAGCAAAACTAAAAACTATTTGAATTCTTAGAAAAGTGAAAAATGGAATACCCTTCAACTTTTATTCGAACTTTTTTTCGATAACCCTCATATTAACAGAAAAAAATATTGTGTGATGGGGTACCCTACTAATATCCCAAATTCCTACGATGCAAAAATAGCAAAGTACTGGGACCGGTCTGCTGTACAAATTCTGACATTTGACTAACTCTGTGTTAGTGAATAAGTCCAAAGATTTGGATATACTGTATCTAAGTGATTACATACATCAATGCTAAAATGGGCTGGTGCACCATTATGCATGAACCATAATTGTTGTCTCAGCTGTAGTGGGATATTTCTAAGAAGAATAGGTTACTCCTCCTGTAGGAAATGGAGGTGAGAGTCGCCTGTTAGTCGTCGTGGAAGGAAATATGGAGCGACTGAATGATCATCAATTACTCCAAGCCATACATTTACTGAAATCCGATGCTGAAAATGAGCCTCAAAGATTCCATGTGGATTTTTCTCAGCCCAGAAGTGATTGTTATGAAAATTTCTTATACACTGTCGTTCAAAATTAACTTAGTCAGTAAACAAAACGCCATTTGAAAAATTAGTAATTTGAGCGATTTGATGAAGAATCCAATGACAAAAAACTAGGCGCTGAAGAAAGTCTCTAGGTAGTACACACGTTGAATATGGAACGGATACAATTGCTGTTCTTCAAGAATTTTAAAAACAGTGAGTGAAGTTGCTTACAGTCAATATGTTGGCAATTTTGCGAGTACTTGTTTCAGGTGACTCCGCATTTAACTCGAGAACTCCTTCTTTCAGTTGCACAGTTCGTACTTCTCGACGGCGCCCGCAGTCAGCCGTTTGTTTCTTGATTGTACCATTTTCGCGCAAACGTTGGTGAAGACGAGCAAATATTGTGTGATGGGGTACCCTACTAGTACGGGACCCCAAATTCCTACGATGCAAAAATAGCAAAGTAATGGAACTGGTCTACTGTACAAATTCTGACTTTTGATCCAGGTAGGGGACATATATGAGAGTATGAAAAGTGATGTTGGCAAGAAAAATACTCCTGCGCAACATAGATTACAGGCCGCCATCTGGGAAAATGACAGTGTATGAAATCACATGGGTTTGTGGGCGACTGTGACTTTAACTTTAAAGATACAGAGTTGCTTTAAGTCTCAATCGACGCAGAATTGAATTGTCTAATAGAAGGTTATCTGAAAGCATAACATATTCTACACAAAATGGCCGTCATTACAATTAAAATTGTAATTGTGTATTGTTCAGTCACAGTCGCCCAAAACCTATGTGATTTCATACACTGTCATTTTCCAAGATGGCGGCCTGTTATCTGTGTTACGCAATAGTATTTTTTTTGCCAACATTACTTTTCATACTCTCATAAATGTCCCCTACATGGATCAAAGGTCAGAATTTGTACAGCAGACTGGTCCCTCTATCTCAAATTTTTCAATGGTGGGTCCCGCACTATACGTGTTAAATGAATAAAAAAAAAGCATTGAGATGTTTTATTTTTTTGCATAAAAACGGCGCCCCACAACAAAAAAAGGCATGAGAGATGTTTTGTCACAAACTGAACGAAGAATCCAAAAATGATTCTAAGTATAAAATATCTCAGTGGGGTACCATTTTTTTCTTTAAAAAATTGAGATCATTACCCGTCAATGATAAATATAAAATTCTCAATTGCATGTCGGAAAATGCGCAATAACTACCTCTTAACACCAACCAAATTTCATTTGCATGTCTCCACCGGTTTCAGAGCAATAAATGAATAATCAGTTTTTAAGTAAAACATTAACACCCCGTATCTCGGAAAACAAAGCATTAACGGACAAAAATTATGAGGCAGAATGTCATTAGTTTTTCATACAGAATTACCCTCTGAAGTTTGTCGCACTCATTTCCTAATACCCTGTACACTTCTCATTGAAACACCCTCGTATCTTCCGTAATTCTATATGGAGAAACATGAAATCTTCAAAATTGATAGATGCACGACAGCAGCGATGGAACCGCCTATTTTCTGGAAAGTTATATTAGGGGAAAAATTGTCCCGAAATTCTTTCGAATTCACGTTCAAGATCCCCAAATTACTACTAATACACCTGTGATACACAAATTTTCAGTCCTTAAAGATTCTATTTTGTTTCACTTCTCATGGAAAAGCCCCCGTATCCTTTGTAATTTTTGACGAAGAACCATGAAATTTCTAGGATCAATAGATACACTGAAAATTAACCCACTGCACAAAAAAAGTTATCCTCCGTGATATACACTGCACGCCAGTAGGGATAGAAAAATGGATGATTCCATCGCTGCTGACGTGCAGTGAATATCACACAGGATAACCCCTTCCGTGCGGTGAGTTTATCTCTAGTGTAACTATCAATCCTGGAAATTTTATGGTTCTTCGTCGAAAATTATGGAAGATATGGGGGCGTTTCCATGAGAAATGAAACAAATTAAAATAGTTCAGGCCAAAACATTTTCCAGGAGACATGTGTATAAGTAGTGATTTGGGGATCTCGAACGCGAATCCGAAGGAATTTTGAACCATTTTGCCCCCTAATATAACTTTCTGGAAAAATGGGTGGTTTCATCGCTGCTGGCGTGCAGTGTATATCACGTAGAATGGCCTCCTTTGTGCAGTGAGTTCATTTGTAGTGTATCTATCGATCCTTGAAATTTCGTGGTTCTACGTCAATAATTGCGGAAGATACGAGGGTGTTTCCATGAGAAGTGAAACACACTGTATACCTGATCCAAACTCTCGAGAAATAGGTAATTTTTGCGTGATTTATGATCCGTTTCAAACCTACTCATGAAGGGAATATCTATCCAATAAATCCAATAAATCTATCTATCTATAATCGGTGACAGACAATTTTCCATGGCAGTGCATTCCTTCTTCTGGAAAAATGTATCTTGAAAGGTAAAATAATTGTGCTGCATGCATAAGGACGTTAAACTGATGAATTCACTGTCCTTTTCCTTTTAAATATTATTGAGTTCTAGTAAGTCTCTTGAATATTCCAAGGTTTCTGCAATGGGCAATCGGAAGAAGTGAACTGACATCGAATAAGACCAACCCCTCTCCCTCCGACAGTTTTAAGTTATATAAATTCTCAACGGAAAAACTCTCGGATGGGTAAGCTACCAAACTTATTCGATAACCACTTCAACAATTTAAAAAAATTATGAAATTTTAAATTAGTAAAATCAGTTGATGATTACCGTAACTTAGATTGTTATGATAATGGCCCATTGAATTCTAAACTATTTGAGTCAATTCGGATGAAGAAATAATCACCTATTATCGGTAAAGGTGGGTAAAATAGCTGACCACATCAATCAATTTTGATGCCGCTCAAGTTGAAAATCAATATTAATCCATAGAAATTAATCATTTGATATAAATATACATGGTTTAGATATTTACTGTGAGTTTATTATTTCAACTAATCAAACCTGACCCAAAGCACAGTGCTTAGTGCTCGTAAACTCGTAAAAGCACTCAAAGCACTTTCGTGATCCTAAACACTGTCCTCTATTGTACCAGTGCTTAGTGCTCTTTGCTTCGACGCATTTAATGAAGAGACTTGGTGCGTATTAATCCCAAAAGTGCTCGCGAACACTCCATCAGTGCTTCGGAGCACTTTTCGAGATTACTAAGCACTTAGCGTTCCCATATAAATGAATCTTGTAGAAACATTTATAAGAATGCTATCTTGGAAAAATAATCCTATTTTGTCAGTAACTCTGCGTATCTAAAAAGATTAGTCGTTTTTTCAATCTTGGTTGGCGTTTCGGAGACCAAATATGTCGCCCTTATCAAAACCGTAAATAAATCCCTCTTTTCATTTCTGTATCGAGTCAAATAGGTATTTCTTTGAGTCAAAAGAAATCTGCCAAAAATTTCGTTATGCTGACATTTCCTATCTTGATACAGGAGGTGTTGGGTATGCCAATCACCAGTCTGTTATTTCTAACTTCTCTGTGAAGTGGTTACCATGTACCACCCATTTCGATTTGATTTTGATTTACATATCTTCAGTTTCAGACTGAGATGTTGAACACCCAAAAACGGCCTCAACAAAACCACAGAACCAAACATTTAATCAATATTCCCATTGTACTTGAATCAAATTATTGATTTCAGCAATTCTATTTCAGAATAGTATATTATGTAACAAGTGTTATAAACGTACTTTCATTAACGAGTGTTTAATGAACAAGTGTCTCGAGAAGTTTATAAATGCTTTACATATCATACTTTTTTTACGAACTCATAATATTATAACCACAAAATTGTATGATTTCAAGTTGACTATATTTCACGCACATATCAAATGAACCAATCAGGAGCTCTAGTCAAGTTCACATTATCGATAATACCTAACTTGATTCTTGTCTCTGATTGGCTTGTCAAATTCGGTGTTTTCAGATTTTCAGTTAAACGTCAAATATAACGCTATGGACGCATTTGAAAATGAGCATATTTGGGATAAATTCTGTCGAATCAATCAATGTTTCCTGTTTATTATATCTACTTTATTAATTTCTCAGATCAACATCTTTACTTTTTTGCTTATGATACCAATTTTCAGATTTTTACCCTTCACTTTGTTTGTGAAGTAGTCTAATAAAATTCCACTAGTGATTGAATTTATCTCATAAGTCTGTCTCATATTAATGAACTCTACTGAATGGTTTCAAGAAAACACCACTCTTCCTACGGACTCGTTGGATTTTCTCGAATACATTTAGTTTCGTTCAGAAATGAATTGACAAACTTATCGCGACAATTCACTCGTGGTATTACTCGGTACTTATAATATCTCATTATCATAACAGTTTCAATCAACAGGTCAGAGCTACTCTGTCAAGAGTGTTTCTGACCACTGAAATCAAACAGTAAGCCTAGCGATTTATTAAAAGAATGGAAATGCTATTAGACCAGGGAGGAAACCTTTAAAAACGGTAAAAAGTGAGAAAAAAAATAGTGGGATGAAACCCTTTGGAAAATGAGGAGAATATAATAAAAATGAAAGGAAAAATAAATTACGGGTGATCTGAGTCCGGTTTATGTCGATTTCCGGCAAAACTACAAGTCCAATAAAAAAAAGTTGAATGGCAAAGTTGTAGGTATTTAGAAGGTCTACAAGTTTTGTTTGTACAATTTTTTCACATAACCTCAAAATTTATGTAAAAACTTCAAGTTTTTGGTTTTTTATTTTTATCTTCACCAAAAACAAATTTTTTTCACGAAATTTGGTGAAAACCTACCTTCTTATGTTGCAAGTATACCGTTATTTATTTGATTTGAAAGATAAATTTTTTCTCCTTATTTTGACTTGAAATTAAAAAAGCACCCAAATTTTCAATCGAAAATTCTCGCGTCAAAATATCAGTTTTTTTCCAAAAGTCTATGTGCCTTTTATTCGTTGGAATCTCTAATTTCTGTTGGTGTATTGAAAAATATACATTACTATGGTAATGTTCTCAGAAAATGCAAAAAATTGAAAAAACTCGAATTCGAAATTTTTTTTTTCATTTACTCAAAACAAGTAGGATTCCGTTACATTGATGAACGAAAAAATTGGAAATCTAAATATGCTATTACAATTTACAAACAAATAAGTTGATAAAATTAATATTTAATAAGACATCTACAGTATTTTGATAAAGTTGTAAAATCTTCTTCAAATTATGTAGATGCCTATTTATTGCTGTTTTAAGATAATTTATATACCTGAGTGACCTACGGATAATGTTAGCCCATTGAAAGGTATTTCATAGAGAAGTGGAGAAGGCGCAAGGAGGATCTGGGACTTACTACATACCTGTTATTTCGTAGCAGCTGTAAAAACCGTTAGCTGATGCTGACATATTCAAGACCTTGATAGAAATTGCCAGAGATACTAATAAAACTATCATTGTTGTGGGCCAAGATATTGATCTTTTGGTCCTTTAAAATCAATTAAATTCAAATAATCATGACATTTATTTTCTCAAACCAGGTTCTGCAAATGTACAAGATCCATTTTTCACGTCTAATAGTTTCAAACATGAATCCATCAAAAAAATTGTTGCATTTCTGCATTGTTTTTCTAGTTGCGATACATCATCTGGATTTTCCAAAAAAGGAAAGAAAAGTATCGTTAATTCATTATCAGACCCTGGAATTTAGTCAAATTTGGCCAATGGTTTTTTATAAAAAAAATGCAAGTGAAGAAGATATAAAAACATGGATTACAGTTAATCAAGTCTATTTATGAATGAAAAAATAACACGAATCAATCAAGATTTCAAAAATATCAATTGGCAAATATTAAATTTTCTTTAATTTTGGCAAACTTCCCATCCACAGAAGGAGCAGCAGAACAACGTTGTCACAGGGCATAATATCAGCATCAAACTTGGTTGGGTAACGAACTGACAGCAACAGATTGGGGCTGGAAGCAACATCAACGTGGCATTATGCCCAAATTTACAGAAAAGGAATTGATTCCGGAAATATTGCTTAAAACTATTTGCTGCATCTGTGAAACTGGATGTAAGTTTGAAATGTGGCTGCCGAAAACATGTTTTAAAATGCACAAATTTATGCTCAAATTGACATGGCTCTGAAAATTGCTCCAATATGGAAAAAAACTAGAAGGAAGTTAATGATTCAGATGAAATTGTGGATGAAGAAACATTGCGGACTGGAAATAATATTGGAGATGATGAAGGTGATGGTCTTGAAGATTTCGAAGATCACCTAGAATTGGAAAGGAAAGGAAAGGTTTGTCGAATCTGGCGATGAAGAAATGCCATCAAAGAGACAAAAACTAGTGGATAAGTGATTAAAATTCAAGATAAGGAATTTATAAATAACAAGATTAACGTATTTAAGAATATTATAATGAATAACGTAATCAGAATGAAGTATCTAAATTCAATAGTACGATTAACATGTACATTTATATTTTATGAGATTTTCTGTGACATGAATGTAATTAGAATTTGATAAATAAAAGAATTGCAGCAATCACATTTTTTGATGAAATTGTACATAATGATTTTAAAAAAATTCGAATTCGAGTTTTTTTCGATGTATATTTTTTTACACCATCAGAAAGTAGAGATTTCAACAAACAAAACACACACCAACTTTTTGGAAAAAGCTGATATTTTGAAGCGAGAATTTTCGATTGAAAATTAGGGTGCTTTTTTGATATTAAGTCAAAATAACGTGAAAAAATAAATGTTTCACATCAAATAAATTACAGTATATTTGGGACATAGAAAGGTGAGTTTTCACCATATTTCTAGAAAAATTTTTTTTTTGAAAAAGATAAAAATAAAGAACCAAAAACTTGGTTATTTGAATTTTTCACTTAAATTTTGTGGTTATATGAAAAACTTGTAGTTTTGCCGGAAATCGAGATAAACCATTTTCATCCTTTAAAACTCACCCCCTCCTACTTCCCGAACTCAGATCGCCCGTAATTTATTTTTCTTTTCATTTTCATTACATTCCCCTCCTTCTCCAATGGGTTTTATCCTACTGTTATTTTTTTTGGTTTAAAAAATTATCGACTCTGGTCTATATGGTAGGTTATGTCTTTAAAGATATGTTTTAGATACAGATTGTGAATCTGTGATTAATCATTTTGCGCGGTGTGCTGAATGCCAATTTAGGTATATGAGTAGAAAAAGTAACTTTAGTTTTCAATTGACTCGGTAGTTACTTGATGGAAATCCAAAGCACTTCTCAGACTGTTAGATACGTAATTTACTGAAACTCAATTAAACACGATAAGATTTCAATAAATTATTTTACATTGCGACATGTTTCACCATCCTGTAGCTTTTTGAAACAGTCAAAACAATCATCTTTCAGAAAAGCTTAGTGTAGCGAAAAATGTCGCGATGTAATAGTATTTGTGGAAATTTTCAGTATTTGCATTTAGAATTTGTATTCAATTAAGTTTCAGTAACTTGAGTATCTAACAGTCTGAGAAGTGAGTGAGTGCTTAATGCTTCCTGTCCAGAATTACTTTTTGAAAGTGCTTAGTAATCACGAGCATTTTATGAATAAAAGTGCTCAGTGCTCGAGATTTCGGAGCACTTTTCAAGAGTGCTTAGTGCTTGGTGTTCGAATCACTCTTTGTCACTGCTCGGCACTGCTCTGCTACTGATGAAGGTAACTGGGTTATCTAAATGTGCTTCTAGAAGTGAAAATACTTGTGTGGTGAAGTGGAAAATACTATTTGTTTTCACTCAATGACACCACTGGCGTCCAGGGTCACATTTTCAATTAATAGTTTATTTGTCCTGGAGCTGGTACTGATTTCTCAGTTTATTGCTTTCCCTGGACTCATGATTCAGTGGTCTAACAATTGAAGATTTGGGGATAGTGGTTAATACTGTTATACTGTAAAACTAGATTATGGATAATTCAGCCTTTCGCAATACCTCATCGGCAAGCATCAAAGGAAAATTATTGTTATGGTATTTTGTTGCATCCTTACACCCCCTAAAACTTCACTCCACTGAGTTTCTCTGTGACCATCAAGGAGACTAAAATTTAACAAGGAGAGTTTAATCCCGACAAGACAATGGGGACACTAGAAGAAAGAGATGAAAGAACATTTGTGACGAAAAGTGACGTAGTTGGACGTATCATGGCCGCCGTTCTCTATAGACAGTGACGGACTAGCTCTTGGTATATGAGAGTTACTGCTGACAGTTTTGTTGCTTGGTTCGAGTTCGACTCTGTACTCATATCCAAGTACGTCACTATCACGCGTTGATGCTACAAGATTCTGATTGGCTAGAGCTTATTAAATCCTCCTTGTTAGTTTAGTCTCTTTGTGTGACCATCAGATCGCCATCTGTCATTTCATAGATTCCTCGTGTTACCGACAATATCGCTCTTCATGTGGGATTCTGCTTGCGATGATGGAATGTGGTATTATGTTAACAAATGTGTATGCTTTCTTATTACTAGCGATACCAATGTTAGATGGAATCCATACCAGTTCGACTGTTCTATTTTTTAGTGCAGTTTTTTCTTAATGTAGTAGTCGGAATTGGGGTAACCTTGTTGTTTTTTTGTATGGAGCTTGATGAGTCGGTGAAGATGCATTTTCATATTTTATGTCGGTTGATAAATCTATTGCTTCTGCTACAGCATACAACTGTCTGGTGTAGATGCTGCTGGATGGTGGTAGGAAAAAACTACGACTGCTTCAATTGAAGATAACTGCTGCTCAGACATGTTCGTCTCCTAGTGTTTTGGATGCACATAAGCAGCATACGTTGAACTCAAAATATGTCTTTTGGTTTCCAAGAGGAGTCATTTGCTTCAACATGAAGACTTTCAACTGGACAAGTCGACTATATGTTATTAGTGTGGTTTTATAATAAATGCTGCATTAACTTTGATCATCGGAGTTTTCTGTACTTTTCTCTCGAATGACTAACTGCCGCTTCTGTTGATGCATCTGCTTTGTATCCATATTGTTTAATTGTGTGATCTGTTCAAAGCCCGTACCGTATCATTTAAATATCTGTCAAGCAGTCACTTCTTTAGCGATTGACTAATTTTCCAAGTTTCCAGAGAACTCAAGCTTTTCGTACAACAAGAGATGGAATCAGGAAGATAGACTCTAGAGAGTTCTTTTAACTTTTTTTTTCTCTACGCGATAGTACAAGGATCTTTTTTCAGAAAGCTGGAAATTATTATATAGAATATTCTCTAGCCATCAGAAATACTTTCAATACTCTGCCTGTTTTTCGTCTAGATCCAAACTTGAGCCATTATCAACTTACTGTAATTTTCAGTGGATGTCGATTCGTATTCATCACACAAATCAGATTCCTTCGAAAAGTTGAAATTTCGTTTAATCTACTTTTCTAAAGGGGCAACCCCCTCTTTTCACCTAGTAAGCGCCTCGTCACACAGTTATTACAAATTTAGAGTTTTTGAACAGTTTGTGCTTAGAAAATAATGCAAAATTACTTTTGAGATTTTTTTTAAATTTTTTTCAACTCACTACATGTTACGTAATTTCTCAATATTCAGAAGAATATTATATGAAAAAGTTGTTTTTCGGATCCTACCCACCCACCGAATTTGAACCAGTTTGAAAAACTTTGATTCTTTTCTCGTCTTATTTCAATTTTGCAATTATTCGGGTGACTCAAAGGACCCCGCAGTTTTCTTATGTAAAGTGGCGACAGGTCAAATTTTCTGAAAGTTTGGTATGTTATTGTACCCGAATCAGTAACCAAAAGCGCCAATGGGCCCAACCCAATACTATGGCTAGTTTTCTGAATAGTTCTAAATAGTTAAAGTTTAAAATTGCCCGGATTTTTGGATTTATTTTTTATTTATTAAAAGTTAGATTGGATTTCTGTTGCATGCAGACGTCTACTACATGTTCTGGTTTTGAAATTAGTGGATACGTATGATTAAAAATATTTATATTTACAAGGTGATTTACGAATGTATGACGGTAGTTTTTTGCCAAAATTCACTTTTTCTACTGTGTGACGTCAGGTAGGCATATTTTTGAAACGTTCTCTTCGATATAGTATTTTGACGAGAAAATATTGCACAGTACACATTTTTCATACAGGGTGTTTCACAGAGAGAACCTCTAGACAAAATTATTATTTTTTAGGATTAATTCGAAACCCTGGGTATGGATTGATTTTTGGGAAAAGTAATACCACAAACATATGTGTGTCTCTAATCTCCAGAATATTCAAGGTGGTTTAGTCACAGGAAGGTATTCTATTTGGTGTTCTATTTTTGGAAAAGTACAAAAAACATGAACGTATTCAAAAATTTCCTCGGTCAAATGTAACTGTTGTCTCACTATATATTGATTTTCATACCATCTTCAGATACAGGGCGTTAAAGTGGAAAATTAATGATTTTATCAGTTGTTTCTTCAAATTGAAAAGCCGGATTGATTTCATGTTGCGCCTATGAGTTTAATATAAGTTTCGGTCAGATGTACATGAAAAGGTTCAGCTAAAAATATTTACTGTTACAGGGTCATTCACAAATAAAACATAATAGGTTTTTGCAAATACTCAAAATTCTACAATTATAAATCTAGTTCCGTCACAGATAAATTATTTCATGAACTTGATACCTAGTCGTTTACAATTTTGAGTCAGAAATACTTCATTATGATTACTTTTCATACAGGGTGAGCCATACAGCCAACCATACCAAAAATTATTATTCTTTGAAATAATTGAAATGAGAACTTTTTAGTGAATTTTGAGTAAATGTATAACATTATATCAAGTATGCATAACCGTAAGAATTTTAAATATACAAGGTGATTTAGTTATAATCTCCTACCAAAAATTCACATCTTTGTCCGATATAAGTAATCGACAAGCTTTTATACATCTGGCAACAAAGATAATAATAAGAAGTTTTTTCATTTATTCAACACTTTATAAACAAATATAATTTAACATTTAATGAGTCTTTTATGATATAGGTACAATATCTACGAAGCATTTTGTTTCTAATCAGCATCAGAGTGCTGGTAATGGAACATTACAATCTTAAGTGTTTTTTACATGAAGCTATAGAATTAGATTAAAATATTCACAATAATACAGTATTTCGTATATGTTGGATCAGGTTTATTTTGAATGAGGAGTAACTATTTTCTTTTTTCATAGGATTTAGAAATGAATTGAATGTTCCTAGACAAATGTGTATAGGATTGTTCAGTGCTATATCTGTTCTTATATTTGAGGAAATATAAGAACAATCAATTATAATACATTTTTGTATGTAGATATTATTCACATACTGGGTACCTATTTCGTATAGGCAGGTAAGTCACAATATACAGGGTGTTTCTTAAGTAATTTAGGAGCGTATTGCTGTCATCAAAATAAGAAGAAATGTACCTATAAACATATGTCCACAAGTTATTCGTTTCTGAGATACAGTGTGTCAAAGTTGAATTCTTATTTTCATTTTTTGTGAATAATTTCAGAATTATTTTGATATTTGGGTAAGGTTTAGTATCTGGGAATATCTATTATTCAGTTTGTGTAAAAAATATATTCTTGATAGAGGTCACTGCGAGCAACTGTTTTCGAGTTATTGAGATTTGAAATAATCGATGCATGTGATTTTGAATGACAAGATTTTTCAATTCAAAATAAATTCAATTAGAAATTACTTTTTCACAATCAACACAAAATTTGATTTTGTCATTGAAAAATCGTCTCAGATAACAAACTTAACTCGAATATCACAAATATTTTGGAATTTATTCACAAAAAAACAAATATAATAATTAAACTTTGACACTCTGTATCTTAGAAACGAATAACTTCTGGACATGTGTTTATGGGAATTTTTTTTCTTTTTTTGACGTCAGCCACATGCTTTTGAAGTTTCTACACGTACTTAAGAAACACCCTGTATATCTAGATCGTGTTATATAGTTATAAAACTCATAATAGCTATTTCCTCGCTATTAACTAAATGAATGCACTATTTTTAGCAGAAAACTATGTTGATTTGGGATCATCCACGCAGGCAAGAATTATACCAATGGTATATTGCAAATACTATCAGAAAAATTAACTGAACCATTAAACTCATTACCACAGGGGTAGAGGTTCCTGTACGTTTCTTTTATAGTGGTTACTCCAATAGGCCTATTCCAAGTAATTGAGACATTTTTTTGGTAGAAGTGCGTCCTAAATTGAATAGAAGGTTCTAAAGGAAATAGAACATAACCACTAGATGTGCGTACATACAATGATTATAACTGATTGATTGAAAATGTGGAGACTGATGAGTGCAGTTACCAGATAGATGAGGAAATGAACAAGTGACGTGAAAAGGCAGAGCAGACCTGATACAGCTTAGGCAGAGTTGATATTTGAAAGATGTGCAAATAAAATGGGTGATGAGTGATTCTACATGAAGAAATGTTTTGAAACAAAAGTGGTCAGCTACTGATATTTTAAATCACCTCAGGACCAACGTGCACCTCTTCTGACAGATCCCTTTCTCCTGAATCGTCAATACAATTTAAAAATTTGGTCAAAGGAAATTTGATATTTTGCTGATGTCTAGCATATCCTAAAAAGCATACAACACTAGCAACATGAGCGCATGTACCCAATGTCCTGGCTCCTGATTTACAGGTACAGTAGTATCCTATTACTGGATCCTCGCGATTCTCATTTACGTTGTTATTATATACAACCCAAAGCGTATGTTTGGAAGCATTCACAAATGAATCTCAACCAATGAGGTTCCTGATTTAATTCGTCGATTTGATAAATACTCTAAGTTTAACAGAGGAAATTGAAGTACATGATCGTTGTTCAAACTGACCATTTCGCCGTAAAAGATTTTCATTATGAACACGAATTTGGACCCAGTTATTTTCTTGCAATTTGTCCAGCATTTCATCACCTATTTCAGGTGTTCTACTTATCAAGGGATGATACCTATTTATTAATGCACCAGCAATAAGATAAAATTATTTCAAATGAGCTGCATGCGACGTGGATATTTTTCCGGAAAAAAAATGAAAAATTGTCTTGAAGTGACCACTTCTAGATTCTACTACCCATCTAGTAGTCGTAATGATTCTGTTTTGGTTAGCCTCAAGAGTAGTGAATTGTTTTTGGTGCGATTGAAGGAAACTTGGCATATAATATTGAATACTAAGATTTTCAAATGTGTCTATGGAATCTCTATAGCCTCTATCGACTATCACGATGTCGCAGTATTGAAGCCAGTTCCTAATTCCATTCAAATCATGTTCTACAGCATGGTTCAAAATCGCTGCATCGTTATTTGATGCATCCGAAAAATATGGTCCACGTACTTCTAATATGTAACTATCGGGAACTACTATTATTTCTGGTTTCACAAGGTGCTCTTTTTTGTAGAAACAGTAAGACTGGAGTAATATTCTAAAGTTACTACTTTTATCTATTTTATTGTAGGTACAATCTATGTACAATATTGCTTTCGGCAGATTGGGAGTAGGATTGTACAACTGATTTATAAATGGAGATACATGTCTAGCTATGAAATTCTCTCTTGTAATGGCATTACAACCATTGTTATTCGGTACAAAACGCCTGGAGAGTGATAACCGAACATTAGAAATTGTTAGGCTCACAGCTTGTCTGGAAGGATAGTTACGAACAATCTTTAAAAATTCATCAGTTATCCCATGTCTCAATTTTATTAAAAATGTAAGCAAATGCTTTCTGTTGATTTTTCGTGCATTGCCATATTGCTCTTCATCATTCTATGTAGGTTTTCTTGGGCATTACATATTATGCAAGAATGCCTACGAGCTGGAGAAAGCACATTAAAACGTAGACAATTCGAATTTATTAGTATTTGATTTAGTTCATCTCTCACAGCATTAAAACAATTTAGGTAAATTCTTGTATTTTCACCAACATCTATTGGAGGAAATCCAGCAGCGTGCCTTCTGCCTTCTGAAAGAAGCAACTTGCAAATCATCAATATTTTCTTCTTGGTTTAAGCGAATCAACCGTCTAGATGGAAACGGCCTTATCCTATTTACGAACGCCATTTTGTAAAAACAACAAAAACAACAAATAGAAAAATCTCACCTCAATATTGATGATCCCAACGAAAATAACTTTGAAAACCACAAGACTAACGTATTGTCGAAAATATACGAGACAAATGTCGCACAATGTGACACTTTATACGATGTTTTATGACATAAGCCCACTTCGGTATAAATCAAAAATATTTAGATTCAACTCAATGCTGTAAAAATATTGCGTAAGACATCGATTTCAAGGAATGTATCTAATATTTATCACTATATTATATGCATAACTGTGGGGCATACAAGGTGATTTATCTTTTTGAATAAGAATATTCAAAATCCACGAGGATCACAACAAATTGAAACAGGTGCTTTGTTGATGAATTCAAATTCTAAATTAATGAATTTGGTATTGATAATGCAACAGTACAGAAATGCATCAGCCTGATGACTTATAATGAACTGTCAGTTTGACAACTTGTTTATTCATTGCGAGCGGCACTTCTTGCTTATTGGAATTGAATTTTTTTTTGGGTTGAATTGTCAGTGGAATCATTTAAGAAACTGGACGCTACCTTGCGCATTTAGCGGCATCTTAGATACAAGAAGTTGTTCAAAGACAGAGGCGCCATTTCATTTAAATGGTCTAGTTTAATCAGCAACGTAATTGGTTGATTTACCATAAGTTTGTGTGCTATCAAATAAACGTTGTGGGATGTACTTGGAAAAGCACGATAAAAAATATCTATCAAAACATCTACCTCAGTGTTGGTGTGGAAATGAATTAAACGGTTCGCCTAATTTTGTTGTGATTTACGTTTGTACCTTTGGTTCAATTCTTGCATGCGTAGATCATCCCAAATAAACATTTTTGTTGTTGAAAAAATATTTATTAAGTAATAACCGAGGTAATGACTACAATAAGATTTATACTTTTCAATATACCTAGTATATAACTCGCTCTACACGTATATTGTGAAGTAGATGGTATGAAAATCAATATACAGCGAGGTTACACAAATAGGCTCGAATCATACCTACACAAGAAGATGGATAATTATCATCTTTTTGGTGGTGATAGCGCAGTGGGTAAGTGCGCTCATAAAGTAACTCAAAATTCACTAAAAAGTTCTCATTTCAATTATCTCAAAGCATAATTATTTTTGGTATGGTTGGCTGTATGGCTCACCCTGTATGAAAAGTCATAATGAAGTATTTCAGACTCAAAATTGTGAACGACTAGGTATCAACTTCAAGAAATAATTCATCTGTGACGGAACTGTAGAATTTTGAGTATTTACAAAAACCAATTGTAATTTATTCGTGAATAACCCTGTAACAGTAAATATTTTTAGCTGCATGTACATCTGACCGAAACTCATATCAAACTCATAGGCGCAACATGAAATCAATCCGCCATTTCAATTTGAAGTAAAAACTGATAAAAGCAGTAATTTTCCACTTTAACGCCCTGTATCTCAAAAACTGGTCATAGTATCGGATTCAGGATTCATACCTCTCAAGATGGTATGAAAAATCAATATACAGTGAGAAAATAGTTACATTTGACCGAGGAAATGTTTTAATATGTTTTTTGTACTTTTCCCAAAATAGAACACATTCCTATGAATAAACCACCTTGAATATTTTGTAGATTAGAGACACACATATGTGTGTGGTATTACTTTTCCCAAAAATCAATCCATAAATACAGGGTTTCGAATTAATCTTGAAAAATAATAATTTTGTCTAGTGGTTCTCTTTGTGAAACACCCTGTATAAAAAATGTGTATTGTGCAATATTTCCTCGTCAACATACTATATCGAAGAGAACGTTAAAAAAATATGCCTTCCTGACATCACAGTAGAAAAAGTGAATTTTGGCAAAAAAACTACCGTCATACATTCGTGAATCACCTTGTAAATACAAATATTTTTAATCATACATATCCACTAATTTCAGAACATGTAGTAAACGTCTGCATGCAACATAAATCAAATCTAACTTTTGATAAATAAAAAATAAATCCGAAAATCTGGGCAATTTTAAACTTTAACACCCCGTATTTAGAAAACTAGACATAGTATTGGGTTGGGCCCATTGACACTTTTGGTTACTGAGTCGGGTACCAAGCTTTCAGAAAATTTGACCGGTCGCCACTTTACATAAGAAAAGTGCGGGGTCCTTTCATGAAATCTGAAAGACCAATTGATAGCAGATACAGCAGATACTCTTATCTGCTGGACGGATGTTTCCTGTTTAAAAATGTTCATAATTGGACATTATGCTTAGTTATTCAATTTCAAGTATTTTATGGAAACAACAGAATTGTTTGTCATGGAAATTGGAATAACAAAGTGTTTGGCAGTTTCACCAAAACTATGAAACAGTAGTAGAATCAAAATGCTGACTCAAAAGGAAGAAATGGAAACTGTACTCATTTACGGTGAAATTCACCGACAAGTTGCCAATATTTTTGATACACGACATCCTGAAAGAAATATCCATCCGTCAGTCTACTTTGAGCAGGATTAGGTTTCTCAATGTTCAAATCGATTGCTTCAGTGCAAAATACTTTTAAAATGCCTCATAATTCAAGGGTTTATGATGAAGAAGTACTATCAAGTGTATGCTTGGATGTAGTAGTGCTTGGAAAAACTAGTATAACCTGAAATTTGTAAAAATTTCACACAAAATAGAAGCAGTTCAAACAAAAATTTAAAAACACTTTGAAAGGGCGAGATTTTGATGTAAGGTTGGACAAAGAGAAGAAAATACAAATTTTCCTTTTCAAATTTTATTGACAGATGAGGTGAACTCAAATCTAATGTCAGCTCACTGAGCTGAAGGTGGGGGCACAAGAATTACTTGATATTAACTTGCACATCCTTATACTTATACTTCCGAAAGTCAGTTTCATTTCAATTTTGATTATTATTTGACTTAGATAATAATGATAATAATGGAGGAGAATCGCATTGTTCCACCGATGGAGAATATCAGAACCCGCAGGGCGCTTCACGATATGAAGCTCCTGAAGCCGCAAGAACTGGCACGGGTGGATGCGGAGATTGGCGATGTTCTTCCAGAAGAGGCTGACATCTGGCAAATCAATTATGTCGTGTGCGAAGCCGCTCATGCTCTATCCCAAACGTAGAGGAGGGACACCACCGCTCTGGTAGGGAGGTATGAACGACGCGTTCACAAGATGGAAGCCAAGATCAAGTCGGCGAGACAACACGCGTCTCGTATCCAGTGTGTGGTGGACTTCGTGGCAGCCAATAGGCCTTTCACGCCCGTAGTGCGGCGAATTGCCGCAAAATTGAGACGCGCCCAACACACATTAAATCAAGGTGTGCTGTTCACAGCACTGTCTTGATAGGATACGAATGTTAGTGGCTGCAAAGAAGTCACTAGTGAGGCGGGCGACAAGTATCGCGGAAAACATAAAGTTCCGCGATAAACCTTCCCGCTTATTCCAAGAGCCTCCTCGTGTTGTCGATAACCCGCTGGCTGCTGATCGGGTAGAAACCTTCTGGAAGAACATCTATGAGTTTCCGCAACCACTCAACGTAGACACTCCAGCCCAAGCGCAGTTCGAAGCTTACTGCAGGGCGCTTCGGCAGCCTGAGCACAATGATCTGCGCAATCCGGTAACCACGGAAGAAGTTCGAAGGGCCCTAAAAGGTTCTAAGAATTTCGCTGCTCCAGGCCCTGATGGGTTGAATAACTATTGGTGGAAAAAGCTTCCAACAACCCACCGCCATCTGGCTAGAGTTTTTATTTCATGGCTAGATGGGGAGCAGCAGATTCCGGAGTGGTTTGTCGAGGGGCGAACCGTGCTCATCCCCAAAAACGGAGATTTGTCTGATCCAAATAAATACAGGCCGATAACATGCTTGAATGCGTGTTATAAGGTGTTTACACGCATCATACACGCGCATTCTCTCCGCAGTTGATCCGATGTACGAACGGATATATGAGCAAAGAGGATCAAAGAAAGGGGTCGCCGGCTGCAAGAACCTACTCATCGATAGATGTATCACGCAGGACTCCGTGCAGTATAAGCGTAACCTTTCGATGGCCTGGATCGATTACCGCAAGGCATTTGATACAACATCGCATGAGTTAATCATGCATTTGCTCAGATGCCTTGAGGTACCCGATCAAATAGTGGGATGCATTGGACAACTAATGCCGCTCTGGAGGACTCGCTTCGCTATAAAATCTGGTGGAGACATAGTCCAAACAGAGCAGGTCATCATTAGAAGAGGCGTGTTTCAGGGAGACTCCCTCAGCCCTCTTCTCTTCTGCATCTCACTATTGCCATTGTCCGTTGTACTCAGGAATACCCGTGGGTACAGCTGCGGCACCCCCAGCAACCGGAGGCATACAGTCACCCACCTGTTTTACATGGATGACCTAAAATTATATGCCTCTGGAGAAAGGGACCTACATCAGTCCCTTAGGGTGGTGGAAGAATATACGCATGCTATCGGAATGGAATTTGGGATCGACAAATGTGCCACGGTTCATCTCAAAAGAGGACGATGCGAGGAATACGGAGAGGATGTCCAGCTCGTAGACGGAAGCATCCTACATCATCTGGATGCCGGAGAGACTTATACTTACCTAGGGGTGGCGCAACGCCGCTCCCAAGAGGTAATCACAGTTAAGAACTCTCTCCGCGGCAAGTATCAGCATAAACTCCGACAGATCTGGTCATCAGAACTGTCGGGGAAGAACAAAGTTGCTGCAACTAATATGCTTGCCGTTCCGATCCTTCTCTACTCTTTCGGAGTGATGAAGTGGACTCAGGAAGAGCTGCGACAACTCGACGTAAAAACTTGCAAAATGATGCATCTCAATAGGAGCTTGCATCCTAAATCGTCTGTTCCACGGTTATACTTTCCCAGACAACGGGGAGGCCGTGGACTTTTGAGTTTGGAGTGTCTGCATAACAGAATGGTTCTGGATGGGGCCTGTAAAGTCATCAGGAGTTCAGATCCCCTTCTCTGCATGGTCCGCGACCATGAAAAAGCAGGGATTGGAGCATTTCTCTTTAAGGCAGCAACCCGTGCAGCCGATGAACTTGGTCTCGTATTCGACACTGAACGGGCTAACCCAAACTCTGTCACCGAGTTGGGACCCGTTCAGCTAAAAGCTCACATTAAAGCTGCGGAGACAGAGGTACTCCTACAGCTGCATATGGATAAGCCAATGCATGGTGTTTTCTTCAACAACATCGAATACCTTGGCTTATCCAAAAGCTTGACCTTTGCCTTTCTCAGTTCGAGTGAGCTAAAGTCGGAGACCGAGGGATTCATAATGGCCTACCAGGATGGTGTCTTCAACACCCTCGTCTACCGTAGTCGCGTGATGGGTATAGACGTCCCTGACACCCGATGCAGGGAATGTCGTGGGGCACCTGAGACCCTAATGCATTTGCTATCAGCATGTCCAGCTTATGCGGTCTCAGCCTATATCCACAGGCATAACGCGGCGCTACGAGTGTTGTACTACCATCTAAGACACTCGTACGGTATAGACGAGACACCGGTGTTGCCTTATGTTCCGGGGGATATTGAGTCCGTGGTGGAGAATGAGAGATGCCGAATCTATTGGAACTACTCATTCCCCACTCTCAGGCAAATACAAGCCAATAAGCCTGATGTTGTCCTCCTCGACCACCAAAGTAGAACGATATTCGTCATGGAGTTTTCCGCTCCAGGCGAAATGAATATCGTTCGAAAAGAGAAGGAAAAACGGACTGAATATCGAGATCTTCTCTTTGAACTCCGCAGGTTATATCCGGACCATTCTGTCAAAATGGTGGTTCTGATTATAGGAGTCCTTGGTGGAATGATGGACACACTGCTCTCTAACTTGAAGATAATACCGGCTTGCCGTAATATGGCAGAAATCTTAGCAGCGCGAATGCAGAAGGCCGTTATCCTTGGTTCGCTCCGTTTACCCATGGCACATGATTCTCGGACCCAATAGTCACTCACCCTACGGACGTAGGGAGTGGCTATTGGGGTTAACGACACAAGCGCGCCCTCCGGATGTATCGGAGCACCGGAGACAGGGCCTGACTGGTACATTCCCAACGAAAAAAATAAAAATAATAATAATAATAGTAATGATAATAATAATAATAATTGAGCCTCCACGTGTTGTTGATAACCCGCCGGCTGTTGATCGGGTGGAAACCGTCTGGAAGAACATCTATGAGTATCCGCAACCAATCGATGTAGATACTCCAGCCCTAGCGCAGTTCGGAGCATTCTGCAGGAGGCTTCGGCATCCTGAGCTCAATGATCTGCGCAATCAGATAACCCCGGAAGAAGTTCAAAGAGCCCTCAAAGGCTCAAAGAACTTTGCTGCTCCAGGACCCGATGGGTTGAATAACTATTGGTGGAAAAAGTTTCCAGCAACCCACCGCCATCTGGCTAGAGTTTTTAACTCATGGCTAGATGGGGAGCAGCAGATTCCGGAGTGGTTTGTCGAGGGACGAACCGTGCTCATCCCCAAAAACGGAGATTTGTCTGATCCAAAGAATTACAGACCGATAACATGCTTGAATGCGTGTTATAAGATGTTTACGCGCATTTCTACACGCGCATTCTCTCCGCAGTTGATCTGGTGTATGAACGGATATATGAGCAAAGAGGGTAAAAGAAAGGGGTTGCCGGCTCCAAGGAGAACCTGCTCGTCGATAGATGTATCACGCAGGACTCCGTGCAGTACAAGCGTAACCTTTCGATGGCCTGGATCGATTGCCGCAAGGCATTTGATACAACTTCGCATGAGTTATTCATGCATTTGCTCAGATGCCTTGAGGTACCCGATCAAATAGTGGGATGCATTGGACAACTGATGCCGCTCTATAGGACTCGCTTCGCTATAAAATTTGGTGGAGACATAGTCCAAACAGAGCAGGTCATCATTAGAAGAGGCGTGATTCAGGAAGACTCCCTCAGCCCTCTTCTCTTCTGCATCTCACTATTGCCACCGTCCGTTGCACTCAGGAATACCCGTGGTTACAGCTGCGGCACCCCCAGCAACCGGAGGCATACAGTCACCCACCTGTTTTACATGGATGACTTTAAATTATATGCCACTGGAGAAAGGGACCTACATCAGTCCCTTATGGTGGTGAAAGAATATACGCATGCTATCGGAATGGAATTTGGGATCGACAAAAGTGCCACGGTTCATCTCAAAAGAGGACGATGCGAGGAATACGGAGAGGATGTCCAGCTCGTAGACGGAAGCATCCTACATCATCTGGATGCCGGAGAGACTTATACTTACCTAGGGGTGGCGCAACGCCGCTCCCGAAAGGTAATCACAGTTGAGAACTCTCTCCGCGGCAAGTATCAGCAAAAACTCCGACAGATCTGGTCATCTGAACTGTCGGGGAAGAACAAAGTTGCTGCAACTAATATGCTTGCCATTCCGATCCTTCTCTACTCCTTCGGAGTTATGAAGTGGACTCAGGAAGAGCTGCGAGAACTCGACGTAAAAACTCGCAAAATGATGCATCTCAATAGGAGCTTGCATCTTAAATCTTCCGTTCCACGGTTATACTTTCCCAGACAACGGGGAGGCCGTGGACTTTTGAGTTTGGAGTGTCTGCATAACAGAATGGTTCTGGATGGGGCCTGTAAAGTCATCAGGAGTTCAGATCCCCTTCTCTGCATGGTCCGCGACCATGAAAAAGCAGGGATTGGAGCATTTCTCTTTAAGGCAGCAACCCGTGCAGCCGATGAACTTGGTCTCGTATTCGATACTGAACGGGCTAACCCAAACTCTGTCACCGAGTTGGGACCCGTTCAGCTAAAAGCTCACATTAAAGCTGCGGAGACAGAGGTCCTCCTACAGCTGCATACGGATAAGCCAATGCATGGTGTCTTCTTCAACAACATCGAAGACCTTGGCTTATCCAAAGGCTTGACCTTTGCCTTCCTCAGTTCGAGTGAGCTAAAGTCGGAGACTGAGGAATTCATAATGGCCTGCCAGGATGGTGTCTTCAACACTCTCGTCTACCGTAGTCGCGTGATGGGTATAGACGTCCCTGACACCCGATACAGGGCATGTCGTGGGGCACCTGAGACCGTAATGCATTTGCTATCAGCATGTCCAGCTTATGCGGTCTCAGCCTATATCCACAGGCATAACGCGGCGCTACGAGTGTTGTACTACCATCTAAGACACTCGTACGGTATAGACGAAACATCGGTGTTGCCTTATGTTCCGGGGGATATCGAGTCCGTTGTGGAGAATGAGAGGTGCCGAATCTATTGGAACTACTCATTCCCCACCCTCAGGCAAATACAAGCCAATAAGCCTGATGTTGTCCTCCTCGACCATCAAAGTAAAACGATATTCGTCGTGGAGTTTTCCGCTCCAGGCGAGATGAATATCGTTCGGAAAGAGGAGGAAAAACGGATTAAATATCGAAATCTTCTCTTTGAACTCCGCAGGTTGTATCCGGACCATTCTGTCAAAATTGTGGTTCTGATTATAGGAGTCCTTGGTGGCATGATGGACACACTGCTCTCTAATTTGGACTTGATACCGGCCTGCCGTAATATGGCACAAATCCTAGCCGCTCGAATGCAGAAGGCCGTCATCCTTGGTTCACTTCGTCTGCTCAGAACACATGACTCTCGGACCCAATAATGACTCACCCTACGGAAGTAGGGAGTGGTTATTGAGGTAAACGACACCAGCGCGTCCTCCGGATGGGTCGGAGCACCGGAGACAGGGCCTGACTGGTACACTCTTAAGATAATAATAATAATAATAATAATAAGGCAGGGAGGTCAGCCAACACCTGAGGCCCTGGTGAGTTGCGACACCACCTACCCGAGCAAAGGATGCAAAATCGGACCGGCAGCTCATGCGCATCCGGGAGGGAAAAGGCATCTTTCCCTCCGGTGTCGGCCGTGGGTTTACTGGGTTAACCCCCCAGTAAACCCTTTTACTCGGTTCCAAATAATCGGGGAAGAGGCCCCCACAACCGACCCCCTCGGATTAGGGGTCAAAGGCAAGGTGGTGGGGCCAACAACGATGATTTGCCAAATGACGACAACCGCAATGACAACGGACGCTTTGAGTGGACTGATAGATTAAGGGATGGACTTCTGTATTGCTATGAGAGCAGTGAGCCCGCCCGGAGAGGATACATGGCAAGGATGCATGCTCTTTGGTGTGAGAGACACCCAGAGCATGCCGCCGTTTCCGCCCAAAATCTCAGGGATTATGTATCCTATCTCCGGGCTCGAGGCTATGTTAGAGCTCCTCCTCAGCCGGTTAACGAAGTGGCAGATATGCCACGTGTCGGTCTGGCTGCAGAGGAGGCTCGCATCATACCACCAATGGAGGACATCAGAACCCGCAGGGCGCTTCACAATATGACGCCCTTGAAGCCGCAAGAACTGGCACGGGTGGATGCGGAGATTGGCGATGTTCTTCCAGAAGAGGCCAACATCTGGCAGATCAATTCTGTCGTGTACGACGCCGCTCGTGCAATATCCCAGACGGAGAGGAGGGACACCACTGCTCTTGTTGGGAGGCATGAGTGACGCGTTCACAAGATGGAAGCTAAGATCAAGTCGGCGAGACAACACGAGTCTCGTATCCAGTGTGTGGTGGACTACATGTCGGCCAATAGGCCTTTCACGCCGGCAGTGCGGCGAATTGCTGCAAGGCTAAGACGAGCTCACCACACATTGAATCAAGGCGTGCTGTTTACCATAAAACAGCACTGTCTTGATAGGATACGAATGCTAGTGGCTGCAAAGAAGTCACTAGTGAGGCGGGCGAGAAGTATCGCGGAAAACATAAAGTTCCGCGACAAACCTTCCCGCTTATTCCAAGAGCCTCCACGTGTTGTCGATAACCCGCCGGCTGCTGATCGGGTAGAAACCTTCTGGAAGAACATCTATGAGTCTCCGCAACCACTCAATGTAGACACTCCAGCCCTGGCGCAGTTCGAAGCTTACTGCAGGACGCTTCGGCAGCCTGAGCACAACGATCTGCGCAATCCGATAACCACGGAAGAAGTTCGAGGGGCCCTCAAAGGCTCAAAGAACTTTGCTGCTCCAGGCCCTGATGGGTTGAATAATTATTGGTGGAAAAAGTTTCCAACAACCCACCGCCATCTGGCAAGAGTTTTTAACTCATGGCTAGATGGGGAGCAGCAGATTCCGGAGTGGTTTGTCGAGGGGCGAACCGTGCTCATCCCCAAGAACGGAGATTTGTCTGATCCAAAGAATTACAGGCCGATAACATGCTTGAATGCGTGCTATAAGTTGTTTACGCGCATCTTATACACGCGCATTCTCTCCGCAGTTGATCCGGTGTATGAACGGATATATGAGCAAAGAGGGTCAAAGAAAGGAGTCGCCGGCTGCAAGGAGAACCTGCTCATCGATAGATGTATCACGCAGGACTCCGTGCAGTATAAGCGTAACCTTTCGATGGCCTGGATTGATTACCGCAAGGCATTTGATACAACATCGCATGAGTTAATCATGCATTTGCTCAGATGTCTTGAGGTACCCAATCAAATAGTGGGATGCATTGGACAACTGATGCCACTCTGGAGGACTCGCTTTACCATAAGATCTGGTAGAGACATAGTCCAAACAGAGCAGGTCATCATTAGAAGAGGCGTGTTTCAGGGAGACTCCCTCAGCCCTCTTCTCTTCTGCATCTCACTATTGCCATTGTCCATTGTACTCAGGAATACCCGTGGGTACAACTGCGGCACCCCCAGCAACCGGAGGCATAAAGTCACCCATCTGTTTTACATGGATGACCTCAAATTATATGCCTCTGGAGAAGGGGACCTACATCAGTCCCTTAGGGTGGTAGAAGAGTACACGCATGCTATCGGAATGGAATTTGGGATCGACAAATGTGCCACGGTTCATCTCAAAAGAGGACGATGCGAGGAATACGGAGAGGATGTCCAGCTCGTAGACGGAAGCATCCTACATCATCTGGATGCCGGAGAGACGTATACTTACCTAGGGGTGGAGCAACGCCACTCCCAAGAGGTATTCACAGTTAAGAACTCTCTCCGCGGCAAGTATCAGCATAAACTCCGACAGATCTGGTCATCAGAACTGTCGGGGAAGAACAAAGTTGCTGCAACCAATATGCTTGCCGTTCCGATCCTTCTCTACTCTTTCGGAGTAATGAAGTGGACTAAGGAAGAGCTGCGACAACTCGACGTAAAAACTCGCAAAGTGATGCATCTCAATAGGTGCTTGCATCCTAAATCGTCCGTTCCACGGTTATACTTTCCCAGACAACGGGGAGGCCGTGGACTTTTGAGTTTGGAGTGTATGCATAACAGAATGGTTCTGGATGGGGCCTGTAAAGTCATCAGGAGTTCAGATCCCCTTCTCTGCATGGTCCGCGACCATGAAAAAGCAGGGATTGGAGCATTTCTTTTTAAGGCAGCAACCCGTGCGGCCGATGAACTCGGTCTCGTATTCGACACTGAACGGGCTAACCCAAAGTCTGTCACCGAGTTGGGACCCGTTCAGCAAAAAGCTCACATCAAGGCTGCGGAGACAGAGGTCCTGCTACAGCTACATATGGATAAGCCAATACATGGTGTCTTCTTTCACAACATCGAAGACCTTGGCTTATCCAAAAGCTTGACCTTTGCCTTCCTCAGGTCGAGTGAGCTAAAGTCGGAGACCGAGGGATTCATAATGGCCTGCCAGGATGGTGTCTTCAACACCCTCGTCTACCGTAGTCGCGTGATGGGTATAGACGTCCCTGACACCCGATGCAGGGCATGTCGTGGGGCACCTGAGACCGTAATGCATTTGCTATCAGCATGCCCATCTTATGCGGTCTCAGCCTATATCCACAGGCATAACGCGGCGCTACGAGTGTTGTACTACCATCTACGACACTCGTACGGTATAGACGAGACACCGGTGTTGCCTTATGCTCCGGGGGATATTGAGTCCGTGGTGGAGAATGAGAGGTGCCGGATCTATTGGAACTACTCATTCCCCACCCTCAGGCAAATACAAGCCAATAAGCCTGATGTTGTCCTCCTCGACCACCAAAGTAGAACGATATTCGTCATGGAGTTTTCCGCTCCAGGCGAAATGAATATCGTTCGAAAAGAGGAGGAAAAACGGACTAAATATCGAGATCTTCTCTTTGAACTCCGCAGGTTATATCCAGACCATTCTGTCAAAATGGTGGTTCTGATCATAGGAGTCCTTGGTGGAATGATGGACACACTGCTCTCCAATTTGAAGATAATACCTGCTTACCGTAATTTGGCAGAAATCTTAGCAGCAAGAATGCAGAAGGCCGTTATACTTGGTTCGCTTCGTCTACTCAGGGCACACGATTCTCGGACCCAATAATTACTCACCCTACGGATGTAGGGAGTGGTTATTGGGGTTAACGACACCAGCGCGCCCTCCGGATGGGTCGGAGCACCGGAGACAGGGCCTGACTGGTACACTTCTAAGGAGAAAAAAGAAAATAATAATAATAATAATAATAATAATAATAATAATAATAATAATAATAATAATAATAATAATAATAATAATAATAATAATAATAATAATGCTGTTCTCTATGTAGACGACCTCACCCTGTATAGCCGAGGACCTTCGATAAATCAGTTGAACCATACACTACAAGAAGCGTGGGATATGGTGCAAAACATTGCAAGTATACATGGTTTCAAATTCTCACCAACAAAATCACATGCCGTACATTTCTGTAGATTACGGACCCCACACACAGAACCGCAACTGACCCTGCAAAATCAGCCAAGCGGTATTAAGGGAGAATCGAAATTTCTGGGTATTATCTTCGATCAGAAACTCACCTGGAAATCGCATATCGACCATGTGGTAACAAACTGCCACAAAGTCATAAATGTCATGAGAAGCGTAGGAAGCATGCGCTGGGGTGCCGATAGGGAAGTTTTACTCAAAATATATCAAGCGCTAATTCAGAGCCGAATTGACTATGGAAGCATTGTATATGGATCTGCGTGTGCATCCCGACTCAAACTCCTCGACAGAATTCAAAGTGCAGCTATCCGCATTGCAAGTGGTGCATTCCGAACGAGCCCGATTGAGGCCATCCAGTCGGATTCCTCGACGCTCCCTCTCAACCTCCGCAGACAAATGCAAACTCTAACTTATGGTGCGAGAATGCAATCTCTTCCTCGACACTTGAACCACAACCTTTTTTCAAAAAAAATAGACATTACTCAACGGCCGCCTCGAATATCGAAACCTGCACATATCCGTTTCATTGAAATCGAAAAAGAAAACGTGATCTCTGATCTTCCAAATGTTATGACCTTGAACCAAAACGTTAACCCATGGATGAAGACACCAGTACACACAAACACCGAACTCACGGAGTGGAGGAAAGATAACACCCCTGCATCAACGTATAGAACACTATTCCTAGAGCAAATATCCCGTTACCAACATTTCCTGATTATTTACACAGACGGATCAAAAACGGACGAGGGTACAGGGGCAGCATTCGTTGTGGATGAAAATCCTTTTACGTGGACATTGAGCCAAAGTTATTCTATCTTTTCGGCAGAGATGTACGCAATCTGGCAGGCACTGTTATATTTTTCAAGAGACCGGAATGACCAATCTGTACTGATTCTCTGAGTGCAATCACATCGCTCCAAGATCACTTCACTAAAAATGAATGGGCATTACGCATATTGGATCTGATTACCTATCTCGAAGTACAACACAAAGAAGCCGTGATCATGTAGATCCCTGGTCACTGTAACATCGTAGGAAATGAATTGGCCGATAAAGCTGCGAAGAATGCAACGATCATGCAATACGATGAAGGAATACCAGTATCCCTAAGCGACCTGAAAGTATCCATAAAAAAGGTCTGTTACGAAAAATGGCAAACACAGTGGAATAACTGTGAGAATAACTTGAGACCGATAAAAGTTTCTGTTAAGAAATGGACGTACCCACTGGAACTCTCCAGGCGGGAACAAGTAGTTCTATGTAGAATGAGGATCGGACATACAAATATGACTCACCTATATCTCCTCAACGGCTCTAGAAGACCAAGATGTGATAACTGCCAAACCCGCCTAAAAGTACAACATATCCTGACGTGCCAGAACTTTGAGTATCAGAGACAAACGCTGGGCATACTACCTGGAACAGAACTGACGTTACGAGATGACAAGGAAATGATTTTAAAACTGATAACTTACCTGAAAGATATAGGACTTTTCCATAAGATTTAAATATTACATGACCCTGTCATGGATATAGAGCGAATGACCATTGAAGTCGATGCTCTTTAAATGAAAAGAAAAAAAAAAAAAAAATAATAATAATAATAATAATAATAATAATAATAATAATAATAATAAATGTCGGGGCGTGGCGCAGTGGTTAGAGCGTCCGACTTTGGGTCGAAAGGTCTGGAGTTCGAGCCCCAGTTGCGGCTGGGATTTTTTAATTTAATTTGACCGATTAAATTATTCAAATGTCGTGGCTGGACTGGGGTGAGTCCTGCTCGATTCACTGTTGCGTTCCAATTAACAGTGCTGCTCTTAAGGTGGCGCATGGAGTTAGTAACAAGGCCTATTCAGAACACATGGCTAATGACCATAGCAGTCGATGCCAATACACCAAAGAAAAAAAAATTATAATAATAATAAAAAAAGGCTCTGAGAATTTCGTTGCTACAGGACCTGATGGGTTGAAAAACTATTGTTGGAAAAAGTTTCCAACAACCCACCGCCATCTGGCTAGAGTTTTTAACTCATGGGGTAGCAGATTCCGGAGTGGTTTGTCAAGGGGCGAACCGTACTCATCCCCAAAAACGGAGATTTGTCAGATCCAAAGAATTACAGGCCGATAACATGCTTGAATGCGTGTTATAAGGTGTTTACGCTCATCTTATACACGCGCATTCTCTCCGTAGTTGATCCGGTGTATGAACGGATATATGAGCAAAGAGGGTCAAAGAAGGAGGTTGCCGGATGCAAGGAGAACCTGCTCATCGATAGGTGTATCACGCAGGACTCCGTGCAGTATAAGCGTAACCTTTCGATGGCCTGGATCGATTACCGCAAGGCATTTGATACAACATCGCATGAGTTAATCATGCATTTAGTCAGATGCCTTGGGGTACCTGATCAAATAGTGGGATGCATAGGACAAATGATGCCGCTCTGAAGGACTCGCTTCACCATAAGATCTGGTGGAGACATAGTCCAAACAGAGCAGGTCGTCATAAGAAGAGGCGTGTTTCAGGGAGACTCCGTCAGCCCTCTTCTCTTCTGCATCTCACTGTCCGTTGCACTCAGAAATACCTGTGGGTACAGCTGCGTCACGCCCCGCATCCGGAGGCCTAAAGTCACCCATCTGTTTTACATGGATGACCTCAAATTATATGCCTCTGGAGAAAGGGACCTACATCATTCCCTTAGGTTGGTGGAAGAATATATGCATGCTATCGAAATGGAATTTCGAATCGACAAATGTGCCACGGTTCATTTCAGAAGAGGACGATGTGTGGAATACGGAGAGGATGTCCAGCTCGTAGACGGAAGCATCCTAAATCATCTGGATGCCGGAGAGACTTATACTTACCTAGGGGTGGCGCAACGCCGCTCCCAAGAGGTGATCACAGTCAAAAACTCTCTCCGCGGCAAGTATCAGCATAAACTCAGACAGATCTGGTCATCAGAACTGTCGGGGAAGAACAGAGTTGCTGCAACTAATATGCTTGTCGTTCCGGTCCTTCTCTACTCCTTCGGAGTGATGAAGTGGACTCAGGAAGAGCTGCGACAACTCGACGTTAAAACTCGCAAAATGATGCATCTTAATAGGAGCTTGCATCCTAAATCGTCCGTTCTACGGTTATACTTTCCCAGACAATGGGGAGAACGTAAACTCTTGAGTTTGGAGTGTCTGCATAACAGAATGGTGTTGAATGGCGCCTGTAAAGTCATCGGGAGTTCAGATCCATTTCTCTGCATGGTCCGCGACCATGAAAAAGCAGGGATTAGAGCATTTCTCTTTAGGGCAGCAACCCGTGCAGCCGATGAACTTGGTCTCGTATTCAACACTGAATGGGATAACCCAAACTCTGTCACCGAAATGGAACCCGTTCAGCTAAAAGCTCACATCAAAGCTGCGGAGACAGAGGTCATCTCACAGCTGCATACGGATAAGCCAATGCATGGTGTCTTCTTCAACAGACCTTGGCTCATCCAAAATCTTGACCTTTGCCTTCCTCAGGTCGAGTGAGCTAAAGTCGGAGACCGAGGGATTCATAATGGCCTGCCAGGATGGTGTCTTCAACACCCTTCCATCGTAGTCGCGTGATGGGTATAGACGTCCCTGACACCCGATGCAGGGCATGTCGTGGGGCACCTGAGAATATAATGCATCTATCAGCATGCCCAGCTTATGCGGTCTCAGCCTATATCCACAGGCATAACGCGGCGCTACGACTGTTGTTCTACCATCTAAGACACTCGTACGGTATAGACGAGACACCGGTGTTGCCTTATGATCCGGGGGATATTGAGTCTGTGGTGGAGAATGAGAGGTGCCGAATCTATTGGAATTACTCATTTCCCACCCTCAGGCAAATACAAGCCAATAAGCCTGATGTTGTTCTCCTTGACCATCAAAGTAAAACGATAATCGTAGTGGAGTTTTCTGCTCCAGGCGAGATGAATATCGTTCGGAAAGAGGAGGAAAAATGGACTAAATATCGATATCTTCTCTTTGAACTCCACAGGTTGTATCCGGACCACTCTGAGAAAATCTTATTCGATCAGTTTCCAATAACTTCATCAATTTGAACTTGAAGAAGTCAACGGATGATACATTTTTCAAATCGTCTGGAACCTTGTTATACAGCCACGTTACCATGTAAGAGAAAGAAGACTGATAAAAAGTAGTTTAATTCAGTGGTGGTGTTAATTTTGACTTTAACCTTATGTTTATACTCGTATTGTGAACGTCAGTTCTGAAATTAATTTTTTTTACTACCTCACTAGAAAATGGTACTTTTCCTCCCGCTGGGAGGAAAATAATACTTTTTCTCTCGATTTATCAGGAAGAAGATGCAAGATGCAAGATCAATATTGCCTCTTCAGCGAGATCTTTTGGCAGGTCGTTTTTGCTAGAACTCATTTTCAAAACATAGAAGCAACTTAAAAGGGTAAACAACGTGACAGCTTATGACAACTGTTATGGTTGTATTACCAAACAACGCCATAGCAACAAATCGTTGTCAACACGATGATGACGACGACGTAACGCTTACTTAATATTTTGTCATATAGCCGCATTATATAGTTCCACAACTTTCTGCAGTTGTTCTTATAAGTATGCACGCATTATAATTTTAAGGGCGTTATAAAAATGACGACCTTAAAGGTAGTAGAGAAAACTATATACATACCTCAGGAGGAAAATGCTTTTCCTCCCACGGATATTAATGCATGATTTTTCTCCCTTGGTATGTAAATAGCTATTTTCAAATAAGTATGGTGGTTTTTTATCAAGAATAATTTTATGAAACATCACACATTGATGCGATAGGAAGCGTTTTTGTACATTTAGCCATCCTAGTTCACGTAGTGGAACTGAAATTCGGTTACGTTTTCTCAAGCCGTACATCAGACGTACACAAGAGTTTTGTACCAATTGAAGTCCATTGTGATCTGATTTCATTAATGCTGGACCGTAGATAACATGGTTTCAAACAAAATTGTTTTACTTTTTTTATCCAGGAATGATCTATCAGAATATATGAGTTTCTGGTTATAGAAAGCTCGTTTAGTAATAGTGTTTACATGCTTGGTATATCTTAGCGTATGATACATAAATAAACCTAAATTTTTTGCAATATATGTATACTGAATAGTTTCATTGTTTACTTTAAGAGTGATTTGTGGTAAACATCTTATTCGGCTTTCTTTTCGGCCGAATAAGATTGTATTTAGCTTTGATGAATTTATGGAAAGACAAAGTTTATTTGAAATGTGGACTATCGAGATCAAATCATCGTTCAGATTCTAAACAGACTGATTTAGATTATGTTCGGTGAAGGGGAGATAGAGCTGAATATCATCGGCATAAAATTGGCTTTCAGAAAAATTTATGACTGTGTGCAAGTCAACAGTGTACGTGATGAAGAGTAGCGGGCCCAAGATAGATCCTTGGGGAACGCCATTTTCAATATGCACAAAATCAGAAACTTGATTATCGAGTTTGACCGCTCGAAACCGATTATATATGTGAGTTCTGAAGAATGAAACAGAGGCATCACTGAATCCGATAAAGTGTAGTATAGTCAATAGAAGATCATGTTTAATACTATCGAAAGCTTTGGTATAATCTAAAAATATCAGCAATACTGACATTTTGTCGTCCAAATATTTAAGGATGTCATCAGTCACTTTCAGAAGTACTGTATTGCAACTGTGATGTGTCCTAAATCCCGATTGATGCAATGGTAGCAGATGGTAGTCTTCTAAGTAGCCTTTCTTTGTAGATATAACTGTGATCTTTTCGAAAATTTTCGACCGAACACAAAGTATGCTTCTTGGTCGGAGAGATTTGTATTCTGTAGGATTGCTAGTTTTGGGCAGGGGAATCACAACAGCTTTTTTCCAAATTGTTGGGTAGGTATTATTCTCTATACAGTAGTTCAAAATATGGCTGTTTGGCTTGTTTGGTACGTTTATATTTGATCAAGGATTCATCACGTAAAGACATCATCAATTTGATCACGTTATGTATCCTAGGTGCTACAGGTCTGCTTACTTTCATCGTCTTCAAGGGTGCATGAAAATCGAACAGTGTTTTGAGAATATTATTGAAGCAATCTACTTTAAATCTTCGTCTACGTCTACGTTATGTTCTAAATTAAATGTTTTTTTTTTCACAGCGAAATATTATTTTTTTTTCGAACCTCTCTGAAGTACTCGGAAAGGGGCCGGCTCCTAGTTCGGCTGGTGCCAAAACGAATTTTAAACGCCTAAAATAAGAAAGAAGGTGACAGGCAAGGATTAGGTGGAGAATGTTGCAAATGCTCCAACTTTTAGGAAAAAAAATATTCAAACACGAAAACACTCAAAATGGTCAAATTGGGTGCAGTTTAGAATTTGAAAACGTTTTTTTGCGATTTGCGGAGAAACGTGACTTCTTAGTGGAAAACGTTTGTGAAAAAGTTGTGGATAATAAAAACATCAAAAACTTTTGTTTTCAACACTTTTCGACATAGCCTCAGATTGACCGTCAAAATGGCGAAAAAACGATTTTTCCGTTTTTTATTTTTTTCTCGCGTATAAATGACTTAATTTACATAAAAATTTGTAAGGTTATGTCTTTTTTGGTGTCAAATGAGTATGATTTTTTTGTACTTCAGAAAATCACTAGTTTTAGAGTTATGTACATTTTTTAAAAAAAATATCAGCTATACGTGGTAATTTTAATTTTTACAATGTCTACTTTTAAATGGTAGTTCATTGATCGATAGACCTCTTGAAATTGAGAAAAAATATCTTTATGAATCATGATTTTCCCAATATTTTCAATTATTTTCGACTTTCTTCATTATTTAACGATCAATAAACCACTAAGTTACATAGACCATTCAACAATTGAAATGATCACTTATAGACCTTCCAAATACAAAACACACCCAAATAATTGTTCGTGGAAGATAAGGATATTTTTTTTTAGAAAAATTTACATAAATCGAAAACTAGTTATTTACTGAATTGCGAGAAATTCATGCTCATTTGACTCCAAAAAAGACATATTCCTACAAATATCCATGTGAATTGAATCATATATACTAGAGAAAAAATTAAACACTGAAAAATAGGTTTTTATCATTTTGACAATTAATTTAAGGTAACATAACATTTAAATATATAAAATCACAGTAAAACATATAAACAATAAAAAATAATAAAATAGAAATGAAACATTTAAAAAATAAATATTTGAGGTTATGTCGAAAAGTGTTGAATACCAAATTTTTTGATTTTTTTATTATCTACAACGTTTTCATCAAACATTTTCACGTTTCGCCGCAATTCGCAAACACCGTTTTCAACTCCTAAACTGCGTCCCAATTTCACTATTTTGAGTGTTTTCGTGTTCAAATATTTTTTCCTCAAAGCATCAAAGCATTCTCCACCTGGTCCTTGCCTGTTACTTTCTTCCTTATTTTAGGCGTTTAAAATTGATTTTGGCACCAGCCTAACTAGGAGCCGCCCCCTTTACCAGTACTTCAAAGAGGTTCGAGAAAATAAATATTTCGCTGCATAAAAAATACATCTTAGTCAGAATATAAAAAGGTATATTTCCACTAGATTTTGAAACAAACATACAGTTTTCAATAAAAAAAGTAAAAAACAAATTAAACGGTTTTTCCGATTTTTCCTCTTGAAGACAAAAGTTGTAGATGTTTTTAGCGACAACAACTTTTTTGGTTAATTTTTTTTTTAGGAGGTTTTTCTCGCTGCAAATCGTGAGAAACCATTTTTACCCCCGAAAGTTCACCTTCTTTCGCCCTTCTATCATAATCAAATCCTTATTTATGTCCCAGTTTATTTTTTGTACCTATTAAGGTAACATGAGATTTTTATTCTCAAAAGGTTTCAACTATTAATTTCAATAATCTTAATAAATAAATATGAGTTTGGAACAAAAATTTATTAAATTGAATTTTAAAAATCAGTTTTTTAATTTTTTGGTGCTTTCTGGAAAAAAAATCCACAGTGGTGCTACTCTTTCATTTCATAATCTGAAAGTAGACGCTTTAACGAAAAAACTGGCGGTTTGAAGAGCTTGAAAAGACGAACTTTATCGGTGAAACTTTTTAGTTGAAAATGAACGACCCCATTTTCGGAATTTGTCGAAAAAAAAAGGAAAAATCTGTATTCCACTACAAAAATATTAGAGCTTACTTGAAACATAATGAGTTATATTTCCACCAAATTTCGTGAGAAAAATTGATTTTCAGGAAAGAAAAAAATAAAAGAATCAAAAATCGGTTTTTCCTATTTTCATGAGAACTTTAAGGTTATGTAAAAAAATGTTTAATACAAAAGTTCTAGACTTTTCTATTTCCAACAAGTTTGCTATTTAACTTTTTTGGATAAGAGGTCAACTTTCGTTGCAATTCTCGTTAAACCGTGAAATATCGCTTTCAACCACTAAAAGTTCACCACGTTTCACCCTCCTCCATTTTTTCAACTCCACTTTATTTTTCCCGTAATTCAAACAATATTTTACCCCTCTTAAAGTAGGTCTCATGCTGTTGATAATTTTTTTATCTCAAAAATGCATCAGCACTATTCTATTCTATGACATAGCGTACATGATTCAGTACGGCCTCAACTATGTAAGGTCCGCTATACTTGGGTAGGAGTTTCCTACTCTTTCCGTCGTTAAATGCGATAAGTATTTGTTGCACCACAGAATATTTTCTTTTTGCTTTCTTTGCGATTTTTCATACGCAGTCTTTCTCCTCCCTTGAATCGCATCGTTCGATTCAGCGACCTCGTCGGAAACGAAAGAAACGGTTGCACTCCTGTGATGATTCAGGAACATAAGTTAGTGTGTTGTCTTTTCTGTTGCCTTCTGATTCGAAGAGTGTATTCCATATTTAATACTACCGATAACCTAATCTCACTTCTGTTTATCGTTGCTCACGGTTGCTAGTGCGAAAAGCATGCTCCAATTATACCTTTCAACTTGTCCATTGGCTCTCGGCGTCGCTGTTGCATTATGGATCACTTTGATCAACCATTTCTTGGCATTCTTACCAAATACTCATGGAAAAAGTGTCTTGGTCACAAATAATCCGGAAAGGAGATCCGAACGCCTCGAGAACTTCCGAGAGAAATGCATTGACTTGACCTATTTTAGTACTCTTACTGCCTTCACGAACACATAATCAGTAAATGCATCCACACCCACAATGAGATACATTTTTCTGTTTTTCTCTTCACTTAAGGTCCGAGGTGGTCTATATTGGTATAGCGATCTTTCACCAGTTGGTTTTTTGTTGTAACTGTTGGAACATACCGTATTCCAATTAGTAATCTAATGTCAAAGTTGTTCTCAACATAGTGTCAATTTAATTTTACTTGCCAATGTTTATAAAAATAAAAAGATATTCGTTTCGACTTGATATCATTGTTTAATTGAAAAGAAAGCAAGTATGGTAATAAGTATTAATACTGTTTGCTGTTCACATTGGATTCAACTGCACCACTGTAACAACAGGTTATGGGCCCAGCGGAAGAAGTTACATTGATATAAGTGAATCTGTAGTCATCTTCGTTATTTTTATTGTGTGCTACAAATTTGCATCATGTCATTACCTACCTCAGCAAGCACTAGCGCAACTCCAACATTCACAACTGTGCAGTCAATTTCCACGTCTGTGCCAAATATAGACAAGCTGGAAGGACAGGCTAATTATGCATCATGGAAATTTGCCATGAAGATGAGTTTGATGTTGGAAGGTTTATGGGACATTGTATCCAATGGTGTGGATATAAATAGTGCTGTGGATAAGGACAGAGATAATAAAGCATTGGCAAAAATATGTTTGAGTGTGAAACCGACTTGTTATGTACATGTTTGTAAAGCCACGACGTCTAAAGAAGCTTGGGATAGTTTGCTGAAAGCATTTGAATCGAAAGACATGAACAGAAAATTCGATTTGCAAAGACATTTATTCAGAATGAGACGTGATGAATTTACTTCGATGGAGGAATACATCAGTGATATTATGTCTACAGTTTATAAACTAGCAGATATTGGTGTGACCATAGATGACGATTTTGTTGCTTTTGTTATGCTGAACGGACTGAATTCAGAGTATGAACCTTTGGTTATGGCCCTAACGTACAATAACAAAAACCTGTCATCAGATGAAGTGAAGACAAAGCTCATAGAAGAAGATGCGAGAAAGAAATCCCAACATTGTGTAGATCGAGGTGAGGCAGCATTACAATCGAAAAATACATTCAAAAAGTTCCCGAAGAAGAAAATAAAATGTTATTCCTGTGGAGAAATTGGACATAAAAGGCCTGATTGTCCAAAGAGAAAAGATCAGGATAAAAATGTAAAAGGGTATAAGAAAGCTGAAAACCAAACATTACTTAGTACCGCAATGTTATGTACAGCTTCAAAAGCAGATTGGGTAATAGACTCAGGCGCCACATCACATATGTCTCCAAAAAATGACTGGATGACAAATTTCAGTGCAACGGAGCAGACTAATATTACAGTTGCAAACGGAGAAGAAATAATGTCAAATGGTATGGGAGATGTGACGATTGACCTAAATCACAATGACTCTGTTGTCTCAAAAACAGTTAAAAATGTGATCTATGTACCTGGTCTGTCAACGAACCTTTTGTCAGTGAATGCTATGGCTGAAAAGGGTCTTGTAGTTGTATTCGATAGATTTGGCTGCAAAGTCTACAATGAATCAGATTATAATGTGACGGGAAACGTTGAATTCACTGGACACTTGAAAAATGGACTATATGTTGCTGATATATGCAGTAAAGAACCAGTGAGGGTTTTGTCTACAATTGCTTCGAATCACATGCTGTGGCATAAACGTTTAGGTCACTTGAACCGAAGGAGAATGAAATTGCTGAAAAGTTTAGTTTCGGGAATACATTTTGGTGAAGGAAATAGCGAGCCTTGCATTCAATGTCTTGAAGGAAAGCAGACTGTTCAAGCATTTCCTACCAAAAAATCGAGAAGGGCAAGTGAATTACTAGAACTCATCCACAGCGATATAACAGGACCAATGGAAGAGACTTCATGGGGTGGAGCTAGATATTGCCTGATTTTTGTTGATGACTTCAGCAGAAAAACTTTTGGCTATATGCTGAAAACAAAAAGTGAAGTTTTATGTAAATTTCGAGACTTCAAAGCTTTCGTCGAAAACCAGACTGGCAAAAAGATAAAACGCCTCAGGAGTGATAATGGCTCAGAATATGTCAATGACAATTTCAAAAATTTCCTGAAAATTCACGGGATAATTCATCAGACAACCATTCCGTACACTCCACAGCAAAACGGGGTGGCGGAACGGATGAACAGAACTCTAGTAGAGAAAGCTAGATGCCTATTGTTTGATGCGAATTTGGGAAAACGATATTGGGCCGAAGCCATGAACACCGCCATTTACCTAAAGAACCGATCACCTACGGCTGCTGTGAGGGATGCAGTACCAGAGGAAGTTTGGACAAAGGAAAAAGTGGACCTGTCACATTTGAAGATATTCGGTAGTAAAGCCCAGGTACATATACCAAAGCAAAAGAGGCAGAAATTTGATAAAAAATCACATCAATATTTAATGGTGGGTTATTGTGAAACCTCAAAAGGTTATAGACTATTGGATGAGGAAAATCCCCACAAAATTATTAAAGCACGAGATGTGGTTTTCCTAGAATCTATTAAGATCGACTCAGATGATTCACAGGAGACTCAACAAAATAGTTCCAGTAGTGAAATCAATGAAACCAAACATTTTGAACCTAAATGTGAGCAAGTGGCAATGGAATATTTACCACAAATCGATTGCCAGGATAACAATATTCCGTCAATAACCGAAGGTGTTGAGAATATTTCTGGAGAAAGTTCTCTTGATCATGAAAATGTTGTTGAAACCATCCGTTCAATATCCGAAAACCATGAACATGAACCTGATATGGAATTTCAAAATAGACGATATCCTCAAAGACAGAGAAAACCTCCTCAAAGATATGACGATATGGAATATTCTTTTTTATCAGTAAGCAACTCTACCGATCCCATAGATATTGTAGATGCTCGTTCAAGATCTGACAAAAAACTGTGGGAACGTGCAATGGAAGAAGAGTTGCGGTCACTAGCCGAAAATGAAACGTGGGAACTTGTTGACCGCCCTCAAGGGAAAAATGTGGTCAAATGCAAGTGGGTTTTCAAGCTTAAGTTAGGAGCCGATGGAAAAGCCCAGAGACATAAGGCGAGACTTGTAGCGAAGGGATTTTCGCAAAAATTCGGGGAAGATTATGTAGAAATCTTTGCACCCGTAGTAAGACTCACCACCATACGATTATTATTTGGACTAGCTGCAGAACTGAATTTGGAAATAGACCATATCGATATCACCACCGCATTTTTGAATGGAAATCTTGAAGAAACCATATATATGGAGCAACCTTCAGGTTTCATTGTACCTGGAAATGAAATGAAGGTGTGCAAACTCCAAAAGGCTATATATGGATTGAAACAATCAGCCCGCTGCTGGAATACAAAAATTCATACTTTCTTGATGAACATTGGTTTCAAGAGATGCGGATATGATTCTTGTGCATACACTAAAAATGAAGCAGGCAAATTTATCATTATTGCTCTTCATGTAGATGATTTCTATATTTTTTCGAGTGATCCACATGAGACTCGAAAACTGAAAGAAGAAATCGGCAAATATTTCAAGATGAAGGATCTTGGAAAAATTACGGAGTGTTTAGGAATGAGGGTCACAAGAAATAGATCAAATGGAACAATTACTCTTGACCAAATGAATTATACAGATACAATTTTGAAAAGATTTGGTATGGAAAACTCAAAGCCAGTGAGTACTCCTTTAGAACCAAATTTGAAATTGGGAAATCTCTGAAAAACGACTCTCAATATCCTTATCAAGAGCTCATCGGGGCCTTGACGTATTTGTCAGTGTGTACACGTCCTGATATCACATACTCGACAAGTTTCATGAGTCAATTCAATAATTGTCATGATAAAGAGCATTGGACTTCAGCCAAGAGAATTCTTAGATACCTGAAAGGTACAAGAGACTACTGTTTATGTTTCCAGAAGTCCAGAAAACCGATTCAAAGTTATGTTGATGCAGACTGGGGCAGTTGCATAGAAGATCGTCGTTCATACACCGGTTTTGTGTTGACATATGCTGGAGCAGCTATCAGTTGGCAATCTAAAAAGCAAAGAAGTGTTGCACTGAGTACAACTGAAGCCGAATACATGGCTGTAGCAGAAGGGGTAAAAGAAGTCGTGTACGTGAAAGGGCTATTCAGTGAGCTATACAAGGAATGCGAGTCAATTGCAGTCTATAATGACAATCAAGGAGCCAACAAGCTGGTGTATAATCCAGTTTTTCACAATCGGACAAAGCACATCTCCATAAAGTATCATTACGTGAGAGAGCTGGCTGAGCAAAAGGAAATATCAGTTCTTTATCTATCAACGGAAGAAATGCCAGCTGATATGTTAACTAAACCATTGTTTAGACCAAAACATTTATATTGTGCTGAACAATTAGGATTGAGAAGAATGCAGTAACTTTATTAGAATTTCTGACATGAGATTAAGTGAGGGTGTTGGAACATACCGTATTCCAATTAGTAATCTAATGTCAAAGTTGTTCTCAACATAGTGTCAATTTAATTTTACTTGTCAATGTTTATAAAAATAAAAAGATATTCGTTTCGACTTGATATCATTGTTTAATTGAACAGAACGCAAGTATGGTAATAAGTATTGATACTGTTTGCTGTTCACATTGGATTCAACTGCACCACTGTAACAACAGTAACTGCAGGTGAGACAGCAACGCAAGTGACGGAATAATTATTTTTTCATCCTCGGGAACCAATGGTTTTGTAGTATGAGAGACAGCGTTTTGTCTATTGAAAAATTCCTGGCTGAGTCGTGACAGTACACTGTCACAGCGATCTCGTCCAGACTCCGGGACTACCCATTCGATTCCAGTTTCCGTAACCTGATACACTTTATTAGTCCTCAAAGCAAACTCCTTATGAATTTCGATTTCCTCCCTTCCTTGTGTTTCTTCGACAAAACTTTGTGCAGGTACCAGCAACGTTCATCGTTCAACTGAGCTGCCAGTACCCAGTCGTCTTCTGTGGTGTTTATTGCCATTATATCATTCTTGTGGCTTGTCTACAAGATTTTGTTTGTGCGCATCTACAAGGGCAATCTTTGATCCTGGTCGGTATTCAATGTGAAAATCATATTTGATCAGGTATCAGGACTGTTTTGGCTGATGTGGTTTTCAATGCATTACAGTCACACCTTGAACTGAATCCCCAAATAAATAAACTCTGAATGTGTTGACGGAGATAACTACGGCCTACGTCTTCAACTCGTACGAGTGGTATCGTTGTTCCTCCTCACTCGTTTGGCGACTGAAGTAGAAAACAGATTTAAGTTTGCCCTCCATTTGCTTCTGGATAGAATACCACCAACTCTCTGTTTCGATGCATCCGTGTAGAGTTCCGTTTCTGCTTTCGGGTCATACACGGTTGATACAGGCCTCGTACTCAAAATCTCACGAAGCCTTTCGGAAGAATACAATTGGTCTTATCCGAACTCAAAGATCGCGTCGTTTTTTGTCAGAATAGTTAGTTGTCGCTTTCACGTATTTTTGAAAATTTCCTGGCCCAGATATTTTCTTCTCTGTTGAAGACGTTCTCCGCAGGGTTCTCCTCTGGCAATAACTTCATCTTTCTCAGAATGTAAGACTGCCGTGGAGGTATTCAGATCTGGCAGTAACATACTAGTCGTTGAAGTGATGCACCTGTGTGGAACAAGTTGTTGAAACAGTTATTGCGTTCTTGATAATCAACAAAAGTATCTCCGTCATATTCGTCTGATTTCTTGAACCGCACATAACCTATGTGATTTCGAGGAATCTCGATATTGCTAGATACAACTATGTTCACTTCGCTCTCATTTGGCTTACATTACAAATATTTTCAGACAGAAACAATTCCTGCAAAAGATTAGTGTACCTATCACATATAAACTGATCTTCTGGTTCAAATTTGGTAGATGTGTATGAAACCGAAAAATAAACAACTTTTGGAATAATATTTTTCAAAATTTTGAGAGATAACCTTACCGTATATTTAGCGATTTTTCACAAAAAATGTGAAATTTTACAGATGTAGCCGGTCGATATGATAAAATTGTAAAGGTCATTTTGCATTATTATCAAAACACAAACTGTTTATGAATTCTAAATTTGTCATAATTGAATAATAATGAAAAATTTATGTACCAAAAGTTTTCCGCAAACCAAAAAGAACTCTCTCGACCCTTTTCTACTGAATGAATGTGAACCAAATTGAACAGTAGTCAAAATTCTCATAATTTTAGCAAATCTCTAAAACTTTATGCTATATGCATACGGAAAACTGATTTTATTTTTGCCTAAGAATACACTTTTTAATTTTCCTATAGTAACTCAGGAAACACTGTGTATATATATCGTTTGGAAATAAGCAGGTTTGGTCCCTCAGATACGGACATGATATGGAGTAGTTTCTGTGACACCACTCTTCGAATCATTTGCTGACAAAATGACATGACAATTTTACATTCATCCAGAAATATGCCAAGCTCATGTTTTTTAAAATAACCATCTATCTATCTGAAAAAATTTGAACCAGGAAAATTCTTTCAAATACTTCTTTTTAATTTTTAATATATGTTGCTTCAACCACCAGAAAATCATTTCTCTGATTTAGATTCAGATCAGATTGAACAGGAAACTGGCCCAGATCTGCAATCTTGGTAAATCTATTGCGGCACTTTTTGTATTTTTGCAGTACATCGTCCAGCCTGGTTTCTTCATAGACCTCAGGTATCTTAAAACATGTAGATAATTTTTCATACTGCAATAATTATACAAGACTGCACAGGTTCACAGATTTCTGGATCATCCTGACAGGCATGCTAGAAACTTCATATTCTCGAACCAGGGTCATGTCACTCTCATCCTGTCCTCATTATGGACCTTTTCAAACCTTTCTTGCCGACAGTCTTCTGTCAACAGCATGCAATGTTTGAAAGGCTTCTTCAATTTATTAGAGGTTGATTGGTATACAAGTCCTTGTTCCGGCTCGTTTCTAACAAGGAGTTTATGATATTCCCTTCTGAAAGTCATGAGTGTTCCAAATTTATTATTGAGGCTACACTTTGGCATCATGTTTCAAAAGGGTATTCCCATAATTAGATCTGCCTTTATTTTTTCCTATGGCTATGTTGGACTGCATCAGTCTAGCCATGCTCGTCCTTTTCTGTAGCCAGACGCTAACATATCATCATCTACTTCAGCAGAGTCTTCTCCTCTTACATCTTGTTTCGTTCTGACTTTCTCTTTCCGATTTCTTCTTTCCTTGGGTAAAAACGAATGTATTCCAGTATAGCTTGATATTCGATACTGAATGTTAGATTATTTGAAAAGATTCAAATAACAACGTTGTACAGGAACAGGCACAGGTTGTCATTCACAATCAGTTCGGAAAACCTATTTTTGTCCTTTTTCAATACAACAACTCAGGACCTCGGTCATGTTAGTTAATTCCCGATCGGTCAGCTCCAAGCGGCAACATTCGCTTTATTCCACCACCGTCACATGGAGAGCAAGAGGTTTCAAGCTTTATTTTCTCATTCTTTTGAAAATAATAACTGTGGTCATTCGATGACTAACAAATGACAGCTCGGTATTTTTGCCCTCAATTTGTAAATAATATTCTACACAAAAAGGGGACGTTATCTACTGGCAGTCGTTTGAAGATTTATATTAGATTCTTGTTGCTACAAAAACGAATTTTTTGATTATCTCGTGGGGGAAAAATCTGTTGTGGGCATTCACATAAGTAGCTCGGTCCAGCTAGTAGTACTCTAGACATTTCAACCCAATTCATCAAATACTTTCAACTCGAAAAAGTGGCCTGCAACAACAAGGAGTTGTTTGGACTCATACATAACATCATCGTTGATGGCAAAATTACTTTTTGTCCGACTCTGTTCATTGAGAAGTGCAGTTCGGTAGAAATCTCCGCATTTCCCATTTTTTTCAATTCATAGAAGTTGCCGACATCCACAGGCAATCATTTGAAGTTGTACATCGTATTATTATTACTGCAAAAATAGCTTATTCTGTCCACTCCAACGATTGAAAATGTGCCAGCTCCAATGTTTGAAAGTAGCAAATCAGTCCAAGCCTCGCGAAGTTTTTTGTTTATTTACAACTAGAAGAACTGGCCGGCATTGACCAGCAATTTATCGGAATTACACGTCGTATCATTGTTTATCCGAAAAGGATTTTCGATTTTATTCGGTGAAAAAGTGCCCAGCACCAAGCATCGTATATAGAATTCCAATCCAAATCTCGTTATGTTTTCATCGAGTTTAATCAGTAACAGTTCAAAGTTGTACACCAGCTTATTCTTGCTGCAAAATTGACTATTTGATGAAATCTAATCTTCAAAAAAGTGTCAGCTCCAAGAATTTGAAGTAACACGTTGGTTCAATTCGCTATATTTTTAACGTTTTACGATTATTATTTTTATTCCAAAGAAGTGGATATCTAACCTGAAACATTCAAATACTGACATTACAGAATAGACATCCAACAACTTAGTTGAATTCGAAGCAAACCACACCTTTTCAACGCTCGGTGTCATCATCAACAGTGCCCTGTAATGAGAATGCCATGTGAGGTATATTGCCAAAAGTAACTCTCAAAAACTTGGTTTTCTGTTTCCTGTCAAGGTCGTATTTTCTCTATTTTGAAAATATTTTCATAAACAACCCACTTCTGAGATATCATCAATCATTCCACCGTTAGCAGTCCCATCGAGACAGACTCTTCGAGCTCAGTCTTTATACCACTTGGTCGTCACTTCGGAGTCATGCCGAAAATCTCTTTCCCAGGGTTCGTTCTTCCAACAAACGGCAAGCTTTGTAACTCACTGCCCTGGGAGGTTTTTCCTGAGGCAAACAGCCTGCAGAAATTCAAGGAGAAAACTAATTTCTACCCACTCTTCCTCGACTCTCACGATGTTCTCTGAACATTGCAGGATTTTCCTTTCCAAAACATAAAAAAAAACTTCTAACAACTGCTTGTTGTTGCCGGCCACTTTTTCGATTTGAAAGGATATTTGGTTAAAATGTCAAGAGAACTGTGAATGCTCACAGCTGAAATTTTTTCTTGCAATAGAGTTCAACAATTTATATTTTTGACCAGATTCTGAAAACAATCTTCAGATGGCGGCTACCATTAAATTTTGTGTGTAGAGTATTGATCATAAAGACCTACAACTGCTTGCTCTCCGCGTGATCGTGGTGGAACTAAGCGCGTATACGCCGCTTGAGGCTGGCCGTCCAGAATCTAACATGACCAAAGTCAACTCCAGATACGTTTTTACAGTTTCCTTACAGCTTGCAAGTTGCAGCTCTCTAACTTGGATGGATCTGATAAAGCCTCTTGAGTTGAAGCCGTTCCCAAGTTTTCCGTGACGTTAAGTCATGATAGGATCATGTAACAGCCTGATCATCTCATGTGTCTTTGGCACGAACGCATTCCGTTCGAGCTTTTCACTCCATTGTGTATTGATGGTTTGACCCTTGTCAGTACTGTGGTTATTTCCTTATGAACGGGAAGGCAGAAGTTTTCGAACATAGACCTCTTGGTCACACCACTTCGAATATGTTCAATGTTATAGCTATATGGAGGTTGGATATAATTTATTCTATTTGTTCATATATTCTACAGTGCTTTCTTCAGTTATCTTTCAATTTTTCACCCTCTTTGCTTCTCTCCATATATTTCTCCATATCACGTTCATATTTTCAACAAAATCAACGTTTGTTTTTGTTAAGTCGATGATCTATATCATTCAGATCAGGAGATAAAGCAGCTCTCTCCAATATTATGGTCGTTGCTTCCATAGGCGCATTTGACCAGCTCGAACATGGGAAGGAAGCTTCTTTGTCTAAAATATCTTCATGTAGACTTCCTTTAGTCCTATGTTACAAATTCTTGTGCTCTTTATTCTCATGAGGTATATCCTTTGTCCCAGTACTTGTCTTCTTGGTGTTTGAGGCGTTAGTAGGTTACTAATAGAAATGAATAGGGTGGATTAGTGGTGAAATAGGATGAGACTGGAGAATGAATGGATGTAACCTTACATATCTTGAGCTCATTAGTTGAGTCGTATACCTCATTTATGATCATTATTTCATGTACTGAATTAAAGTTACTCTCAGGGAGGAAAAGTCACCTCTGGAAGTGTTTTACAAACTAGGAACTATAGTGATAGTATGGATTCTAAGATATAAGGTCATTTATAGGTTAATGGTATTAAAATTCTTGTATTTAATGATTACTTTAATTATTTCTGGATTCAAATGCCTCACTGTCATGTTGAACGGAGCCGCTCTGTATAAAGTCAAAGTAAATATCATTTTGTGGTTCTTCATTTATGGGACACTCCATTCACAATTAGGACTTTCTTTACATCCTATTCTATGAAGGTGTTTTCCTGTACAACAATGCCCTGTTTTCAACCTGATAATGGTAGTTATATGTCGTCGTGACATAAATGGAAATTTTAAGTACCATACAGACTTAGGATATTCACTATGAATTTGGAATAGGACGTTCCTTTGATCTGAATATTTGTGCTCCATTGTTCGTGATAATCACTTATTATATTATGTTTGGAATTAATGAAGAATGATTTTTTATCGGATTTATTATCCTGCGGAACATTAAGCGTCGTACCCAATTTTGAGATAGTGCAGCTGATTTGAGTTGTTGATATGATATAAATAACTTGTTTTGCTGATTTCGTCTGTGGAACTTTAGATAATGCATGAGACATTTGTTTCATGGATATTGAAATTTGTCATTATCCATCCATAAGCATCCTATCAACTATGTCAAAAGTGATGGAAATTATAATGAAAAATCAAATCTCCAAGTTCGTTTTTGGTAGAGGTATAATCCCTGATATCCAATCAGGTTTCAGGGAACAATACAGTACAACCACAACGTTACTGAACTTAGGCGATGAAATTTTCAAATCCTTGGATAATAGTCGATTGGGGTGTTTAATTTTGTTGGATTACAGTAAGGCCTTCGACACTCTGAATCACAAATTATTATGCAATAAACTTCGCTTTTTTGGCTTCGAGGGAAGCGCTGTAGAATTTATCAGAAATTATCTATCTCAACGGACTCAACGTGTGAAATTGGATAATAAAGTGGCGAATGCCCTACCAGTTAACTTCGGAGTACCACAAGGTTCAATATTGGGACCATTACTATTCTCTCTATATATATCAGATTTCCACGAATTCATAACATTTTGCAAAATTTTTCATTACGCAGATGATACTCAAATGTACATTGACTTTGAGTATGAAGATGCAAACATTTGTTCTACACAAATAAATGATGATTTGAGAAACATTTTCAAAATATCGTACGCGCACAATTTGAAATTGAATGCTGCCAAATCATCAGTCATGTTATTCGGCAACCGGAGCAAAAGAGCTTTAGTTGAACAAAACTTTCTTATATCAATTGATCGGGACATCATACCTATAACCGTGGAATGCAAAAATTTGGCAGTGTGGTTTGATTCTGAGCTCAGATTCTCCAGACATATCCAAATGTTATGTGGTACTTCCTACGGTACACTGAAACAACTGTTTCATCACAGACACGTTCTTCCCCTGCAACTCAAAGTTAAATTGTGCGAAAGCTTAATATTTTCGAAATTGTCCTATTGTGATCAGCTTTACGGATCCGCAATATTGAACTCCAATCTGAAAAGGCTCCAATTGATTCAAAACTCTTGTGCTCGTTTTTGTAGTGGTCTGAGAAAATACGATAGAATTTCTAATAAAATAATAGAATTAGGTTGGTTAAAAGTTGATAAAATATTCAAACTTCATACTCTCACTCTCACACATAAAATTATTAAAAGTCAGAAACCATCATATCTATATAGTAAACTCCGATTTTTGAAAAATAATAACGTTAATACCAGAAAAATAGATACTTTACATATTCCCAAACACCGCACCTCATTCTACAAACGGAGCTTCATTTATTCTGCTTGCAAACTTTACAATGGTACTCCAGTCCATTTTAGGGACTATTCAATCATCAACTTCAAGAGAAGACTTAAAGCTTCTCTTGTCTGAAATCTAAGTCATTTAACCTCACACGGACCTGCTATCCATATGTGTGTATGTATGTATGTATGTATGTGCATTCATTACTCTCTCAATACTTGATACTATGATTTTCTAACTGTATTTTTAATTTAGTTGCATATTTTCTATCTTCGTTAACTCGAACTTGTCTAGAGAACCTATTATTGTTTTTTTTTTGTAATTAGTGGTAAAGTTAAAAAACAGCTTTAAGCTGACACTTCACCATTTCATATCATATGAATAAAGGCGATTTATTATTATTATTATTTTTATTATTATCGAGCATGATGATGAAATATTAAAATTGATCATACTTCTAATCATTGTCAAAAAAAAGGAAATCAGTGATTTTTCATTCCTTGTCTCAATCTCCTCTGATAAAGTAAATGAATATCAAAGAGAATAATTATTGTTTTATATTGATATTATTATTATCCCACATTCAAAGAGCTGAAGTAAATCCACAATAAAGTTATTTTAGTGGAGCACTTGAACATATTTTCGGGTAATGCGTTTTATCATATCTGAATTTTCTTGAGATATCCATTCACTTTCAGGGCAGCTTATCAAGATCCGTCTGAGGGATTGGTACGTTCCCAAAAAGGATCTGCTATGGACATATTGAAGAAAGAATTAAGTTCGAATGAGTCAGTGACTCTACTTGATGTTCTCAGAATATATTTCATGGGTGAAGAGTCTCGCGATGAATTGGTTGATATCATCAGTAAACTATTAAATACTGAAAAATAACTTAAATATCAAGTGAGTATTAAAAATGACCTCTTCATTTCGATAACATTTACTGCTAACACTAACATCGGTTTTTGAATGATAACAGTTATGTAAGACCAAATTTTATCTACATTTTCCACAATCGTTTATTCCCAGATAGATTTTACTCTAGCGTAAAACCATAGTGTAGTAGTTCAACTCACCGCGTCACTTGCCATGAATGTCACCGGGCACATCGCCGTGAATTCATATTGTTCATACTGCCATTGCAAAACATAATTAGGTAATACCTCTAACTGTTCAGTCTTTAATTTGTATTTCATCATAATATGGCATTATAATATGTGAACATAAAGGAATCAATCTTGGAGTTACTTTGAATCGTCTAGGTGCGTGGCGAGGAGGACAACTCCATGTCGAATTTACTACACCCACGTATAAATGCGATTGAGAACTCATCGCCAGACCAAACCGTACACATTCTGTTACAAATTCCCTTATCTCGAAAGGAATTCCAGAAACGGTTAGAAATACAGTATCGGGTCTGCAGTCTCTGAAGTTTCTAACAACAACAAAAATCAAAATATTGTATTGAATGCTGAAAACAACATAATAGAGCCATTAATTATCAGTAATATATTCAACGAATATTTTTAACAAGTACCTGTTAAAATCCTAAGCAAAATAAATTAAACGAATATATCAGAAAACAAAATTTGTCTTGCACCTAAAATCAAAAACAAACAACTTCTACTTTTCCCTTATACAGAAGAAGAATTGTGTAATGTTCTTGTTTCAAAACTTAAAAATGCCCCTCCTTCTGGCGCGGATGAAATTCCTAATTTTCTAGTCACCAAAATTATTTGGTGTATCATAAAGTCTATCACCTATTTAGTTAATTTGTCGTTTTGTTATGGGACTTTTCCAGACAATCTAAAACTGGGAAAAATCATTCCGATACATGAAAAGGGGAATACACATAGTATAGTAGAGAACTATTTACCAGTAACGATTCCTATATTTTTTTCAAAAATAATGGAATATGCATACCCAGAGCGCCTACTTGAATATCTAAACAAATACGAAATAATTTTCAAAAACCAACATGGATTTCAAGAAAATAAACGTACCATCATTGTAATTCACTTATTCTATGAAGAAATAGTCTGGGATCTTCTGCGATCTGAGCAGGGAGTCTGACTGTGTTGATCACAATGTACTCATAAATAAATTAAGAGAATTTGTTGGGGAAGGTTCAGCACTCAATTGGATTAAAACATTGTTGAGAAACAGGAAGCAATTAGTGAGTATCAAGAAAATGAATGAGGTGAATTTTCGTCAGTACACAAAATCTTCTGTAGTTGATACAGCCATAAGCTTACCACAGGAACCAATATTGGGTCCAACATTATTCGTTTTATACAATAATGATATGGAGAACTCTTCTGACAATGTGTTCTTTACTCTTTCTGCAGATGATACTTTTTCAATAATATCTCACAAATATGATAAACCTCTTGAATGACATTGCAATAGTATACTTCAGAAAATGAATGATTGGTTTTCTGAAAATTCTCCTTACATGAATAATGTAAAGACTCAATATATCAGATTCCGTAGCAGCCATAAGGTATGGTCAGTATTGAATATCAGATACAACGAAAATGAATACTTATCTGGAGAATCATCGTTTTAATTTTTGGGTTTGAGTTTGGATAATATTTTAAATTGTAAAATTTACTATGATAATTTGAACCGTATATTTCCATAATTTCCTCATAAAAAAACCTACGTGGAATTTTGAATACACACCAATTATTGATGGTGTATTGTGGCCAAGTTGCCAAGTCGCGTTTACGATACGGTGTATCGGCGTCTGGGATTGGTCAACCCGATCTGTCACCACCAAATATGTCACATACTGATAGTTGTAGAAACGTTTTTAAAGAACTGAAAGTGTTTATACTTGCATGTATATATATTTTCAAAATGTGGGTACATGTCCATAATAACAAAACATTCTTGAAAAATTCCCAAATATATAATTTCAGCACTAGGTCAAAACATAACCTTCATCTACCTATTTCTAAGAAGCTAACTTTCAAATCTTCAAACAGTAATGGGTCTACTGTTATATACAGTGCGGTATTTTTTAGCCCCCCCCCCTTGTTAACTTTTGAACGGTTTCACGTACAAACATGAAACAAAAACCATTGTGAATGGTATCACTGAAATAATTTTTTGAAATAAAAGACATTGCGATTGCCCGATAAGGGGCGCAGGGGCATACCAAATGAAAATTTTTAAACGGCGTGGGGGGGTCAAAATACACATCATTGAAAAATATTCAATTTTACTTACTTTATGGCAGGCAATGCACTGCATATAAGTCAACTAATACATAATAGCATTATAAAGAGCGATATTTTGTACGTAGGTTGGAAAATAAATACCCATATTTCTCATTTTCAGAAGGATTTCTTGTTATAATTACCATGTATATACATATCAAGCTGTAAATATTTATAATAATACAGTCTTTATCAACAGCAAATAGGGGAGTAACGGTTTTATAAGAATATACAGTAATTTTGGTGAAAAATAAATACTTAGTCCAGGAACGCACCCAATATAAAACATTTGAAATGATGAGGTAGGATCCAATAAATGGTTTATTCCTAAATTGTAGGCATTTGAATCAAATATCTGTTGGAACCTAATAATATTATGGAATTTTTTTTTTATAATACTTGCTAACGTTTTATATAAATATGTTTCTTACATATATTTGGTAAGGTATTAATCAAACGCAACTGCAAAAGTAATATCCTACTGGAGAAAGTATGTCTTATTATTTGGATTTATATTGGCTACTACGCCAAAACTGTTAAATGACGAGCAATATCTAAAATGTTTGTGTCCTAAATTTTATGATCCTAACCAGTAGCACAAAGATAAATAATCAAAAAATCTGGATTGTTCAAACACCCTATATCACATTTTTATTTTTTACAACTTTTTTCACATTTTTTATTACAACGGGCATAGGTGGTCGCCCCTCGCAATGTATTAATTACCCTGTCGATCTCAAAAACTGGACATCGCAAAACCATAAGTGTTTGACATTATAAAACTGTACTCAAGCTGAAAGCAACAACTAAAAATTGTAAAATTCAACCTAAGAACTATTTGAATACAGGGTGAATTATTTGTCAGTCACCAAAAAATGTAACTTCTTGACTCACCAAGTACACTATTTTCAATTTGTCAATTTTGACACAATCGATACAAACGATAGTTGGGTTGGTCACCTCTTCATTTTATTAGGAGATCAATTTTAAATTATTCTTACTCACCATATCTCACCTCACAATATTTGTTATCAGAACCAATCTGAAATTGGTGCCTCATGAGTGAGTATGCAATAGTAGTCGTTCAATACAGTAACATTCCATATATTTTCCTAAGAGCAATATTACTTTTAAGAAACGGCCAGTTTCCAACGTCAACACCCTTTAACTCGAAAACTAATCATAGGATTGAGTTGTGCCCATCGACAATTTTTCCATTAAACGTGTGCCTAGTCCTTTGAGACAACTCTCATTTTTCCTTACTCAAGCAAATACAAGCAAACAAGTCTGATGTTTTCTTTGAACATCAAAGTGAAACGATATTCTCTCAAATCCCAAAAAGTATCGCCCAAAAAAGCTAACGAAATATCACGATATACTCTCAAAATCCCTCAAAATGATATCGACTTGCAGTAAAATAACCAAACGCATGCAGAGGTGCGTCCTCTTCGGTCGTACGATTGTTACATTCTGTACTTCCTGGAACTCATGTAGTTGTCTCACTCTTCTTGATTGAAAAAAAAAAATCTTTCTTCAGATTTAATACAGATGCCGTTGATTTGATAGCGAATTATTTGTCCGAAGGAACAGAATGTGTAATTTCTAACGAAAAAGCGTCGAATGTCTTGCCTGATCATTTTGGAGTTCCTCAAGGTATCATTTTAGGCCCTCTTTTCTATTCTCTACATATCTAGTACTTCAAAGAGTTTATTAGTCATGGTTAAATGTTCAACTATGCTGATGACACCCAATAAGTCCTTGAATTCAATAACATCAAACTGATTGCAACTGAACTCAATATATCTGTTTGTCATAACTTGAAGCTGAATCCTAAGAGATCGTCAATCATTTTCTTCAGTCACTCCAAGAATCGACATTTTGTTGAACAAACAATGGGTATATACAAATAAACAGTACATCAGTACCTATCCTACATAGATGTAAAAATGTCGGACTTTGGTTTGTACCCAAAAAGTCATGCCAAATCACAGCTCGTCAAAATCAAACTGCGTGAAAGTTTGATTTTCTCTGAAATCTCATACTGCGATCCCGTTCACGGCATTGCCAGACCCAACAAAGTGAACGCAAATTACAATTACAAAACGTATTTGCTCGATTCTGTATTGGCCTGCGAAAATTTTACCGAATATCAAATAAAATTTCTGGAATAGGATGGCTGTATAATAAAACTCTACATGCACTTACTTTAAGTCAAAACAAACCCTCTTACTTCTCTATGAATTCAATCTTTTGAAAGAAAATAATGTAAACACCAGAAAAAAGATCTATTGAAAATCCCCAGACAAACGTTAGATACAAATACAGAGTTAGTAAAATGTATAGACCCGCCCATTTTTCTCAGTTAATATGAGGGTTATCAAAAAAAAGTTAGATGAAAGTTGAATGGTATTTCACTTTGCTCCTTTCCATAAATTCAAATATCATTTAGATTTACCAGTGGTGGAGAAGTGACGTCATCGGCATTTTTTTTTTCTCATTTTAGCAGTACTAATATTGTTTGAACTCTCTCGATAGGTACAGTGTGTTACTAATTTTTGTGTCCACCTCTGTAATTCACTCACCTATTGCTTAATTTGTTCAAGATTCTTCTCAATCGGGGAAAGTAGCCAGTTGGATGTTTCAAGCGATATGGCAATTTGAATCATACAGTGGCGTACGTGAGTTTTTATAAAAACATTTTGTGTGCTACATCGACAGCTGTTTCATTGAAAAATTTCACTTACGATGTTTGGGATAATTTTAAGTCTTAAAAATTTAATTTAATTCATTGGACCAGCTGTCAATATGGCATATAAAAATGTTTTTCTCTCAAAACTCACGTAGGCCACTGTCTGAATCAAATTGCCATATCGCTCAAAATATCTAACTAGATATATTCCACGATTGAATTTTTTTTAACAAATTAAGCAATGGGTGAGTGAATTACAGAGCTGGACACAAAAATAAAAAACACACCGTACCTATCGAGAGAGGTAAAATGATATTATCACTGCAGAAATGGGAAATGAAAAAGCTTTCCTACGATACCAAAAATGACATTTTCCAAAAGTACATTAAACATACCTCACCTTCCATCATTGTTTGATTAACCATATTTCTGATCTGCACTAGATTATTAAAAGACTTTTCATAAGTATCATAAGTATTTCATGCACATTTCACTACTCTTTCAACTACTCTTTGATATTGTCTTCAGATTGTCCATGATACATTTTTTGTTACTTGAACTTCACCATCTCATTGTACTTCTTGTGATGAATAAATGCAATTTATTATTATTATTATCATTACTCGTACTCATGATCATTGAATCGACTGATCATTTACCTTACTGATATCAGCGTGCTCTCTGGACGAATCAGAGCTCCTGGAAAAGGGCTGGACTGAAATATTCCTTCGATAAGAAAATGTAGAAGTCTGTATGGGCTATTTATATATATATATATATATATTATATATATATATATAAATATATATATTTATATATATAATTTCGTAGCAAACGTCATGTTGGGTTGTGCTGCTTTTTCTACTGATTGATGACCGGAATGACCACTCTGAAACATCTGCACAAAAATCACTGATGTAGTATATAGACATATTATGTTTTATACTCCACCAGTGGCAGTGTTTCCATAAGGCAACAAGAGTACAAGAAAATGGAAAGATAATATGTCCTTCAATATAATAATTATTACACTTCATTCACATTTTTGTTTCGGTATACATAAAAGAAACGACAATTAAAAATAAATATACAGGGTGTCCCAGAATAGAAGTCCGATGGCAGAATCCTCACTTCACTTTAAGACTTAAACTTTCTATGAACATATTCTTTATAATGAGTATAACCTGAGTTACAGGGTGTTTTCCAGAAAAACTCCAGAACAGGTCAACTTTTCACTCGCGCACACACTTGTTAAACTTCAAATATCTTGAAAACCGTTGACATTTTCGATAACGAAACGTATCCCTTTTTTGTATACAAAATATTGAGAAGGGAAAAAACTATCAATAGGGGTGGTGCTGTAGGTTCTCCGGGGTTTCCTACAATTGAAAAGTGAAAACGCTACCACAAATAAGTGAGTCATCCCGGAGCGCCACAGAAAATAATAATTATAGCCGTCACTCACACAGCCTATGACTTAGGATACATACACCAGTCAATAAAGCATAAAATAAGTGAGTTTTTAACAAAAATACTAGAACGAAACCAACTATGCCATCACACTGTCGCTTGATAAATTTAAATCACGGAAAATGTATTTTTTCTTTGTTTTGCTTATAAAATGAAAACTTATAGAGCAATCTGGTTGCTTCATCGGAAAGAACTGTAGCTAATTGAGATACAAACAAAATGTGATGCTTAACGACCCGTTCGGATCATTAGTAACAGAGAAAAATTCATAACTCCGCCTTTTTTCAAAAAATAGGATTGGCCTTTCTCAAGAAAGTATTGAATCATGTGTTCTTTATGTGTGCACTCAACAGGCGCTGTTGGATCATTAGTTTTGGCACAAATGCAATTTCTTATTGTTTGGCCAATATCTTGCAGCTTGCCTGGATGCTCTAGTGATGGCCCAATTTCAATTCATCAAACAGAATATGAAAGTAAAAGTATAGTACTACAAAACGTATAATCTCATTTTGCGCTACAATGGTGCGAAATGGATGAAAAATTGATGCAAACATGACTGAAAACGGCTGAGCCCGCGTTGGCTTCCGAGTGGTAGGAGAGTCCGGGACATGAGGGGAATTTTTCTAATGAACTGGTAACGTGATAATACGCTTCCCCTCATCTCCCGCTATCTCCTACCATTCGACCACTTACGCCAGCTCAGCCGTTTTCAGTCATGTTTGCAATTTTTCACCCATTTCGCAGCATTTTAGCGAAAATGAGAATATACATTTTGTGGTACTGTACTTCTACTTTCAAAATCTATTTTAGAAATTGAAATCGGAGTATCACTAGAGCATTCAGGCCGAAGTGATAAAGGAACTGTGGGCATATGATACGTCGGATCGAGTGGTCAATACAGTCTCCTTGAAAAGTCAAATACAAAGATTTGCGCCACGTTTTATCAGTTATGCCCAGCATGATGCCCAGAAGTTTCTAAGGTACCTGCTGGAGGGACTCCACGAAGACGTGAATAGAGTTACGGTTAAGCCCAAACTCACTGGGACCGAGTTTGTTGAGAACTCAAGCAACTTTGAAAAAGCCAGAGAATCATGGTTGAGATACTTGAGATCGGACAACTCCAAGATAGTGGAAAATTTTGTTGGACAGCTAAAATCAACGTTTTTTTTTTGTTGTCACTGTTCAGTCACTTTTGATACTTTCTGGGATCTTTTCCTTCCGATTTCACCAAGAACAGGCGCTCAATTAGCCTCTCTGAATGTTTAGATTCATTCACTAGGAAAGAAACTTTGGAAGGTGATGAGAAACCGACATGTTCGAAGTCCAAAGGAAGAAGGAAATGCACAAAGTCTTTTTCGATTCAAAAATCCCAACAATTTCAGTAATTCATTTGAAAAGGTTCTCTCAAGCAGAGGATTTCAGTAAATTGAACGTCTCAATTGATATTCCTCAAGAATGGTTAGATATGAGCAGCTACTCAGCGGAAAATGCACCCTCTTGGCGATAAAACTTGTACGCACTGTCGAACCACAGCGGAACCACCAATGAAGGACACTACACTGCTCACTGTGAGCGTCCATATTCAGACCTGTGGCACGAGTACGACGATTCGATTGTTTCCACGATTTCTTCGAAATCCTTTGTGAGCGGAAAAGCGTATCTGCTCTTCTATGAGAAGGAGATCACTATATCACTCATTTGAAATATTTTTTTTGTTTCGTTTCATTTATTTCATTTTTTCTTTATGTTACATTTTATGTTGAAATATTTACATTGTATTCTTTAGACAATTATATTTGAGCTTCATTTATAATTGCAATGGTGCTAAAACTGATGATTCGACAGAGCCTGTATTGTGCACACATAAAGTACACTTGATTCAATTCTTCCATGTGACGGGCCAACCCTATTTTTCGAAAAATGACGGAGTAATGAATTTTTTTTAAATCGCCAAAATTTCCGGGTTTTCTCCGTTACTAATTATCCGAGCGGATCGTAAAGTATTTAATTTCATTCGTATTTAAATTATCTACAATTCTTTCCATCGCAGCAACCAGATTGCTTCATTAGTTTTCATTTTATAAGCAAACCAATAGATAAAAGAAGTTTTTTTGTTATTTTAATGTTTATTAACAAATTAATAAATGACAGTTGCGAATCGAAAACATAACAGAATATAACTACGGACTGCCTTTCATGTGATTTCACAGTCGGTTTTCTGCTGATATTTTTATTAGGAGAAAATCTTCTATTGATTGTTACAACACTCTACAAGTGTCTATGAGGGAGTGTCATTATTAATATAGTTTATTTAATTTTCTTGCTTGGAAAAGTCCCAGTCGGCCCTGTCTCCGAATCTCTGATTCTCCGGAGGTCGCACTGGTGTCTCTTCCCACGTCCGTGGGATGAGTTACCATTGGGTAGGAGAACCTTGAGGTAGATAACCTCCTCATAGACCTGAACCGGAGAGGAATGTATGCCCAGGGCTATGCCGAAGAGATCGTCATAATGGTTACTGGGAAGCATATGGGGGTCTATATGAATCTAATGCAATCGGCCCTCACAGACGCACAGACGTGGTGTATGAGGGAGAACCTTAGAGTCAACCTTCAAAAAACCACAATTGTCCCTTTCGCCAGGAAGAGAAACCTAGAGACCTACAGAGCTCTTCGAATCTTTGGTGAAATCCTACAGATATCAGGAAAGACAAAATATCTGGGGTTAAACATAGACCCGAAGATCACTTGGAACAAACATCTGGAAGAAGTGCTAACTAGAGCAAGGACATCACTGATGATGGCCAAGCGGTCCTTTGGAATAACTTGGAGACTTGGACCCAAACAATCCCTTTGGCTATCCACAGCAATAGTGAGGCCCTTGATAACGTAAGGATCCCTACTGTGGTGGCCAAAGGTTGAACAAGTGACAAGCAGAGGGACGCTGGCTGGTTTGCAAAGACTGGCCATGCTCGGGGTCACTGGTGCTATGTCCAGCACATCTACGATTGGCCTGGAGGTGATACTGAACTTCCTTCCTCTGCATTTGCACATTGCAGCGGAGGAGAAGCCTCCAGACTAATGTGCCTGGGCCAATGGAGGGGCAATAACCTAGGCAACTCGAACATAATGGAGGTTATAAAAATCGTCACATCTGAGATGCCGTCGTACACAATGACTCCAGCCTACTCCTTTTATGGAACATACACCACCATCATACAAGATGAGGAAGTCACATCAAAGGCAATACCAACACTCTCAAGAGAGCGAAACTAGTAAACAGATGGCTCTAATAAAAGCAATGGAGTAGGGGCTGAAAAATATGGGGAGAGACCAAGCCTCGGCACTGAAGCCTCAATATTCCAAGCCGAGGTAACGGCTATTTCCGTTTGCACGAGACAGATTCTGAGGAGGGGCCCGAGAAACCTACGCATGGTCAGGCGGCAATGAAGGCCCTGCCATCCTCCAGGTTTTCTTCTAAACTAGTTTGGGGGATTCACAGAATCATCAGCGACCTAGGAGCATAGAACATGGTAAAACATGTCTGTACCAGGTCACAGGGGCATCCAGGGGAATGAGAGCGCAGATGCTAAAATGGGTATACCTTCCTGATAATACCTTCCTGATAATACAAAGTATTCACATCAGTTGTTCCTCTGCATAAGATGAATAAACGTAGAATCGTTTCAGTTCCGTGAGTTTTTTTGCATTGATTTTCATTTCTTCAGTTTATTGTATTTTCGTAGGTTCGCTGCACTTGTTTTTTTTCTCAGTGGAAGAAAGGTTTCCATTGATGTGGAACAGGATAATTGTTTCAAAATTGATTCGCCTCAGCTTGGTAATTTGGAATATTTTGACTGTTTTTGATAACAACACCCCTACACTCCCAAACGCATTTTTGAAAGATATTTTTAATGATGTTTCACAATTTGATATTGCAATTTAATATCACAATTGGATATTGCAAATTGCAAAAACTTTTGAAGTGCTGGCTGATGACGGGAGGGATAAAAGTATAATTTATTTTGGTTCCACCGACCTTGATTCGAAACGGATTTGGGCATTTCTCGATAAATTTTTCCTTTTTGGGAATAATATGCCGTTTTCAGTAAGTTAGCTGCAGCGCCCCTAGTGAGTAGAGGATTAAGCACTTTTCGGAAGCAGAGAAGTTTGCGAATAGTTGAAACAAATTAAACGAATAATTCCGACCCTTCTCGCCAAACATTATATTATATTAATATGAGACACACAACTGACAGAAAACTCCTATCCATGCTAATACGATGATGGAAATGACAACAAAGAGATGTGAAAACTGAGCTCGATGAGTCAGTCTCGGCGGGACTGCTGATGGTGGAAATATCAATGGTATTTCAGAAGAGCATCGTCCATGAGAAAATCTGTAAAGCCGGGACAGATCTTCAACCTGTCTGCGGTGTTCCAGATAAGTGAACGAGCTTGTAAGCGCAGCATCACCGACGAGACGAATGGCTCTTTTTTGGACATAATTTAAGAGTTTCAGTGGGTGTTTATGGCCTGCACTCCAAATATCCACATGTCCAGGAAAGGTCGGATCTGTGCCTCATGAATCATAATCAATTGTCAGGAAGTGACTGGGGATGACCAGTTGAAGACCACTGCACACTAATTTAGAGGTTGTTATCTTTCATCAATACTAGGGTTGGTTTGACTATAAGACACAATTATCTGTCAGATGTAGTTTAATGGCTCTCGTGGTATTCACCAGGGGAGTAGTGGCTTTCCACTATATTAGAATGTTTGGAGAGAATGGTATTTCGAAACCGTCAGAACTATTAGTTTTGTTTTCTCACTGTGATTTCAAGGAAAGAATAATTTTCTATATGCTTGTTTTGTTTCTTCTGGCATCTAATCTGAATTCATTTGAAGCTTTACGACTGTTATTTATCATGGAAGAGCATCACCTGTAATAACCAGTAAGATAAATACGTGCATAATAAGTTCTTCAATAATATTTCAATGGAGCCGTAGACAATTATTTTCACGCTCAGGAACAGTTGTTGAATATTACGATAACTAATCGCTTGCATATCGCAAAAATGAGCTAATCGAAAGAACAATGATGCATTGGAATGATTATGTGTTCAAAATATTTCACCTATTGAATCATTTCCTGATTCATACAGGGTTGGATAGTTATTATTCGTTCGTTCAATACCGCATCCATTAGGTTAAAATTAAGAAAATAATCTTTTATACCTATCATTTAAATGGACTGTACAAAACAGTGATGCATCGAAAACTTCATTTTATTCATATCTCTGTCACTGAATCATTTTTAATGCTATTTGAGGGTTACACAGAATAAATTTATCTCGTTATATGTTCATACAGGGTCTTTCACGACGAGTTTTCGTTATAACTATATGGAAAACCATTCAGAATAAAAACTTGAAATTTTGAGGTAGTGGGTTTTACAATATTTTCTTCTCAACTGAAATATTTTCAACTCCCGGTTTCTTTCCGTTATGCCGGAACTGGAAGTAGAGGGCAACTTTCCTACTTCAAATGAAACACCCTGCATTCCATTACATTTTTAAATTTTCCACTAGATATCAGGCCCACGATGAGTAAAAATGGCTGAACCGAAATTTATAAGGTCTCGAGTTATTTTTTTTATTGTGAAAAATTTGACAGTCACAGCACTACTCCGAACTAACTAATATCAAGCATCAAGTCATGAAGCGGTCCATTTTCAAAAATTACTTACGGGTGGTCAAAATTTACACCTGAAATATATCATCGGGAAAACTGATGAAACGTGATTTTTTAAAATGGAAGTTATAGAGTTACGATTTTATCGGAGTAGTGCTGAAATACTTATGTGTAACTGGTACTCGGTTAAGTAGAGCAGTTTATCTGGATAATTAAAATAAAGACATTTTATTATTATTATTATTATTACATACAGGGTGTTCCATTTGAAATAAGAAAGCTGCTCTCTACGTCCGGTATAACGGAAAGTGATCGGAAGTTGAAAATATTTCAGTTGAGAAAGAAGGTCATGATGTAAAACCCACTATAACAAAATTTCAAGATTTTATTTTGAATTTCTCCATATATTCCTAACGAATGATTGTCGTGAAAGACCCTATATATACGCCTCCTCTTTTATCGTGTTTTAGCATTGCTATATTCTTAACCATAAGAAATAGGAAGACGATTGGATGTGCTGAAGGGTATCTACTTTGGATATTGGCCGAAAAAAACCTGCTGGGACTCTCGAACTCGAGTTATACCGGGAAAACTAAAAGTTCTATTTTTTACACTTAGAATTTCAATTTACGAAAATATCGAAAACTAGAAAACGAAAATTTCAATGTTTCTGAAATTCAATTTAACAGAGTCATCATAAATCTCAGAGGCGACATTTTGTTTGTTCTCGTCATCAAGTCATCAAGTCATTTTTCTCAAATACGAACCTCTCTATTTTCATAAAAATATTAATAAACCGCTAAAATCCAAATATAGTGATATATCACACTTCTCATTTTAACGACGTTTCAACTGAAATAACTAACATCATCAGTGACAATAATTTTCAAATACGGTCCTGTACTACTCTTTTTGTATATTCGTGTTGCTTTCATGAACATGGATATAACAAAGGGCACACTTTGAAATTGCCTAACAATTTCGATAAAAAAATAGCATTATTAGTGAAATAATTATTTTTTTTTATAAAATTAGCAGAAAAATTATGTATTTTATAATGCATTGATGAGGGAAAATTATACAAATAAAGAAAATAAATGACCTATCACATTAAATGCTCAAATTGACGACCTCTTTGTTGAACGGTATCCCCAGACACAAAATTGTGAAGGAGTAAGGTACGGGGATCCACGTTGCCAGGAAATGCGTCCATTGTTTACAATCCATTTCCATGGGAAAATTGCTACATGTTTTCTTACTGTTGCTGAGTTATGGGGAGGGGTACCGTCTTGTTGAAAATATTCTGTTTCACGGCGGATGTTGAATAAATAACCATCAAATCTATTTGATAAAAAATGTCAATATATACATTTCACCATTTGAATGCTCGTCATAAAAAAAGGCTTGGTATGTTTGTTCCCAAAATTCCCAACCAAACACTAATCCGATTTTCCTGAAAATTGGTTTCTCAATGTAAATGTTCATTCGTTTAATTCCATCCATAATATTGTATGTTCCTGTTAAACTAACCATTGTTGGTGAATCTTGATTTGTCACTCCATATCATTTATTCACAAATATCTTCAACTTTCCGAATTTTACGACTTTGCCTCTTTGCAAATCGTACTCCGTGATACCTTGAATTAAAGTGGTAAAGTTTACGTACCCTGTAGCATTTGTATTAGTTACTTGTTTTTTTCATAAGTTTTTTTCAAGATTTCACGTAATCCCTAGTTCATGGCTGATTTCTCTTAGAGAATAATCTTTATCGGAAATATTTTTATGACTAACGAATCCTTAAATTGAATGAAAAAATTGTTGTAAAGTTTGTCATTATTTATCAGGTACTATTGCTTACCCAAAACATTTATTTTGTTCGTCATACTTCCAGTCACAACACATTCTCTGCCATAGTATCTCAAATTCCTTTCTAATCTTCTAAATATTTCAATCTTTGGATACAACGATTCAGGAATAACTCAACAGATATGTTTCAAAGACGATTTCTATATGATTCAGCATAAGTGAATAACATATCAGTCTTTTCGTCATTTGAATGTACAGTGTGTCCCGCTTTTCATGAATACACCACAATATCTCAGTTATTAATAATGCGATTTCGTTGAAATTTTGGTGGTGATTATATGTTAGGTAATTAAAGTATTTTCTATAGTGAACATTTTCATCGACCATTGGCGTGTGGTGTTGGGGGTGAAAAAAAGCTGTTTTTTGGTAAAGGATATTAGGACTCATTTTACATAAATTTTTTATCAGATTTAGAATCAGCATCCCCAGAAATCCCTCAATTCATATTTTCGAAATCTCAAGAGCTGATTTGAGCAGAGAAAAACTCTAAATTCACTTTCTTCATGAATACACCTGAATATCTGTTATAAATGCGATTTTCATGAGGTTTTGGTGGTGATTGTTATTCATTTACCATTGACGTGCAGTGTTGGGGGGAGAAAAAATGCATTTTTGAGAAAAGGATATTAGGGCTTATTTTAGACAACTTTTCTTATCAGATTCAGAATCAGCATCCCCAAAAAACCCTTCAATTCATATTTGCAAAAACTGAAGAGCTGAATTGAGCAGAAAAAAAAAAGTTTCAGTCTTTTTTTAATAAGTTCTTTACTTGTAACTGTGGTAACAAAATTACGATTTACATTATTTCAGATTATTGTGTTTTCAACATAACTACCTTCTGAAACAATACAATTTCCATTAATTCTTCTCAAACGTACACTCACTTTCCTTAAAAGTTGGGGAGATACTTCCTGATACTCTTGCCTAATTGCAGAACAAAGTTCATCTCTATTACGCGGCCGAGTAGCATACACTTTATTTTTTAAATAGCCCCACAGATAAAAGTCACAAGGGGTAATATCTGGCATTCTAGGAGGCCAGGGTTCGAAAGGAGAATTTCTACCTATCCACATAGGGAGGATTGCATTGAAAAAGTTCCGATCTACCAGAGAATTATGTGCGGGGGCACCATCTAATTGAAAGATCAAATTTTGTCTTCGTGCTAATGGCAATACCGTGAGAAAATCATAGAAATCGTTTTGTAAAAAACGTAGAAAATTTTGTTCGGTCACGTTATCCATGAAAAAAAGGGCCAACAATTCGTTCGTTAAATATGCCACACCACACGTTAATTCTTTCACTGAATTGGTCTTTACAATCAAATACCCACTTCGGATTCTCAGCTGCAAAAACCTACAATTTTGACTAGATACCACACCGTTTGTTGTAAACGTTGCCTGGTCAGTAAACATCATGTTCTTCAGAAAACGTCGGTCGATAAGATAGTTACCCTGCAACCTGCAACCATAAGCAAAATTCAAACCGTCTTTCAAAATCACCATTCAACAGAGTTTGTAAAAATTTTGGTTCAAATGCCCTAATCCTATTGCGTTTCAAATATCTCCATACTTTGTTTTTCGTTAAATTCAGTGTCCTCGTAACTACCCTTACAGTACCATATGGTTTGTTTCGAAATTCTGCGAAGTTACGTTCGCCGTCTGGATAATGTCTTTCATTTAAATTGTACCTGCCTGTTCTTGTTTTAAATACCGCTCCAGTCCTTGCGAACAATCTGTTGATTTTGGCAACGGTATCGTGAGAAATTGGTTCTCGATCATGATGCCTTCCATTGAATATTCCAGCAACCTGACGCGTAGATCTTTTATTATTACCAAATAAGTAATCTCTACTTTTTCTTCAAGGATATTAGGGGTTATTTTAGAAAATTATTTTTATCAGTTTTAGAATCAGCATCCCAAAAACCCCTCAATTAACATTTTCGAAATTTCGAGAGCTGATTTGAGCAGAAATATAATTTAAATTAACTTTTTTCGATAGACTGTTTATTTCTAACTTTTTAGTTTAAATTCCAAATACCTCCGATTTGTTATATTCGGTATCTTTTGCAACCGCCGTTATTCTACAATTCAGGTATTTTCGAAGTTACGCGCGCTTTGTTACCGTCGGCTTGGCGATTTGTGTTTTCAAGCAGATTAATGAAAGGGTACTTTGAAGAAAAGTTTTTGTTTGACATTCGGTAATCAGTACGAATTGTCAATAAGTCAAGGAGTGATACTCAACTGTTAATAAGATGGCACACAATCGAAGAGTAGTTCTTATATACAATTGGGGAAAAAGTTGAGATTATCACTTAGGATACACAATAAAACACTGTTTTTCTATTTTCCACGATAATTTTATATTTATCGTGGAAAACAGACAAAAAGTATTTTATTGTGTATCCTAAGTGAACATGAATTTCCAAAAAATAAATAAGTCGTCAATCATAAAAGTTGAGAATATCAGCTTATTTGGTAATGATAAAAGATCTACGCATCAGGTTGCTGTAATATTCAATGGAAGGCATCATGATCGAGAACCAATTTCACACGATACCGTTGCCAAAATCAACAGATTGTTCGCAAGGACTGGGGCGGTTTTCAAGACAAGACCAGGTAGGTACGATTTTAATCAAAGACACTATCCAGACGACGAACGTATCTTAGCAGAATTTCGAAACGACCCAGGTACTGTGAGAGCAGTTGCAATGACACTGAATTTAACGAAAAACAAAGTATGGAGATGTTTGAAACGCTATAGGATTAGGGCATTCAAACCAAAATTTCCACATACTCTGTTAAATTGTGATTTTGAACGACGGTTTGAATTTTGTTTGTGGTTGCAGGGTAACTATCTCAACGACAGACTTTTTCTGAAGAACATGACGTTTACGGACGAGGCAACGGTGTGGTATCTAGTCAAAATTGTAGGTTTTGGGCAGCTGAAAATCCGAATAGGGTAATTCATTGAATAACCAATACAGTCAAAAGATTAACGTGTGGTGTGGCATATTTAACGAACGAATTATTGGCCATTTTTTCCTGGATAACCTGACCGGACAACATTTTCCACATTTTTTACAAAGTGATTTCTATGATTTTCTCGTGGAATTGCCATTAGCACAAAGACAAAACTTAATTTTTCAATTAGATGGTGCTCCCGCACATTATTATCTGATAGTTCGGATTTTTTTAAATGCAACTTTCTCTATGAAGTGGATTGGTAGAAATTCTCCTTCAGAACCATGGCCCTCTAGATCACCAGATATTACCCCTTGTGACCTTTTTTAGTTGGACTATTTGAAAAAGTGTATGCTACTCGTCCGCCTAATAGAGATGAATTTTGTTTTGCAATTAGGCCAGCTTGTCAGGAAATAACTGCCCAAACTTTAAGAAAAGTGAATGAACATTTGAGAAGAATTGTTGGAAAGTGTATTGTTTCAGTAGGTAGTTATGTTGAAAATACAAGAATCTGAAATAATGTAATTCCTAATTTTGTTACCACAGTTATAAAGACTTAAATATTTTTTTGCTCAATTCCGCTCTTAAGATTTTGAAAATATGAGTTGAAGGGATTTTTTTGTCTAAAATGAGCCCTAATGTCCTTTTCTTACTAACGCATTTTTTCTCCGCCCAACACCGCACGTCAATGGTAAATGAATATGTTCACTATGCAAAATACTTCATTTTTCAAAAAAATTCAAGAAAATAGCATTTCTAATAACAGACATTCTGGTGTATTCATGAAAAAAGTTAATGAATTCTTTTTCTGCTCAAATCAGCTCTTGAGCTTTCGAAAATATGAATTGAGGGGTTTTTGGGGGATGCTAATTCTGAATTTGATAAGAAAAGTTATCTAAAATGTGCCCTAATGTCCTTTTCCAAAAAACAGCTTTTTTTCACCCTCCAACACCGCACGCCAAAGGTCGATGAAAATGTTCGCTATGCCAAATACTTCATTTATTTAACACATAATCACCACCAGAATTTAAAAAAAATCGCTTTATCAATAACTGAGATATTAGGGTGTATTCATAAAAAGCGGGACGCACTGTATTTTTAAACAGTAACAGATTGTATAAACTTCTGTAAGCTTTCAACACCTATCAACTCATTTATTTTTCCTGTCATAGAAACGAAGCAAAGCTTATGTTGAAAGGTCTGATGCTCTACAATTGTACCAAATTAAACGGAAATCGATATCTGAAAAAAAAAACTGATATTTTTTTCACAACTTGATTCTTGAGAAATCAGATTTGAAATCTTCATTTTTCTTTATGATGTAGGTATTATATTTTTAATGAAAATTGTTAGGTAATGTCCAAGTTTGCTTAATGTTATATTCGATTTGACGAAATCGAAACGAGTTTACGGAAGAACTACAACGGGACCGTAATTGAAAATTATATTCAAAAGGATGATATTAGTTATTTAAAATAAAACTTAATTGAAATGACAAGTGTGATATGTCACTGAACTTGGATTTTAAACGTTTATCAATTTTTGTAATAAAAAAGACTAGTCCTATTGAAAAAAAATAACTTGATGGTGGCTGTGAAGACAGGAAATGTCTCACCAAAGATTTATGAATACACCGTTATAGCAAATAGCACAAAATTTTCCTTTTTCGTTTTCTTATATTTTTTCAAATAAAAATTACATGCGTGAGATACCAAAAAAAGAATTTTAAGTTTTCGTTGTTTAACCGAGGAGGGCGAGAGTCCCTGTAGATTTTCTTACGACCAATGCAATGCTCTCCAAAATTATTACATTTTGCCCGTTTCATTGTCGTCGTATCTCTTTCAGTTTAGAATATAGCAATGTTAAGACATGATGAAAGAAACGGCCTGTGTATCCATCAGCTAATAGTCCCGGATAGTCAGCTATAAACTTTTAAGAACCTTCATTTTGGAATCCTAAAACTTGTCTCAAAACCTACTCATCGTTGGGTGTCCGCGACTGCAGATATTACAAGGTTATAAAATCGATTTTTTGCACGTTTATTGCAAATATCTCGTTTCCTATGGATTTTATGCTATTTGTATCCATTATAAATATTGTAGAAGATGGAATTTTCAACTTTTGTTAAATTATTTTTATTTGTATCCTGAACCATTTTCGAGGTAGAGGGCAGAGCGCGCGCAGTGTTTAAGTATTTAGATTATCATTCGAGGTCAACCTGTACTCCCGATTAAAAATACGCCGCATAGAGTAGTAGCTATGGGGCCACTCAAAACCACCCCCACCACTCCTACTTTAAGCCCCTCCCCCTTACAACATCAAACAATCAGAGCACACCAAGCTGTCATATGCATTTTACATTTCATCCGTCATCTATTTTTTGTTACGTGTCACTCATCATCCGTCACCTGTCACAATTATCAGTCACACCTCAACTTCCACTTATCACCCCGTCTCCTGTTATCCACCAGTTGTCACCTGACATCCTCCTCCAATCATCCGACAAATGTCACCTATCTTTTCTTCCCTGTCATCCGTCAGCTGTCACCTATGTTCCCTCACCTGATGATTCACTACCCATGTTATCTGTCAGTTATCTCTTGTCACATGTCACTTGTCTACAGTTAGCTTTATTCAGTTCTATCACATATCGACAGTCAACTGTCACATCCTACATATCATTCATAAACAGTCATAGTCCAGTTGTCAGCTGACGTTCGCCACCTTTCATCCGACAGCTATCACTATTGTCTTTCACCTATAATATATAATTCATCAGCTGTTTTCACTCACCTGTCACCCCTGCACATATCATCCGCCAACTGTCACATATGAATTATCATATATCACCTATCAGCTCTAATCTGTCAGTTGTTACCTATTACCCTTCATCTACCATCTATTACGCATGTGTTACCATCTCAACCAATTTACCTCGTATACAACTCGTGACGTCACACGTGACAATGCATAGTCAGATTTCAGAAAAAAAAGGCTTCAAGTCGTGAATTCTTATTCGCCACCTCCAGCATACAGAATGCGCTCAATCAACCGAAATCGGTTAACATTTCTGTTAGTGATCCAGTGTCGATTATTCCGATATTCAATCCCTTTTACTACGCAAAAGTGTCTCTCGAGTTAATATATTTCTGCTGAAAGACACTCGACCTGTTCTGAAGTGCACCGAAGCGTCCGAATCTCCTTAATTCGTTATCTCGTCGGATATTCCTTGCTCACAACCTAACCATTCTTTGGAACAACATACCAAAAAAAGTTTTGAAGCCATTACATCTGGTACTAGGAAATTGAAGTAAAAAGTTCAATTAAAGAACATAAACGACCCGCTAATACATACTCCTATAACAAAAAAAGAGATAAAACACAAATCGACAATTATCTCAAGTTCTTGAATCATGTGATAGTCCTTCATCCAGAGACAAGCAACCTGTGAAAAAAACTTTCGAATCTCCATAACAATAAAGAAAATGACCTGAATGATCGATAAGTATGCTCGTGCTCCCAACATTGCCATAATTGCCGACATACAATTCTCGTTGTGTATCTGTATAAAATCAGTAGGTGAAAAACTTAAAATGATTTCTGAATAAACAAAAAAATATATAGGGTCTGTTATTTTGATTTTTGTGTACTAAGTCTTTTGAGAAATTCTGAATTGACGTCGTAGGCTTACATATTATCCATGTGTGTAAGAGTAAATATTTGTTTTGAAGATCTCTCATAGAATAAATGTAATACCATTTTTCCATAGCTATGGTTTGTGGCTTCAAATAATTGGTCTGAATAAAAAATTATTAAAAAGTAATAACAACATATTACTAAGTAGTATGGAGAAGAAATGTGCTTGATGATCAGCAAAGCCTGTCCAGGGAAGACCACGAGGAGGTAAGCACTTCTTCTCCGGGATGAAAGGATATCACTGATGAAATCAACAGAAAATAGGAACTCATATTGACTATTTTCATGAAATTATTGTTGGGACCTTTTGTTCGATATTCAGATTTATATCAAGATACATCCGATAGTTTTCTTTTTTGATTTTTGTTAGTTACAGAAACAATTTGAAGGAATTGTGACATTACTAAAAATAAAATACATGTCAAAAAGTTCAAGACAATTTTTTCATTTTAAATACAGTCCAGACAGTTTCCTGTTGACTAACAGGGCTTTTTGTACATTATTTCTGGTCCTTCTCCGGGATGAAAGGATATCACTGATGAAATCAACAGAAAATAGGAACTCATATTGACTATTTTCATGAAATTATTGTTGGGACCTTTTGTTCGATATTCAGATTTATATCAAGATACATCCGATAGTTTTCTTTTTTGATTTTTGTTAGTTACAGAAACAATTTGAAGGAATTGTGACATTACTAAAAATAAAATACATGTCAAAAAGTTCAAGACAATTTTTTCATTTTAAATACAGTCCAGACAGTTTCCTGTTGACTAACAGGGCTTTTTGTACATTATTTCTGGTCCTTCTCCCCGATGTTTGTGTGAATCGGCTCGGCAGTTTTGACAATTTTCGGCAGTGGTGGACAATTCACAATTATTATTTATTGGCAGCAATTGAGTTATATCGACGCTTATATAAACTCAACAGGACAATCAACGACGCGAATGTTAAGCAAGTTGACTTCTAGGCAGTATTTTCACGTATCCTTAACTGGGCAGCGCAGACTAGTGCAGAAATAGACAGTTACGCAAGTGCATCGACATTGTGCAGAAAACCGGCAGTTTGAAGGAGAAACAAGGTCGTATTCTTCTCTGTTGATTGAATAGAATTGATCAACGGATCATACATTTTCATTTTATAATTGGGTTTGACTAGTTTTACTTGAAAAAGTATGTCAGAAGACAAAGAAAATCAACTTTCATCTCTTAAATTTAAAAGAGCTCAGATCAGACGAAATCTTACAAATTTCAAGACATTTATTGAAAGGATTGACTTTGAGAATTTATCAGAACTTACTTATAATGATTGCTGTTGCTAAAACTGGCATTGACAATTACGAAAAGGCTCGTTGCAATTTGAGTCAAAAACTTTAAAATTCTGACAGCTCGCAGAAATCGAATGAAACCAAATCAATTCAGGCAACTAAGTCGACTCAGTCAGATTCGAGATCGTCCCAGGGCCGCTGTAATCATAAGGTTTACTCTAATAAATTACCGCCTATGAAACTTCCATCTTTTTCAGGAAAAATTGACAAGTGGCTAGAATTTGAAGATGTATTTCTGGCAATGGTTGGAGAAGCTCCTCCAGTTCAGAAATTACAATATTTACGTAGGTGCTTGAACGACGAAGCTTTAGATTTAATCGGTTCACTACTAATCACTGACAAAAATTGGAATGTAGCTTGGTCACTTCTGACAGAGCGTTATGAGAATAACAGACTTGTAGTTGACACATATATTCAAAGGCTTTTAGATGCTCCAGTGTTATCAAGGGAATCCTATAGTGATTTAAGAAAACTTATCGACACATTCAATCGTAACGTTAGGTCGCTAGAAGCATTGAATCAACCGACTGACAAGTGGGATATGCTTTTAATAGCGATTCTAGTTAATAAATTTCATAATCAGACTAGGAAGGAGTGGGAAGCATATAAAATAAAGAGCACATTTCCGACGTGGAAGGAGGTACATGAATTTCTAAAAAATAAATGTGCTTTACTCGAAAAATTAGAGTTGACTAGGACAGACAGTTGACAGGGCAGACAAAAAAGACATCAAACAGACAGATATCGCGGTTCATTTGCGACGACGAATCAACCAAGGAAATTTTCCTGTTACTATTGTAAATCAGACCACTCGATATTCTTCTGCGATACATTTAAAAATCTTTCAATAGATGATAGGAATACGGAAATAAGAGAATTGAAACTGTGTCTAAATTGTTTCAATCCGAATCACATGGTACAGGAGTGTCGAAAAATGGGCTGTAGAATTTGCCGTCAGAGGCATAATTCTTTATTACATCGTTACAGACAAACCAACGACGATGTCAAACCACTCAATTCCGCGCATGAGGCAGCGCGAATACGGCTGCTATGTGCAAAACGGAGACAGAGAAACCTGTGGCATCTACCTCGACGAGCTATCTCATGAGGGAAGGTGACCAACGGAAACCCGATGGCACTGCAGAATTATATAAAATTTCGGAGGGTGTAGATTTCAATTCTTTTCAGATCGTTGACAGTTCGGAAAATGAATTAGACTCATTTTCAGGACTTACTCGACAAACTACTTATTCCCTTCTTTCAACAGCTTTAGTGAATGTTATAGGCGCTGATAATAAACCATATGAGGCTAGAGTTTTGGTGGATTCAGGAAGTCAAAGTAACTTTGTTTCTGAAGAATGCTCACAGAAAGTAGGAGCGAAATTATTTTCAACGAGTTTTGACATTTCAAGCATTGGCAATTCAAATAATATTTCGATTAAATACCAGACTAAGTTAACCATTCACTCAAGAACCAATGACTATACTCGAGAATTGTCGTGCTTAGTTTTAAAACAAGTGACAAATTCGCTTCCTCTCATTTCTTTCAGTGCCAAATTGGTTAAAATTCCTAAAGGCATCCCATTGGCAGATCCGACTTTTAATATCTCACGAGATATTGATATTTTATTAGGTGTAGATGCATTCTATGATATTCTGCTTATGGAGCAGATCAAAACTAGTGGTCGAGTAAGTTTACAAAAGACTCAGTTGGGTTGGGTCATAGGTGGCGAATTGACATTTCCTAAAATTACGAGACGTTTCACTTGTAATCTGGCAATTGATGATGACATGCTAAACCAGACCTTGGTGAAATTTTGGCAGATTGAGGAGCCTGTAGTTCCTAATACTTCTGACAATTATTGTGAGAAACATTTTTTGAATACGTACGAATAAGACTCGACAGGTAGGTTTATAGTTCAGATTCCATTCAAGGACAATTTACCAGCATTAGGTGACTCAAAAGGGCAGGCTTTGCGTAGTTTGGATTACTTGAATAGGAAATTTGTGAAAAATCTAATTTGAAACACGAGTATTCTGAATTTATTTCAGAATATGAGAGTCTTGGTCACATGACACAGTTGACTAATGAAGACTGGCGCAGCAGTAAGGACAGTGAGAGTTATTACTTACCTCATCATGCGATTATTAAAGAATCGAGTTTGACATGTCGATTGAGGGTAGTTTTCAATACCTCTAGTAAGACTTCAAGCGGGCTAAGTCTCATTGACGTACAGTTTGTGGGCCCTACTATTCAAAATGACTTAGTTTCCATTTTATTCAGGTTTCGTACGCACAAATATGTTCTAAACGCAGACGTTTCGAAAATGTTTCGTCAGATCTGGATACATCCAAAACAACGACCTCACCAACGTATACTATGGCGTTCAGATAAAGGAGATGTCATTTGTTACGAACTGAATACGGTGGTTTATGGCATGGCATCAAGCCCTTTCTTGGCAGTTCGCTGTCTACATCAGGTAGCCAGTGAATTCAAGAATGAGTTTCCATCAGCAACGCAAATAATGATGGATGATCTTCTTACAGGCACAAACGACGAGACGGAACTATTGAGACTACAAAGAGACATAACAAAGATTTTAGCAAGTGTAGGTTTCAGTTTGGGAAAGTGGTTTTCTAATAAAACAGATTTTTTTGACAGTTTCGAAATAAATGATAATTCATATGCTAGTATCTTACCGTTAGGTGAGAGTGAACAGAATAAAACGTTGGGTTTATACTGAAACGCATACACTGATACTATTCAGTACCGAATTCGAGACTTTTCAGTACAGCTTGCTGTAACTAAGCGCAAGATATTGTCAATTTCAAGTCAGATTTTCGATCCGTTAGGGTTAGTTCAACCAGTTATCGTTGTTGCTAAGTTAATCATTCAAAGTTTATGGAAGGAAAAATCTGACTGGGACTCTGGAGTTCCGGAACCTTTACTTGTCAAATGGAACAACTATTGTTTGGACATGAAATATCTTAATGACCTGAAGATTTCTAGATTTATTCTTTGTGACAACTTTGAGCGTGTGGAGTTACATGCATCATCTGACGCGTCTGAAAAGGCCTATGGGGCAGCTATTTACATACGTTGTATTAACAACAGTGGCAGTTTTTCCTCTCATTTACTATGTGCTAAGAGTAAGGTTGCTTCAACGAAACAGCCGACTTTACCAAGACTAGAACTGACAGCTGCACTGACATCTGCTAGACTGACAAAAAAGGTACTGGACACTATTAATATAAATTTTGATAGAATTTATTATTGGAGCGACTCCACCATAACTTCATGTTGGATCAAGGGTAGTCCTGACAATTTTAAAACATTCGTGAAGAATCGAGTTATCGAGATTCAATCATTGTCAAATCCAGATGACTGGTTCCACGTTCGATCAGAGGATAATCCAGCTGACTTGGTGTCACGTGGTAGCACAGCTATGAACTCTCCAATGATCTGTGGTTTCAAGGTCCAATTTGGTTAAGAACTAGTGACTTACCATTAATTGCTGTAGATGAAGGCTCAGTGACAGCATTGCCTGAGCAACGAGTTGTTGCCAATACTGCAATACTCAAGAATATTTTAGAATTTGATTTGTTTTTACGTTTCTCATCACTATCCAAATTAATTCGAGTTTTGGGCTATTGTTATCGATTTATCAATAATGTGAGAACTGACAAGTTAGAGAAGAATAAGATTATTTGTAGTAATTTGACTACACAAGAATTAAAAGCGTCACTTCAAAATTTAATAAGAATTTCTCAAGTTCAATCATTCAGAGAAGAATATCTTAATCTTCTCAACAAACGACCAATAACTAAAGAAAGTTCAATTCTTTCTTTAAATCCATTCATGGACAAAGACAATCTCATCAGGGTTGGTGGCAGAATCCAGAATGCAAAAATCAATTATGATGCAAAGTTTCCGATTGTTTTACATAATAAGCATAAGCTGACTAAATTGATATTCGAGTATCATCATAAAGTTTCATTGCATTGTGGACCACAGCAACTACTATTTACTGTCAGACAGCAGTATTGGGCAATATCAGGTCGTAGTCTTGCACGATCAATTGTGTATCGATGTCTTGTTTGCTTCAAAGTAAAACCCAAGATACTTGATTATTTGATGGGTAATTTACCTCACTATCGAGCCAATAAATTTCTTCCTTTTGCACATACTGGTTGTGATTATGCAGGACCATTCTTACTTAAGGATCGTAAGGATCGTAAGGATCGTAAGGTGTATGTTGCTCTCTTCATTCTGTATGACGGTTAAGGCAATACATCTTGAACTCGTGACAGAGTTGACGAGTGATGCATTTTTAGCCACTTTCAAACGTTTTATTTGCAGGCGACGTAAACCTACTGATTTTTATAGCGACAATGGGACTAATTTCGTAGGGGCACGCTCAGAAATTGCAAAATTTTTGCAAGCAGAGTCTGTGGATATTGAAAGGAAAATTTTGTCTGAGGGTATTAATTTTCATTTCATACCTCCCAGAGCACCAAACTTTGGCGGGCTTTGGGAAAGTGGGGTAAGATGTTGTAAATCACATTTAAAGAAGGTTATAGGTAATACCCGATTACATTATGAAGATTTTATGACTGTCTTAGTACAGGTCGAAGGCGTACTCAATTCCAGACCCATTTCTCCAATGTCATCGAATGTCGATGATTACATTCCTCTTAGTCCTGGACATTTTCTAATAGGCAGACCTATCACCTCTATACCCGAACCTTGTTTCACTCAAGTACCCGAAAATCGTCTATCACATTTCAAGAAACTCCAGCAAATTATGCAGCATTTTTGGCAACGATGGCGCAAGGAGTATATCTCTGAATTACAAGCGAGGCAAAAATGGTTCCAAGGTGGTCATACAAAACTCAATCCAGGTGATTTGGTACTAGTCAAGGAGGACAATCTTCCCCCGTTAAAGTGGAAGACTGCCAGAGTTCTGGATATTCACCCAGGAACTGATAACATTACGCGAGTAGTGACTATTAAATTCAGTGATGGTTCTACTACCAAACGTGCAGTTTCTAAATTGTGCTTACTGCCATTATACAAGGACAATTAAGAAACACTTGTGGACTTGCATGTGTGGTATTTCAACACGGACTTAATAGTTGAAAATATCATTTCAAGGCGGCCGGGATGTTCGATATTCAGATTTATATCAAGATACATCCGATAGTTTTCTTCATCGATTTTTGTTAGTTACAGAAACAATTTGAAGGAATTGTGACATTACGAAAAATAAAATACATGTCAAAAAGTTCAAGAAATTTTTTTCATTTTGAATACATTCCAGACAGTTTCCTGTTGACTAACAGGGCTTTTTGTACACCTTTTTTTGTCCGTAATGGGTCTCTTTCTGACTCTCATAATGTATCATTGCCTCTTTTTGATGAATTTGAACATGGTTCTTCATTATGGGTCTTTTTTGTGTATAATTTCTCATTGCCTCTTTTTGATTTTGTAGAAGATGGGTGCGATGAGTATGGGTCTTTTTCTCACTGTCATAATGTCTACTTTCCTCTTTTTGATAAATATGTAGAAGATTCTGAGTATGGGTCTCTTTCTCACTGTTATAATGTCTAATTGCCTCTTTTTGATGAATTTGTAGAAGATTCTGAGTATGGGTCTTTTTCTTACTGTTATAATGTCTGATTGCCTCTTTTTATGAATTTGTGAATGGTTCTTTTATATGGGTTTTTTCTTATTGTTATATTGTCTAAATGCATCTTTTTATGAATGTATGGGTCTTTATTTCTCGTATAATATCTCATTGCCTCTTTTAATTGGTTTGTAGATTACTCTTTTAAATGGGTCTTTTTCCCAAAAACTTCTAAAATTCATATAGTGAATATTATCTGTTTGTTTGTTGGCGTTATTTGCTTCTTTTATATGTTTTGTCCTTCTGTTGTTGATTTCCTCAATGATTTGAGGATAGGGTAGGCAAGGAGTGTAGATAGCCGCGGAAACAGCTGATTTTTGTATCATTTGATCATGTAATTAATATTTCTTCATCAGTGGTGTTTTGATAAGTGTTATTTATTTTTTTTTAATCCAAACGGAACAGAACTGTGATCCGGTAGAAACTTTCTTTTTGTGGAGTTTGGTCTATAGTTTTTGGTGATATTTTTGGTTATAACATTATGCTCATGCGTTCGCCTGATTTGTTGTGCCAATATGCTTATAGGTTCTGAGGGGTGTAAAACTATTTCTCTGATTTTCTCGAAATTTATAGTTTCTAGAGCCTGGAGGGTGAGGCAAATACCCTTAATTTTGCAAATTGCTATTCCTTTCTGATCTTTTTCATGCCAAAACTTGTACAGTTTTTCGAAGTAACTGTTGAGTTTCAAACAAGCAAGAGCTGTGACGTAGGAGGCCAATACAATATTAACAGTTGGTAGAAGAGCGTAACATTCATTTTTGTACTCTTAATTGACAATAAGAGTTGCTTCGTTTAAAGGAAGAATGGTGTTGACGAATATTGAGGGATCGGAAAGCATAGCGAAGAATTCAGACGATTAATTGACGATAGTTGTTTTTGACTGGTTATCACGCTGGCCAAATTTTTCCCAGAACGAATTGAGTATAAGTTCTGCTAAAGATCTCAAGCCTGGGTTATTGCATTTTTATTAAAAATGTGAAGCTTGAAATAGGAAACTTGAACATTTACTGGTGCAGTGAAGAAGCTGTAAAAAAATGTAGGTCTATTTCATGAACAAAACATGCTTCGGTTGTAGACAGTTTCCTTCTTGCTCCAATGAGCAGTTGTCTGTGAAGTGTGAGTCTTGTAAGAGAACATTTCGCGGTCAAGTCTGTTTTGGAAAGCATTTACAGCATGATATCTGTACTCAGATGTGGCGTTGTGAGGAATGCTTCAAAATTATTAAGGTAGGTCAGAGACATACTAGTGGGGAGATTTTTTGTGGCATTTGCAATGAACATCAGCCTTCTGGTCACCTCTGCTACATTCAACCAGACAATCGCAAAACCCCATCTGAAAATTATCTTTATATTTTCTATGCTCTCGAAACAATGCAGGAAAAGGTTCGAGCTGACGGTTCTCTACTACATGAACCCAATCTTTGTGTTTTTCGTCAGTGTTGTGATATTTGCATTTCCTCAGATTCTCGAATTTGTAAGAAATGTGGCCTTCGTTTACAAATTCTCAAGTGTAACGATCCAATCTCCCCGTTCATACATCATGTTTTGAATATACGTAAAAACTACAAAAAGGTTATAGTTATCGCTCACAACGGCGGTGGCTTCGATCATCAGTTCGTTCTTAATTATATTTTAACAAAACCGGATTTGAAACCAGAACTCATTGTGAGGGGTACCAAATTGATATCGATGTCTGTTGGTAACGTTCAATTTCTGGATTCACTCAATTATTTTCCAATGGCTCTCTGTGGTCTTCCGAAATCTTTCGGGTTTGAAGAAATGAAAAAATAGCACTTCCTTCATCTCTTCAGTATACAGGAATATCAAACGTATGTCGGACCAATGCTTTCAATTGAATCCAGGTAATTTTAAATCCGATAAAGATTCAAATGTGGTATAATGCTAGACTTACAGAAAATTACCAGTTTGATTTTCAGAAAGAAATAATTGCATACTGTGTATCAGATGATGATATTTTAACACAGGCTTGTCTCAGATTTTGTCGTATGATGCTGGAAGAGACAAATGTTTGTCCCTTTATGAAAGCAAGTACTATTGCGTCTACATGCAATAAAGTCTTCCGACGAAATTTCCTCAAGTCGCATAGTATTGGCATCATCCCCAAAGGCGGCTACAGGAACAGAGATAACCAATCAAAAGTTGCAATTCAGTGGTTACTATGGAAAGAGAAAATGAGAAATTTCAATATCCAACATGTCGCTAAAGGCATGGAGGCTTCAGCTGGCGGCGTTAAAATCGATGGCTTTTGTCATGAAACGAACCAAACCTTTGAGTTTCAGGGATGTTATTTTCACGAATGTAACTGTTTAACATCTCAGAGAGATCAACCTCTAGAAGATAATTCCTCTGAGACTCTCAATCTTCGTTATGAGACAACTCATGCAAAAATCGAGAGACTTAAATCACTGGGTTTTGAAGTTATTGGAATGTGGGAGTGTGACTTCCGAAAATAACTATCTACAAATTGCAACCTGAAGAACTACACAGAGTCACATATTTTTTTGACACAACTTCCTCTTGAGCCTCGTCATGCTTTCTATGGCGGTCGAACAGGAAATGTTGTCGGATATTACAAAGCTAAAGAAGGAGAAACAATTAAATATACCGACATTGTTCTCTCTATCCCTGGGTATGTAAATATGGAGAATTTCCTATTGAGCATCCTAAAGTTCTCGTTGGTTCTGAATGTTCTTCGGTAGACCTTTCTTTGATTACAGGAATAATTAAATGTAAAGTTCTGCCCCCTTCATCTCTATTCCACCCTGTTCTTCCACAGAAAATGAATGATAAATTTAATGTTTGTATTATGTCGTATCTGTGGAGAAACATTCCACACAGATTGTCATTACTCAGATGACGAACGTGCTCTCACAGGTATATAGGTAGCAGAAGAGCTAATAAAAGCTATTAATGTGGGCTATGAACTTTTGGAATTTTTTTAAATCTGGAGCTATGACTCCATACAGTTTGACAGAGAGAATTCTGGGCTATTCACGACCATGATGAATACATTTCTCAAGATCAAGTAAGAGGCCTCAGATTGGCCTTCGCATTGTCGAACTCGGGACAAAAAGGAACAATATATTGCAACGTTTCTAAAACGAGAAGTTGGATCCTTCGAAAATATTCAATAACCCAGGCTTGAGATCTTTAGCAAATATACTCAATTCGTTCTGGGAAAAATTTGGCCAACGTGAAAACCAGTCAAAAATAACTATCGTCAATCAACCCTATGAATTCTTTGCTATGCTTTCCGATTCCTCAATATTCGTCAACACCATTCTTCCTGTAAACGAAGAAACTCTTATTGTCAATTGGGAGTACAAAAATTACGCTCTTCTACCAACTGGTAATGTTGTATTGGCCTCCTACGTCACAGCTCTTGCTCGTTTGAAACTTTACAGTTACCTCGAAAAACTCAATGACAGGGTTCTGTATTACGATATATGTTTCCAGCCCTGAAGGATATGATATTCCCACTGGAGAATTTATCGGCGATGTGACCAATGAATTCTCTAGCTATATTTCATATAGTTCTTGTATAAAGGAGGTCCAAAAAATTACACTCACAAGTTTTGGCATGAAAAAGATCAGAAAGAAATAGTAGTTTGCAAAATGAAGGGTATTTCCCTCACCCTCCAGACTCTAGAAACTATAAATTTCGAGAAAATCAGAGAAATGGTTTTACACCCCTCAGAACCTATAAGCACATTGGCACAACAAATCAGGCGATCGCATGAGCATAATATTATGACCAAAAATATCACTAAAAACTATAGACCAAACTCCACAAAAACAAAGTTTCTACCGGATCACAGTTCTGTTCCGTTTTGATTTAAAAAAACTAAATTACACTTATCAAAACACCACTGAAGAAGAAATATTAATTACATGATCAAATGATACAAAAATCAGCTGTTTTCGCGGCTATCTACACCTTGCCTACCCTAACCTCAAGTCATTGAAGAAAAGACCCATTTAAAAGATAGTGTACATTTTAGAAAATGGTATATATTAGGTTGAAAAGTGGGTATTTGAATTTGGGTTTTAAATTATTTTTTTGTATAGGTATTTATAGAAATCTTATAGATTCGTTGCACGTGTGCAGAGTTTTCGAAGTTGGTTTTGTATTATAGTTGTTGGTTGTGAATGCCATATGAACTGACTACTTGGTAGTCTTATGCAGTCACTAGATTAATACGCAAAATTATTAAAGTTGAGAAAATTGATGTAGGCGATTTATTGTCAGATATTATACGAGAAACAAAGACCTATATATTTATAAAAAGAGACATTTAGACAACATAACAGTAAGAAAAAACCCATATAACAAAACCATTCACAAATTCATAAAAAGAGGCAGTCAGACATTATAACAGTAAGAAAAATACCCTATACTCAGAATCTTCTACATATTTATCAAAGAGAGGCAATTAGACATTATAACAGTAAGAAAAAGACCCATACTCAGAATCATCTACAAATTCATCAAAAAGAGGCAATTAGACATTATAACAGTAAGAAAAAGACCCATACTCAGAATCTTCTACAAATTTATCAAAAAGAGGTAATGAATGGTAAGGTTGTGAGCAAGGAATCTCCGACGAGATAACGAATTAAGGAGATTCGGACGCTTCGGTGCACTCCAATTTCAGAACAGGTCGAGTGTCTTTCAGCAGAATTATATTAACTCGAGAGACACTTTTGCGTAGTAAAAGGGAATGAATATCGAAATAATCGACACTGGATCACTAACAGGAATGTTAACCGATTTCGGTTGATTGAGCGCATTCTGTATGCTGGAGGTGGCGAATACGAATTCACGACTTGGAGCCTTTTTTCCTGAAATCTGACTATGCATTGTCACGTGTGACGTCACGAGTTGTATACGAGGTAAATTGGTTGAGATGGTAACACATGCGTAATAGATGGTAGATGAAGGGTAATAGGTTACAACTGACGGATCAGAGCTGATAGGTAATAGATGATAATTCAAATGTGACAGTTGGCGGATGATATGTGCAAGGGTGACAGGTGAGTGAAAACAGGTGATGAATTATATATTATAGGTGAGAGACAATAGTGATAGCTGTCGGATGAAAGGTGGCGAACGTCAGCTGACAACTGGACGATGACTGTTTTTAAATGATATGCAGGATGTGACAGTTGACTGTCGATATGTGATAGAACTGAAGAAAGCTAACTGTAGACAAGTGACATGTGACAAGAGATGAGTGACGGATGACATGGGTAGTGAATCATCAGGTGAGGGAACATAGGTGACAGCTGACGGATGACAGGGAAGGAAAGATAGGTGACAATTGTCGGATAACTGGAGGAGGATGTCGATGATTCTCGATGTGACATGTGACGGTTGATGAGTGACACGTAACAAGAAATAGATGACGGCTGAAATCTAAAGTGCATATGACAGCTTGGTGTGCTGTGATTGATGCTATAAGGGGTAGGGGCTAAAAGTAGGAGTGGTGGGGGAGGTTTTAAGTGGCCCCATAGCTACTTAGAGTTTATAAATTATTGATAAATAAATTATTCTGAATAATTTGCATTTTTTATCAACTATTACGTTATAATTATTAATTGTTTTCAGTATCTATTCATTTTATAACACTTACCTACTCGTGTAATTATAAAGTTATTAGGGGAAATACTTCAATTACATTTGTTTATGCTCATGCGAAAAACAAATCTTCATCGAACTGTATTCAGTGGAAAAACTGGTTCTAAATTGCACTGAGAGCAATAAAGTCTTTATTGGCTCTCATCTGTCATTCTGCTACAGCGTTTTGTCATCATGACAAACTTAAAAGTCAAATCGATGCTATATTGCGCCCATTTTCTATGAGATTGTATTACGTTGTAAACAGTTGCATATTTTTAGATTATTGTCAATCATATTCATTACATACTGGGTTTACAACATTACTAGAAAATGCAAATCAAAAAAAATAAAATTTGTTTCTTTGAATATTATTATATTACTTGCAACTAGATTTGAACAAAAAATGTCTTCCTTACACTTTAGTACCACCTAAATGAAACAGGTTTTGGTTTTTACACAAACGTAGAAAAAATATGGTATGCAACTCGTGCAAAAATTGTTTATTGCACTCGACGGGTTGTCCAACTCGGCTTAACGGCCTCGTCGGACAATTTCACGTCGAGTGCAATAATAAGAACTTGTAGTTCTTATCATTATTCAATTTTTTTTAATTTCAACTTTAATAAATGTAAGAAATGGTATTTTTCAATGGAAGTATCAATTAAAAATTTAATTATTCTCTTTTTATTTATTTAGGATGTAATTAGTATAAATAAGATTAGAAATGAAAAATAATTAAAGTATATCCCTTAATAAATTTATAATTACACCAGTTAGTAGGTAAGTGTTATTAATTGAATAGATACTGAATTATTGAATACAAACATTAATTATAACGTGATAGTTAATTAAAAATGCAAATTATTTAGAATTATTTAATTTTCTATAATTTATAAACTTTCTACGGCGTGTTTTTAATCGGGACTACAGGTTGACTTCGAATGATACTCTAAATATTTAAACAGTGCGCGCGCTCTGCTTGAAAATGGTTCAAGATATAAAAAAAAATGTTTCAACAGAAATTGTAGAGAATTTCATGTTCTACAATATTTATAATGAATACAAATAGCATAAAACCCATGGAAAACGAGATATTTGCAATAAATATGTAAAAAATCGATTTTCTGACATTTGACTTTGAAATATTTGTAGTCACGGACACCCTACGATAAGTAGGTTTCGAGACAAGTTTTACAGTACCAAAATGAAGGTTCACACAAGTAACTTACGAAGCTGGGCTATAAATGAATCTTCATATGTACAGGAAAGTCGCCTAATATTGTATAGTTGCCTAATTTTAGATAGACAATGATCTCAAAACTCTCAAAATAGAAGGTCTCTAGCATAAACGGATTCTGTGTGACGCATATCGTTCGGTTATCCACTACTAGATGGCAACATATTATTCAATGTTTTTCAGTAGGTATGCACGAGTTTTTTATTTCGTGACCTAAAAACTTCTATGAAAAAAATAATGAAGAAATAATGAAACGTACTACTAATTGTAAATGTTTTGATTCCTGGTAACCAAAATTCATTTGTATTTTCCATTAATACCAAAATTAACTGTTTCCAACATTCCAACAAATAGGGTATCATTAGAAAGATAATTTTGTGAAATACTCCACTCCACGTGTCCGAGCATTTTTACTTTCAATCCCACAAAAAGGAGAAAAGCTTGGAGAATACTTTTCGTTGGACCACTCTGTATAGTTAACTTGTCGACTCAAATTATGACAGTAATACTAGCTGTCGAGAGCGCAAGCCGTAAGTAGGTATTACTTCAAGTTCACCTACCAGGAAAATTTAACACATCCCTTGTGAAATTTTGGGACAATACCAATTCATCAAGAAGAAGGAAAGTCATTTGCATCACTCCGAAAAAAAAGATATATTCAGTGTGGGCCATAATGTTTGGAATATATGGAAAAAAATCAGAGTTACAAAAAATACTTTACAGGTGATCAAAATCTAATAAATGCTTTTGACAGATTTCACGTGAACACCACTATGGCCGCAATTTTGAAAACATAGGGTTCTTTATTTATTATAAACTTGTTCAATCAATGAAATAGAACTTCAGATTTTGTCACAAATGCTAGTACAAATTGTAAAAAACTGATTTTCACTATGACTCTTGTTTTTGCAATGGTTCAAACCTTATAACTTCGTTTAATTTTTCAATAACTTTTTTAATTTAAAGAGTCACAGTAAATCAAAGTTGGCACGGACTTAATGGGGTTTCTGGGATTCTGAGAATTCTGTTCCATTCTTGATATGTGATGTAGGATGGGAAGGTGATTGAAAGTTACCATTGGCTCTAACGTGTGGCACGCATGGTTTGGCAACAAACGCCATCCGAAAAAATGGCGAATGCGCCTCAATAGCATATATTGATTTTCAAACCCACTCATATTCCAGTTTCGACAAATTCAATGAAAATTTTTGTGTCAGGTGATCCAGGGATCAATGTGCAATTACAAAAATGTATGTAGTATACTGGGTGTTCCACAATCAATGTAATGAGTGATACCAACATAAGCAAAAACACATTACCATAATCTATATTTTATTGATTGCGTAGATTTTCCTACCGATTGTATCAGTATTTGTGTTTCATTCGCGAACATCAAACAGAGTGATACATTTACTATAAGGACAATAGGTCATGTACACATATACAAATTGAAATCCTGAGCAAAGCACAAACACTTCATATTCAAAACCTCTTTGATATTTTCATTCCTTCTTTAGGCATCAAGTATTTTCCTCAACAAATGGATGTAGGAGATTAAAATAAGATTTTAATTCATTGAGCAACCTGTAACCAACACAACTAATAAAATAAAATCAATAATCTAAAAGCTAATAATATATCTTCTTGCATAAAATTCATCATTAACGTGTTCTTTGAATGATTTCCTAATAAATACCCAATTTATTTTCGAAGAAGCGAAGTTAAATAAGAAGTCGGCCTCCTTAATGATTTTGCTTTATCAGTTGTGTTTGTCAAAGGTTACTCGATGCAATTAAATCTTATTTTAATACCAAAAGTTACTTCATTTTATTAAGTAAACATCTACGCAGTTCGTTAAGTTTTTTAACAGAATTTTGTTTGAAACCTATAAGTGTGTGGCATCAAATAATTCGTAATGAAATGGTCTTGTTTCCTAACCTGATGCCATTTGAAAGAAATTATTAATTTCAATTTCAAAATCAAATTTTACATGTTCTGTTTTATGAACAAGAAGGCACTAAATTGCACCTTTGAGATCATATTTAGTTCTATTTTTATGGTAAAATTTTATATTATTGTGTTATTGTGTTTGATAAATAAATTCTCCTCTATAAAAAAAAATTTACGTATCGCACACATTTTGGCGGAAAACAGTGAAGCTGTATTTTTCCAACATTTTAGCACTGCAAGAAATGTTTACAAAAACTGACAAATGATACATGGTTGTGTTCAGAATGTCATATGGAGACAAAAGAGGTGAATTTATACTGGGTGTCCCATTTAAAAATCGAAAGTTTAAGTCACTTACGGTGAAACCGGAAGTTGCATGAACTTGAGTTATCCGTTCAAAAAGTTTTATGCAGATTTTCCTAATTCCATTCCATTATCCTCAATAACAAAAAAGTTATGGGGGCGAGCCACCTTCCGCGGACACCCGGTATAGTGTTTCCCAGAATAAAGGGGACTGACATACTCCAATGGTAGAATCCCCACTTTATTTTGAGGCTGAGAGTTTCCATAAACCATATCCTCTAAAAGTAACTATTAACTGAACTAAGTACATGGTTTAAAAGAGGTAAAAAATATGTTTTCCAGAATAACTCGATAACGGCTGAACTTTTCTTGATGAAATTTGGCATGTCATTTGACGTTATTCAGTTTAAAATTTTAAAGCAAATAAGCGTTCTAACTTCAAACAGGAGCGTACGGCAGATGGGTTCTCAATCTTCAATTTCTTTTGTACAAGAAAGTAATTGGTTTCATCATTGAAAATATCCACGGTTTTCAAAATATCTGAAGTTGTGCGTGCGTTAGTGATATGTGGACTATTTCTTGATTTTTTTGAAAAGTTGTTGTCCTTTGTTTTGAAAATCCGGTATTTTAGAGGAATCTCAAATTTAGTGGATCCACAGCTATATTACTCGTTGAATACCAGGAGAGAGCTGATAAAAAGTAAAAGAGTTTCCTACGGATAGAAAGTTACCAACCTGGGTATTTCTAACACTCATAATCCACCAAATTATTGAAAGAGTTTGTATGATAATTAAATACATTCGATGACTGAAAAAATAATCAAGTACTACCCTCGACAACAGAATTAAATTAAAAAAAGGTGTAGAAATGATTCAAAATGTTATTAAAATGTACCAGTCTCTGCAAGAAATGTATAACTATGTATAACAAATTGCCAACAAAATGTACAAATTAAAAAATCACTGGATTTATGATAGCAAAGTTTTTTTTGAAACAAATTATTCATATTCAATACAGATAACTACGAAAGCATCTAGGAGTCACACAAATAAAATAAAATAGTTTTCCTGGAATAATCCAATATACTCGTTTCTTTTTGAAATCTACTTGATTCCTTTTCAGTGTGTTGGATTTTTTTAAGTACTGGAGTTATTTCAACAGTAGATTTCATTGATACTTCTCATTTGAAAATTGAGAAAAGAAACCGTTTTTTGGCGAAATTGATGGCATTCTTCTAAGCAGCAAGTTGAAAATATAACAATACAGAATTATAAATAAGACAAGGACACGCAAACTTAGGTGGAATACTCAATGTACGGGGTCAGTCAACAGTATTTCCTTGGTAAATTACTCCATTCTGTATCACTATTTCAATTCCTTATATTTATTTGCCAAAGGGACCACCTAGGACCATCTTCCGAAATGGTATCCATTTATACAGGGTGCATCATTGAAGTGTGAATAACTAGAGTTTGATTTTTCAAATGAAACAAGCAGTATATTATTTATTAGAGTAGGGATTATTATTACAATTCCAGCAAAACCAAATTTGAAGGGTCTGTTTCAAACCGTTTAGCAAATAACTGTTTCATATGCGCAATGAGTAGGATGAAGACTAGTCAATATTCGGAAAGTCTGGAGTCTCAGTTACACACATTGTACATATGGAAGGGTTATTTGACCATATCTTCCCAACGAAGACCCTTCAAACCTGATACTGCTGGATTTATGATAATAATCCCTTCTAAAACATACTGGGTGTTTCATTAGAAAAAAGCTGAAATCTGGTAGGCCACGCTTTGATGTATGTATGGTCTATTTCGCCATTATTGTTCACCATTCCAATTCCTCATATTTGTTCGCAGAAGGCACCACCTATAGGACCATCTTCCGACATTGTTTCCATTTATAAAGATTACAACGTCCACGTTACTACAGTATCGCCATACAGTGTGTCCCAGCTAAAACTTGACACTCCTCTAATCTCCGAACTCGTGAAAAAAATTGAAAATCGCTCAGACCCGTCGAACCACTTCCACCAAATACATCATCATTGTGTCTCCTTCAGCCCCCTCAACCCCCTCAGCCCCAGCACCCCCTACTTCAGAATTTTCAATGGGACTACTATACTAGTGATACATCATCTTGAAGAGAATTCAATCTCGAATACACCGGTGTACTGAAATTGAGGATCGATCAAGTGTTTGTTGTGGCTTTAATGAAAACTAAGTTTTATCTAGATATTTTTATTTTTCATCACCTAAAATGTTATTATCGTAAAAAAAGTTCACTGTGGGTACGCCACTGTATTGAAAAATGATATGCTGTCTGAAATCGTTTAGAAGGTGAGACAGACGTTTTTATGAAAAAAATTTGTCGCCATGTGTTTTTGTTTACGCATATCTTTGTTTACGCCTTGATATTTGATGTATTCGAGACACTTCATTCAACAATTTGAAAAGTTTCGAAAATGGTGTATACTATACAAGAGAGAATATCCATTGTAGCTGTGTATTTTGGAAATGGACGATGTGCTAGAGCTACGGCTCGATTTTTCAATTAAATTCATCCAGAAAAAACCACATCGTATCAGTACGTGCTTCAATTGACGAATAAGTTCATGGAGTCGGGATCAGTGCTGAATGAATAACATAAACGAGAGAAGCCTGCGAGAAATGAAGGGGTCGCTGTTGCAGTTGTAGGACATGCAGTGATGGACAACATTCAATCTTTAAGACAACTTGAGACTATTTCTGGAGTTTCTAAAAGCAGCGTCCATCGAATTCTGAAAGAAACAAAATTCTATCCTTATAAAATGCAGAACAAACAAGAATTAAATGAAGATGATCCTGACAGACGTACAGAGTTTTGTGAAATCATGAGCCAATTATTGATTGGTGATAATAATTATCTCTACAATGTGTGCTTTTCTGACGAATCTTCTATTTATTCAAATGGACATGTGAACAGGCACAACTGCAGATACTGGAGTGACGTAAATCCCCATTGGTACAGGGAAACTCATTCACAAAATCCCCAGAAATTGAATGTTTGGGCTGGTATTCTGGGAGCCAATATTGTAGATCCATATTTTATTGATGTAAACCTCAATAGACAAACGTATCTTGAACTCCTTGATACAACTGTGGACCCCAGAATCACTCAGTTACTTGAAGATGATGATAAGCTACTTGCAAATCAGCTCACCTTTCAACAAGTTGGAGCTCCTCCACATTTTGTTGCACCTGTACGTCAATTTTTTATATGACAATTTCACAGGGAGGTAGATTAGAAGGCGAGGATCAATAGAAAGGCCAGCTAGATCTCCTGATTTATCACCATTAGCCTTCTTTTCATGAGGTCATTTGAAATCCAGGTTCATATCACACAGCCAACTTTGCTTGATGATCTACGCAGGAGAATTGTTGTGGAGTGTCGTGCAGTTACTCCAGAAATGTTGAGCAATGTTCGAAGACATTTCGAAAATCCCTTATTCTTCTGTATGGAACTGAATGGTTCACATTTTGAACCTTTCTTACGATGATAAAATTTTAGGTGATGGAAATTAAAAATATCTTGATCTACGAGCTACGGCTCGATTTTTCAATTAAATTCATCCAGAAAAAACCACATCGTATCAGTACGTGCTTCAATTGACGAATAAGTTCATGAAGTCGGGATCAGTGCTGAATGAAAAACATAAACGAGAGAAGCCTACGAGAAATGAAGGGATCGCTGTTGCAGTTGTAGGACATGCAGTGATGGACAACATTCAATCTTCAAGACAACTTGAGACTATTTCTGGAGTTTCTAAAAGCAGCGTCCATCGAATTCTGAAAGAAGCAAAATTCCATCCTTATAAAATGCAGAATGAACAAGAATTAAATGAAGATGATCCTGACAGACGTACAGAGTATTGTGAAATCATGAGCCAATTATTGACTGGTGATAATGATTACCTCTACAATGTGTGCTTTTCTGACGAATCTTCTATTTATTCAAATGGACATGTGAACGGGCACAACTGCAGCTACTGGAGTGACGTAAATCCCCATTGGTACAGGGAAACCCATTCACAAACTCCCCAGAAATTGAATGTTTGGGCTGGTATTCTGGGAGCCAATATTGTAGATCCATATTTTATTGATAGTTACCTCAATAGACAAACGTATCTTGAACTTCTTGATACAACTGTGGACCACAGAATCACTCAGTTACTTGAAGATGATGATAGGCTACTTGAAAGTCAGCTCACCTTTCAACAAGATGGAGCTCCTCCACATTTTGTTGCACCTGTACGTCAATTTTTCATATGACGATTTCACAGGGAGGTAGATTAGAAGGCGAGGACCAATAGAAAGGCCAGCTAGATCTCCTGATTTATCACCATTAGCCTTCTTTTCATGAGATCATTTGAAATCCAGGTTTATATCACACAGCCAACTTTGCTTGATGATCTACGCAGGAGAATTGTTGTGGAGTGTCGTGCAGTTACTCCAGAAATGTTGAGCAATGTTCGAAGACATTTCGAAAATCACTTATTCCTCTGTACGGAACTGAATGGTTCACATTTTGAACCTTTCTTCCGATGATAAAATTTTAGGTGATGGAAATTAAAAATATCTTGATACAACTTAGTTTTCATTAAAAATTCAACAACACTTGATCGATCCCCAATTCTATTACACTGATGTATTCGGGATTGAATATCCTTCAAAATGATGTATCACAACTATAGGAGTCCTATTGAAAATTCTGAAGTAGGGGTGCTGGGGATGAGGGGGTTGACAACACCATGATGATGTATTTTTTGAAAGTGTCCCCCCTTGAGATAAAAATCGACGGGTCTGAGCGATGTTCAATTTTTTTCACGAGTTCGGAGATTTGGGGGGTGACATTAGCTGGGACACTATGTATATGGACAAATAGAAGTGGTATAAAAACATAGAAAGGTTAATTTTTTTATTTTTCGATGCAAGTGAATACTATTGACTCATCCTGTACATGGGGTAGTCCACCTAAAAAATTTGCCTCCCTGTCTTATACAAAATTCTGAATTGTGATATTTTTAAATTATGGCTAACAAGATTGTTATCAATTTTGCCACGAAACGGTTCCTTTTCTTAATGTCGAATAGATAAGCATAAAAAATTAAATCTTCTCTCGCACTTTTGAAAAACAATATATTGAAAAAAAAATCCAATGTATTGAAAAACAATCCAATGTATTGAAAATGGATCCAATATATTGGATTTTTTCAGGAAAATGATTTCATTGTATTTATGTGACCCCTAGACGCGTTCGAAAATGACAGCAATTTCTAAAAAACCAATCAGCATTGAATCTCCAAATCACTTACGCAAGAACTTATTCAACTTTAAGTATCTTGGAAACTGTTGAGATTTTTCAATAAGGAAATACATCCCTTTTTGTCTGATAAATCTTGACAAATAAGACAATATATATATATATATATATATATATATATATATATATATATATATATATATATATATATATAAGTAGAAAAATTATTAGGTTTAACCCTCAAAATGTTCTGCAACCGTAGACACGTGTTTCGAGCTTAAGCTCTCATCAGTACGGTAAAATCAAGTGCGAAGATGTACAACACTTGGATGTAAAAATAGAAACAAAGGAAGTCAACAACAGGAAGCCAACCACACATTTGTGGCTTCGGTTAGAATACCTTGTGCTTACAAGGCAACAACTAACGTCGCCACGGAGCTTAAGCTCGAAACACGTGTCTACGGTTGCAGAACATTTTGAGGGTTATACCCAATAATTTTTCTACTCATATTTTCATATGATGCCCCTCGCTAAATCCATCCTTATATATATATATATATATATATATATATATATATATATATATATATATATATATATATATATGTATATATATACATATTAATTCAGTGGCGTGAAAGTTGGGGAGAGGCGATTAGGGGTACCCGTCTGCCGTAATCCCTGTCTGATGTAAGAAACATGTAAGCTGTATTGAAATTTTAAAATGTATGCTTGTCATTTGAATACCAAATTACATGGAGAAATATTGAGTGATTCTGGAAAACATAATTTTTTCACCACTTGATCCTTTGGTGTGAATACAATTTGAAACTGTAGAAAACTACACATGAAACTACGTCAATTTACCCCAACGCTCGTTTCGCCAACATAGTCAACATCATCAGGATATGTATATGCTCTAAGTTACCCATGCATTAACTACTCATCTTGATTGGATTTATAATATCCTAGTTTCTAAATTTGGATTTGATGAATCAAAATTATTTGGAAATGAGAAGTGGATTTCAACATTGTCAAAATAGTTTTCCATTCACAATAAAATCAATTCTTCGATCACTCTCCTGAAATTTCTTTTATAATTTATGATTACATAGGTAGGACCAACACGATAATATTGAAGAGCCACTGTCAATATAGGCCCTCCTTTTTCGCACTGGCCGTAAATCTGAAATGCATCTATCAAAGTTGACAATTATATCATAATCAAAAATTTCATTATGGTCAATGGAGAAATTGGATCAGGAACTTAAGTAGGTACTATTACAAGAATATTTCTCGAGTTTTATCCATTTTGACTGGATACTCCCATTGGTCTGCGGGAAGGGTGTGTATGAATATTATTGCCGTCATTCCAACAGATGAGCAGGATGAGCTTGAACTTACACAAATAAGTTATAATTGAAAATTGGTACAAAATCTGATTATTAAATCGTTGTGATTATTATATACTTATATGAATTGTCTATGATGTTATGTTCATCAATAACATACTGATTTGTTCAGGATCCGTATTCTAGCAACTTTCTTGTATGTTTGAATGCAAGGAATCATATGATGGAATTGATTACTGGAGTCATATCCCTAATATCCAAATATAAGTAAATATACGCTATGGCAGAAAATTATAATAGCCGCCCTCTCCCCTCACAGGCGATATGCCTTTGAGTACACTGTACGAGTATTTTTGAGGAAGCACTATTATTATTATTTGAATTCAATATGACACAAGGTAATTCTTTTTTTCCATAGGTACAAATGGAGTCGGAGGAGTCTTCGCTCTATATTCTCGATTAGGCCAAACTAGCAGAAATATCATCTTACACATACAGCTTCAACTGGCTACGAGAAGATTATCTTATTTTCGTTTTGATTATTAATAATGTTAGTTATTATCATATCCACTTCTATCCAATAATTTTTTAATGTATGCATAAATGATTTATATCCATAATAATAACCAAATAAATGTTATTGAAACCACAAAATCCGTTATTCCATCAAGTTCAATTTTTCCTAATAAATGTTTAGTTATTACATATTTCTTGTACTGCACTGTTTGGAACCTTTGGTGAAGTAATGAATACACTAGAGTTTTAGCCGAACACCAAACCTTAATTTTTAACACCTCGACACGTGTTTCAGTCATCAAGTAACCATCTTCCGAAGAAAGATTGAACTAAAACCAGTTACAGAATTTGTCTCATTTGTAGTAGTCCGGTACCTGAAGTGAGATACCTGCATCCTGACTATAATCTTTCATAATGCAATTGAAAGCAAAAAGTAGTTATTTGAAAAAATATAAATCAGGGGGTGATGCGGAACACCTCGAAAAATACAAAGCTCTTCGCAGAGAAAAAAATTATTTCCATTGCTCTTACCAATTATATTCGCAAAACTGAAGATAACTTAGCAAATGAGCCATCTAAGTTTTGGGCGCATGTGAATAATCTTCGTGATAGTTCATCTATTCCTAGTTCTTTGAATTATAAAGATGACCAATTAACTGACCCCCAACAAGTAGTTGATGGCTTTGCTTCCTTTTTTGAATCTGCCTACATTGAGTCATCGAAGTATCGGCAATCTGAAACAAACGATTTTACTAATATACCAACCTTATCTGTACCCAAAATCACTGAAAATGACGTACTGAAGTCGCTGAAGAAATGCAAACCAAAAATGACAACAGGTCCCGATGGCATTCCATCGTTTCTCTTGAAAGACTGTGCTTTAATATTCGCTAAACCACTATCTACTATTTTCAACTTGGCTCTGGCATCACTTCGTTTTCCCAATACATGGAAAGGTGGTAAAATTTGCCCTGTCTTCAAGAAAGGTGACAAAAATATAGTTGAGAATTACAGACCGATTGTTATACTATGTAACTTCAGTAAATTGTTTGAAATGGTCTTATATGATGCTTTATTTGCGCATGTCACATGTCAGATCGTAGAAAATCAGCATGGTTTCATTAAGGGTCGATCAACTACAATTAATTTAACATGCGTCACTCAATTCATTGCAGATGCCTTGGACAAGTCCTCTCAAGTCGATGTTATTCACACAGATTTTTCCAAGGCCTTTGATATGCTTGATCACGGTATACTTCTTAGAAAACTCTCATCATTTGGCTTGACCTACAACTTCATTCTTTTTCTGGAGTCTTATCTGAGCGGAAGGCGTTTGAGAGTTCAGTACCATGGCTTCAGCTCTGTAGAAATAAAGTCATCTTCTGGTGCCCCTCAAGGATCTGTACTTGGTCCATTATTATTCATAATTTTAATAAATGATATTTGTATGGGCATTGACTCGGAAATCCTCCTAGATGCAGATGACTGTAAACTGTTTCGTCAGATCACCTCTCTGGGTGATAGTTGCTGTCTTCAGAACGACATAAATATATTGAATGAATGGTGCGAAGTCAATTCATTACCTCTGAATATAACAAAGTTTAATGTCGTCACGTATACTCGTAAAAAAACACCAATTGATTCCACCTACACCGTAAATGGTCATCAGCTGCAGAAAGTGGCAGAGTTCAAAGATCTAGGAATAGTCTTCGATGCAAAGTTAACATTTTCAGATCACGTAAGTACCATTGCTAAAAACGGTTTAAAAATACTTGGTTTCATTATTAGAAATTCCAAATGGTTTATTGAAACTGAAACTCACTTACTCCTCTTCGATGCACTTGTGAGATCGAAACTTGAATATGGCAGCATTGTATGGAATCCTGGATACAGCACTTATATAAATAACATAGAAAATATTCAGAGGCAATTTTTGAAGTACATGAGTTTCAGATGTGATGGAGTTTATCCAAATGGTGGCGTTCCACACGATCAACTGCTCTCAAGATATCAAGTCAACTCTCTATATAAACGTCGTGAATATTTGGGAATAATATTTTTGCATAAAATCCTTGTATCACGAATTGACTGTCCATTTTTGCTCTCAAAAATAAATTTACATGTGCCTCGGCTACCTGTACGTAATATTTCTACATTTTACTTTCCCGCTCCACTAACGAATGTACTTCATTTCTCGCCTCTGTATACTATATGTCGAAACCACTTGTCAATTCAGAGTAATGTGGACATTTTTCATTGTAAGCCAATCGACATTAAGCGGGCTATTCTGACATGATTTTTCTTATTATATATATATATATATATATATATATATATATATATATATATATATATATATATATATATATATATATATATATACAGGGTGTCAATTTGAAAACTTCCCACTCTTAATATCTTCCTTCCAGTAAACAATATGAGTAATCGAAAAAACAGGTCAATTTTATTGTCAAGGGGGACACTTTCACGGACTATTTGTAGCCCTCGTGGTTCAACCCCCTAGGAGGGGTAGATGTTACCCTTAGAATTCTAAATGGGAAGGGGGTCAAGTGGCACATCATTTTGATGGGCGTTCAATTCTTGTTCCAATGGTACCCTGACTTATTATTTTGTGATGAGCATTTTCCGAAAAATTGCGTTCTAAACTAACAGAAGTAATTATTAGAACGCCTATACTGAGATGCATTATTGTATTGACTCCCTTTAATAAAAATGGTTAGAAGAGTAGGTGGCACCGCTCCAACCCTTGAATGACAGGAATAAATTTATTACGCATGGGATTTTTTATTTGGTGGTTATTTTCCTTCTACACAATAAAATTTAATTTGCGAGAAAGACATTTCCAACATAAAATCTACTTACGCTTATCTTATTAGCTGTTCGAAATGTTGTCCATTTTGCTCTAAACAGTAATACAGTCTGTTTTCGAACTCCCCTCTAACATTACGGAAAACTTCACTAGGAATTGACTGGCATGCTGCTGTAATTCGTCTTTTAAGTTCGTCAATATCAGAAGGTTGTGTTTTATAAACAACGGATTTAAGATGCCCCCAAAGAAAGAAATCTAAGGGTGTTAAATCCGGTGATCTCGGAGGCCATTCAACTGCTCCCCTTCTGCCAATCCATCTACCCGGAAATCTCTTGTTTAACTACTGTCGGACGGGAAGAAAATAATGAGGTGGAGCACCGTCCTGCTGGTAATGTAACAGATCCTCCTGCAAAAGTTCATTACCTTCTGCATCAATTTGAGTTTCTAGCTCGTGAGTTATAAGAGGATCGATAGTCTCTTCAAGCATATCAAGGTACAGATTGCCAGTCAAGTTTTCTTCCAGAAATAATGGACCAAGAATGGCATTTCCAAGAATACCAGCCCAAACATTAACTTTTTGTGGGTGTTGTGTATGCCCTTCCCGAAAAATATGTGGGTTTTCGTCACTCCAATAGCGACAATTTTGTCTATTAACATTGCCATTCAGAAAAAATGAACACTCATCGCTGAAACAGATGTTTAACAGAAGATTAGGGACGGTATTGACTCGATGAGACATGATTTCACAAAACTCTATTCTTCTATCATAATCATCCTCGTGGAGCTCTTGAAGAATCTGCATTTTATACGGATGAAATTTATGCATTTTCAATGCTTTTCTTATAGTCTCGCGTGACATTCCCGTCTGTTCTGATACTGATCGTAAGGAGCTCGTGGGCTCTGCAGCAAATGTTCCCAAAACTTCAATTTGAGCTGCTTCATTTAGTACTCTGGGGTTATTTCTTTTTTTATTTGTCACTGAACCAGTTTCGTAAAACTTATTCACCAAATCAAGCACATACCGGTGACTTACATTACAATTTGGATTTCTTTCGTTAAAAAGACATGCCGCCCTTCGTGCGCACTTTCCAACTTCTCCATAAATTACAATCATTTCAATTCTGTCTTGAAGAATGTAAACCATTTTTACACTTTTATACACTTATTAAAGTAATTCCTAAACAGCCCAACAGGTACAACAGTATTCACAATACTACCACATAGTTCAAATTTGCTAACCAATTTTTTGCCGGAAAACAGAAACTTTTTACAGCAGAAGTAGCAAAAAAGGAAGGCTATCTGTACAATTTCTGCGATGACACTTAAAAATTCAGCATTTAATAAACACAACTTTACTACCATCTACGTTTTACTATTAGACTACTTTTTTATGTAAAGTGTTTGGAGCTAATGGCTAATGTTACCCCAAATACAGGGTTGGAACGGTACCACCTAATATTCTAACCAGTTCTGGCCAAACCATGCATCTCAGTATAGGCGTTCTAATAATTACTTCTGTTAGTTTAGAACGCAATTTTTCGGAAAATGCTCATCACAAAATAATAAGTCAGGGTACCATTGGAACAAGAATTGAACGCCCATCAAAATGATGTGCCACTTGACCCCCCTTCCCATTTAAAATTCGAAGGGTAACATCAACCCCTCCTAGGGGGTTGAACCACGAGGGCTACAAATAGTCCTTGAAAGTGTCCCCCTTGACAATAAAATTGACCTGTTTTTTCGATTACTCATATTGTTTACTGGAAGGAAGATATTAAGGGTGGGAAGTTTTCAAATTGACACCCTGTATATATCAAGTTCTTTCAATCACTGCTGTGGTGCCGTGTGTGAACTTTTTTTTCACTGAGTTTTTTTCAGTTCACACACGGAATTTCTGCATGTGTTATATTTTTTACTATGTGATTTTCTACTTTTCTTTTATTGTTTAATATGGCGAAATGCCCTCAACATTTTTTTGCCTCATTCCGTAAAAGGCCCTGGCTGTAGAATGATGTACTCAATAAATAAATAACTAAATAAGCATTGAATTATATACAATTTTGATTAATATACCGGTCATGTATGTAACTATTGTTTATCAAATATTCAATTTCATTAGTTATACTAATCATATACAGTAACCGCCAAAATGTATGTACCATATGGGAAAAAATTGTATTGTTAGAGTATTGGAAAAACATTTCTGGAGAAAAGTTTGTGCATGTCCGATAACCTAATAATCGATTTTGACGCATGTCACGTGATCACTAGTATGGCGGCCAAACTTGGAAAAAATACTATGAAGGGGCCAAAAATGGGATAAGATGGCAAGATATCAAAAAAGTGATTTATCTTACCCCACTTTTGTCTTCTTCATGGTATTTTTTTCCAATTTGCCGCCATACGAGTGGTCACGTGACATGTGTCAAAATCGATTTTTAGGTTATCGCACATGCACAAACTTTTTCCCAGAAATGTTTTTCCAATACTCTAACAATAAACTTTTTTCCCATAAATGGTACATACTTTTTTGCAGTCACTGTATGTAGTATCAGATGACTGATTGATTATTCCAACAACCTGTAAAGTGAGCAGTCCACCATTGTTTTTCATAAATTTATTTTGTTTATTTATTTCTATGCTTCCATAGGCATCTTACCTCCTGCATATCGTAAGAGGCGACTAAAAGGATAACCACAGGTAGGTCTTATTCTAAGAGTAATGATGATGAATTCTTCTCGAGTGAAATACTTCGGAAACAAAACACCTCCCCATTCGTATTTCCGAGAAAAAGGTAATCGATGTGACCCACCATCGAACAATTTGAAGATTCACTTTTGTAACATTCGAGGACTCATTAAGAACATCACTGACGTCCACTATCACCTACAGGCAAAAAACAATAAAACTGATATTCTGGACCTAACATAAACACAAGTAGACCCCTATACTAACAAGGTGCACATGCTTTGTCCTGTTTACGAACTCCATTCTAGATTCAGATTCAGAGGTAGTATTTGTTTCTACTCTAAGACAGACCTTTCGTCAGTGTTCTTTTTATCTTATATTATACATCTTCTCATATGCCCATAATATTTTTTCATTGCGGTCCTCACACTGACTTTTCTAAATTCCCGACATTTCTGAAATGTCAACTTTGTCCTTTGGTCCGACCTCAGAACGAAATTCAGACTTAATATGGGAGATTATTAAGTGACGATAGTCGTTGCCAACCATGTTTTACCTTTTTTACTCCCATCCTCCTGCAATGCAAATAATTGTAAAATATTACTTATGGCAGAGGATTCTTTCGCATGTGCTTCCTGCACCCATCTGGCAGAATTTTGCTTTCGTTCGGACAAGTAAACCACATATTGACTGATTTTGTGGTTTTACCTCTCATCAGTGCAAGGCTAGGTCAATTAAGATAGCTTTGATGCCACCTGTTCTCCGCCCGAATCATCACATCAATCTAGCCATATGATGACTCTGGTCTCGCGTTGATGAAACGGGGTTTAGGCCGCTTCACCTTGAGAGCAGAGCAAGAAGCTCTCCAGGTCTCCAGATTTAGCGATTCAGATACTGGTCAGCATGTGGTCTCCCTGCCCATATAGAGTCAACTGCAATGAGGAACATTGCACAAGTATCTGTTGGATATGATTTTGGCGGGGAACATATGGCGTCAAAGATGTCAAAGCTCGTCTAGTCAATTTCTAATTCATTGGAGCTGCGCCAAGGAGTTCCACAAGGAAATATTATGGGTCCACTCTTATATATCATCTATACTAGCAATTTCTGTTCGTACATAGAGAATTGTAATTATCATTTCCACGCGGACGATACACATCTGTGTTATCCATTCATATCATGTGATGTATGGGAAGCAAACGACCTCATCAACTCTGATTTGTGATTTCACAAATGGGCACTTATTGAAGATCAATTCAGATAAATCTGTTGCGGTCTTGTTTGGATCTGACCTTCGAAGAAATGAAGCTCTTACTATAATGAACATTGGGATTGGTGATGAGATAATACAATTTAAAAATAACTGCAAAAATCTGGGGATTATTATGGATTTCAACCTTCGATTCAAGGATCACATAACTTGAAAATTGAAAAACGTATACTCCTCTCTTAAATTCAGTAACAGTCAAAGGCACTTTTTGAATGCGATATTGATAATGCGGCTATGTGAGAGCCTCGTACTCTCCCACTTCAATCACTGTGATGCCATTTATGGTCCCCGCCTTGACAATGCCAACATGAAGATAATCCAAAAGACTCAAAATTCTTGCTTGAGACTTATACTGGGCGTAACAGGATCATGGTAAACCCTCCGTATCTCCGTTAGTTTTAAGGGTAATTGATTGAAATTTGGTATATCCGATATACATAATACTTTTTGGCCTACAAATGATTTTTTTTCACTTCCGGTTCCGCCGGGCCAACTTTCTATTTTTGAATGGAACACCCTGTATATTATTATATTTCTGAAATTAGCGTAATTTTCTAAATCCAATGAACCACATAAGTGACATTTCAAACGTCAAAATGTATTTATGGGGAATGTAGAAAATATGCCGTTGCGGCTAGAAATCTTTATGCCGACAAATATCCTGATACACAATGTCTAGCGAGAAATTATTTCAATCGTCTTGACAATCAATTCCGAAGAGAGTCCAATCATGATAACGAAGAAAACGTTATCTTTGACGAAGGAACGAAAATTAATGTTTTAGCTCGAATAGAAGTTGATAGGAATGTTTCTTTTAGACAAATTGGGTTTGAATTGGAAATTAGAATCCAAACAGTAAGCCGAATCTTGCAATTATGAATCTTCCAAATATACATTGCACCAGCACCTGTACGAAAATGATTATGAACGTAGGATGGAATATTGCAATTGAATCTTGCAGAATAATGTGCAGCCAAACAATGCTTTTTTGGAAAGGATTTTATTTTCGGACGAGTCTAGCTTTACAAATATGGGATTATTTAACCGACAAAATACAAGGTATTGGTCAAAAGAAAATTAAAATTGATTGTGGTAGGGTAACTCTCAAGTGCGGTTCAGTTTCAATGTTTGGCTTGGAATACTCGGTCGTAGAATCATTGGTCCAATAATATTTGAAGGACCCTTGACTGAAGCTAGATACTTAGGATTTCTGCAAAATGCAATTGAGGACAGGTTGACTGAATTATCTGTCCATTTACGACAGGGAATGTATTTCCAACAGGATGGAGCTACTCCCCATAATTAAAGAATAGTAATTGATAACCTTCAACAGGCATTCGAAGAAATTTCGACGAATAGTCCTGTGCGATGGCCTCCAAGATCACCTGATTTGGCACCTCTTGATTTCTTTGTTTGGGGCCATTAAAAAAACATTGTCTATGCAACCGCCGTTACAACCCGCGAAGACCTGGAGTTTCGAGTAAGACGCGCAATTAATAGTATATCGGCCCAGCAATTAGCGAACGTTCTTCAAGAAACAACAAAATTATGTTTTGGTTTGGACAGGGTGACCACCTGCAGACTAGTTTCGAGGTTGTTGCCTCTAATCAGTGCAAGGGTAGGTCAACACAGACAGCACTGAAGCCATCGGTTCCCCGTCCAAATCATTACACACTCCACTGCTTGGTCACCACTGGTTCACGCGATAAAGCGGTTGATAGGCTGTTCCAGCTAGCGAGCAGAGGAGGAACACTCTGAATCTCCTAAGCTCCTGAAACAGAGTTCTTTTGGGGGATCGTTTAGTAACGAACTGTCTTTGCCAACCGATGTTTAACCCTTTACTCCCATATACACCTACTACGTAGGCTTATTCTGGCAAGTACCTGTCAGAAAACAACTACTCTCCTGGTTTAGACCACGATGGGTATTGAATTATATCTAACAGATACTTGATACAGATAATTGTAATGTTTTTGTATTTCAAAGCCACCTTATTAAGTTCTTAGCATTAAATTAGAACAAATAATTGTATTTTCTTTTAGTTGTAATTTTGATTGTATTCATCGCACATGGTATGAATAATGAATAAATAATTAAAAAATTCCTCATTAATAGTACTAATAAATGGTAATAAATGATTCAATTTCAAAAATTGAGTTTTACCCCAAAATCGATTAGGATGAACTTTATTTGCTCATAAAACACGAAATTTAGTATTTTTGGCGGAATTTTGATTTTTCTAGCATCCGACAGGTCAATTGGAATGAATCGGAACCTAGAAATTAAATTATCAAAAATTTTGACTTTTGAGATTTCACTCATGTGGTATCATTGGATTCAGAAAATTATGCAGATTTCAGAAATGTAATAATTTACAAGGTGTTTTGTTCAAAAATTGAAACCGAAAGTGAAAAAAATCATTCGTATGTCGAAAAGTGCCGCTTTTTATGTATATGGGATATTCAAAATTTCAAACAATTACTTTCAAAGTAACGTTGATACCAGTACCATGATCCTGTTACACCCGGTATATGAATAAAACGCCCTCAACGTATCTCTCCTGAATTAAAAGAGGTTAGATGGCTTAGCGGAAACATCATATTTCTACAAAATACCTGAGTTCCTGTTCAGGAGACTAACCATCAAAACATATGTACATAATCTCAACTTGTACCGGATAAATATGATAACGATACCTAAATATAGGAAATACATTTTCAGGCAGTCTTTTTCCTATAATATTGTACTATTTGGCGACGTCCTGGATGTACCGAATTCTTTTTTGAAATCACAGGCATTCAAAATTTGGTGAAAACGATTTTTATTTGGTAGACAGTGACCCATGATAGGTAATATATTGCTCAGAACATCAACATTTCTATTATTATTGTTTATGAAATTATTCTGTATGAAATCTTTTAAAAATCAGGATGGATTTATCGAGGAGCAATATATAAAAATATAAATAGAAAAGTTATTGGGTACAGCCCTCAAATTGTTGTGCAACCGTAGACACGTGTTTCGAGCTTAAGCTCTCATCAGTACGGTAAAATCAAGTTCGAAGATGTACAACACTTGGATGTGAAAATAGAAACAAAGGAAGTCAACAAGAGGAAGCCAACCACAAATCTTTTGTATTTCTTTCTTATTATTTTGTCTGTATTTTTGCTTTAAAGAAGCTGTGGAAGAATTGGCTTTATATCATATTTACTTACAATGAATATACTAATATGATATAACCCCTAGGTTAAGTTACGGTAATGTATGGTAAATAAATAAAAATGCTGTTGGTCCTCTTCAGTACGATGCGATGTAGCCAATTGCAAAGATATGCCACACTTGATCGCTGGTGAGACAAACAAGCGGAGTCAACAATAGGAAGCCAACCGCACATTTTTGATTTCAGTCGGAACACCTCGTGCTTACAAGGCAGCTGAACCTACCTGCGTGACATTCAAGCCCAGGATTATAGTAAGAAAATGAAGTTCTTTCTAGGGGGAAGTGTGATCAACAGGATAGAAAAATTCCATGGACACAGCCCTCTGTTAAAAGAACAACACGTGTTTCGGGCTGTTGGCCCTCTTCAGGACGGTGTAGCCAAGTGCAAGGATATGCAAAACTTGATCGCAGGTGAAAAAACAAACAAGTAAAAAATGGATATGTGCTTTCGAGGTCTTCTAGCAGAGATCACAAATGTGCGGTTGACTTCCCGTTGATGGCTCCTTTCGTTTGACTTCGCAATCAAGTATTCACATCTTTGCACTTGGCTACACCGTACTGAGGATAGCCAACACTCTGAAATACGTGTCAACGATTGGTCTCCTGTTGTTAGATAATAACTCTGCTTGTTGTTGTTTCGCTTGCAACCGAGTGTTGCACACCCTTTCACTTTGTTTCCCGATACCGATGAGAGCCTTTAACTCGAAGCTCGTGTCTATACGGTTGCGTATTTGCTTTTTTTTAATGTATAGTCGTATTTCGTATTATGAACTTTACTTTGAAATATATTTGAAGAAAAAGTATTGACAACGAATGAATAATATTTAATGTCTGTCACAATTTCTTGACAACTTCTCTCTTGTGCCATGCACCCTGATTTTTAATTTTTACGTAGAAACAACACCTGGTCAGGACCGGACTTGTAACTTCGAGGTTTTAACTGTTCACTCAGCTTAATCGAAAAAAATTGTCGCAATTCTGTCAGATGTGTCTTTGCTGGTGTGAGCCATAACATCCCTTCCATAAATTTCGTTTAATGATTCAGCTTAGAACTGTCAAGTTCTCAATATGACTCATTCGCAGTGATTACATATAATTAACGGGGACTAATTCTACAAGGAAATTGTAATCAAATCACGCTCCAGCTAGAAGTGGTTGCGTTTGAAGTTTTAATAGTATCGATCCGTACACGGGCACAGACGACGAGAAAGGGTCATAGGCCTAGCATCCGGTTCGTAATTGGTTTTTATGAAACTTTTTCAATTTGATTTGAGAGATGGGTAAAGTTTTGGGAGTGTTTTGTATAGCACATGAACGATAATCTTGGGTACTTCCACTCCCAAAGGTTATTCATTGATGAAAAACACTTTCCTTTGTTTTTTCATTCGAATACGCTTGAGGAAATGGATTACAATAACAACCAAGCCTGAGTTGTTGAATAAGTATCATTCTGGGGGGGTCGAGTATCCATTTTTAGGTTCACAAGGTAAGTTGATGTTATAATATGTAGTTTAGGTCGCTGATTCGAAATTTCGAGGTAACCATCAGGCCCAATTCTGGCCCCATTTTGAACAACAGCCCATTTTGTACCAAAACAATGCAAGTTTCGGACTATTCACCTGAACATTTCATTTTAATCTTCTGTAACTGTACGAAAGCGTATAAGGGCCACAAACTCGGAATTTCTGACTTTGAAGTTGGAATTCTGTTTTTCCGACTTTAAAGTAGTAAATTCCGTCTTCAAAGTCAGAATTTTTTTTTTCGGACTCTAGACTCGAAAATTCCGACTTTTTTCCGACTTCAATATCGGAAATTCCTACTTTAAAGTCGGATATTTTGATTTCAGAATCGACTTTAGAATCGGAAATTCCGACTTTGAAGTCGGAATTTTGTTTTTTGGACTTTAAACTTGGAAATTCTGACTTCAAACTCGGAAATTCTTATATCGCAGGTATAATTACAAATTCCGCGTGTATCCTGGACATAAACCTACCAGGAATGGCTTTGTGCTGATCACTAGAGACTGTTGTCTATTGTTTTTGGAAGGACATGTTGTTTTTTGTTGTCAATGTGTTGGATTATTCTGTTGACAAATCTTCTTGAATATACATTTCTTCAATGTCTTTCTCTAAGAATCTTTAATATCATCTCTAAGAATCTTTGTAGTTTATAAAATCAGTTCAGCTATGGCATTCAGAATTTTGGGAACACCTATTTTTATGAATCGTAAGAACTATCACAAAATTATCTCCACAACTTCAATTCTAAACAAGTTTCATATTCAGCAAAAATTCATCTTCAGCATTCTACAAGTTATGTAGAGGAAAAAACGTCATTCTTCATATAAATGTGAAAAATTGTGGAAAACTCAAAATAAAATATTGATACTATGTCCAATGCCCAAGCATGGTTATACTTAGTTGAAAAAGAAAATATTCAAATTTGATGAATAATACATGGTCCTATTACTCGTGTCAGCACTCTACTTCCAGCTTAAATGGACTTCTACAGAGTTTAATTTTTTTATACTCATTTGGTAATTTGAATTGAGATGAAAGTACATTTTATACAGGGTGTCCAGTAAACCTTGAACAATATTGAAACTGGTGATAGACCAGATTATGACTGTTCAGAATATCGGAATTTCACCTTAGTAAAAATATCACCGTTTTCGAAATAATGGGCATATTTAGAATTTCTGGAAAATCGCTACCTCACCTTTGACTTTTAGGTGCCATGTATACAAATTGAGACAAATTCAAATATCTTTGCTGCTGAAGATTACTGATGAGTGATGCTTTTAGACGTACAGAACAGTTTTTCAGAAAGTGAAAAAAAAATCAAGAAATGAGGGTAAAATGACACATTTGAGTTTCATCAATTTTTTTTTTTAAGTTTGACATTATTATCTGAAAGAAACATAACCAATCGAAAGTGGGCATTCATTTCAAAATAATGCTCATTTTGTTCAGACTCTACCATGGTATCAAACAAACTATGATTATTTTTGGAGGAAATGATTTCCATTGAATTAGGCGTGGTTTATTCTAGGCTTCCATCAAGTTTTATACTTACTCCCAAAAATTACTTCATTTCGATTTTATCAAGATGAAATGTGGAAATGATGATTAATAATAAAGAAATAGCATTAAATAGTATGTCAATAAAATTAACTATTCATGTAATTAAGCCTAATAAAATTATCGAAATGAAATGTCGATTTTCCGACATGGCACCGATTAATACGAATTCTTGTGATAAATGTCGCAATTGTCCAACATCTAGATTCCAACGAAGTTTCAGAGACCGACAGGGTGTAACCAAATAAGTGCAAAAATTTTTAGGAGCTGAATCCTTGTAGAAAATTAAAAACTTTTTTAACTCCCGTGTTGTGTCCATAGTAGCAATAGTTTCCTAATGACAAAATTAAATACAGCACTGTGCTTGAACGGATCTTCTGTAAATGGAATTGAAAAAATCTGGTAGGTGGCTGTCACATTTTTTTTGAACCACTTGTGAATTATTCCGCTTGTTTCATTCAGTGGTATTAATTTCTTTGTCATGCCGTACACACGTTATCCTCTCCGATAATATGTGCATATGCACTACATTTATGGTGAATGTGGAGGTAGTGCTACTGCTGCAGCAACGCTTTAAGCAGAACGATATCCGATTGCACAATGCCGCTCAGAAAATCGCTGATTTGGGGGCTATAACCTATAGCGCATTTGAAAAGGTTCTTCTTGAAAAGATGTCTCTGCGTACGAGTGGATGGAAAATAACATTTTTGTAATATTATTCAGTGCGATGTTGAATAATCGTTATAGTGGTTTATAGTGTATGTTGAATGTTGATTCCAAGTTACGTTAAATTAGTATTCACTTCTTTACATCTCATTGAATGCTTCTTAGCAGTTGATTTGTTATTACTCATGATTATTCAATCATTTCATCTTGACAGGATGAAAATGAAAGGTATTACTGACAAAGTCTAATGGAGTTGATTTTAGCTCAGAATAACATCACACTCTAATATAATCGAAATTCTACACCTTCCAAAAATAATTATCGTTTGTTTTATACCATGGTAGAGTCTGGACAAAACGGGTATTCTTTAGTAATGAATATCCACTTCCACTTGGTTACGTTTTTTTTTCAAAAAATGATGTAAAACTGTTGTTAAAAAAATTGGTGAAACCCAAGTCTGGCATTTTACCCTAATTTCTTGAAATTTTTTATCGTTTTCTGAAAAACTGTTTTGTACATCTGGAAGTATCACTCATCAGTAATCTTCAGCAGCAAAGATATTTAAATTGGTCTCAATTTGTAGATATGGCACTCAAAAATCCAAAGTGAGGTAGTGATTTCCCAAAAATTCAAAAAATGCTCATTATCTCGGAAACGGTGGGATTTTTACTGAGGTAAAACTCCGATATTCTGAACAGTCATGACCTGGTCTATCACCAGTTTCAATTTTGTACAAGGTATGTGTTATTGTATGTTTCTTTACTGAAACCACTAATTTCGGAATGATCAGGATACTTTTTGATTAATACACCTAAAATGATTCATTTATTTCATTGATGCATCTAATCCAAAGAGAGTAAAATAACAGGAGGGTTTGATAAGCTCTAGCCAATCAGAATCTTGTAGCATCAACGCGTCATAAGCGGCCTATTCACATGCGGATATGTCCAGCGGATGTTTCCGACAGACTGTACTTTGTGGAGTCCAGAAGAACGAAGCCGGAACCAAAAAGGAAATACACTCCAGCACCAGCACCGATCACCAACGCCTGGCACAACCATATATCCATTAACTACGAATATGGATAATAAGGACAGCCTATGTGATGCCAAAAAAATGAGCATCGACTTCGAATTGGACGCTGCTGAATTAATGCGCTTGCGCTAGAGATTCCTATTCGAAGACACGATTTTGTTTTTTCATCTCTTTCTAGCGTGCATGGTTCGGCAGCAACAATTATCGAAGATATGGGAAGCATATCTTATGTGGTGCTGATTCGGCAAATTCCAACATAACCTCATAATATGGGTAAGTTTACAGAGAGCAAGTGTAGTTTTTGTGCTAATTATAAGAGGGCGGCACTATATGGGTTTTATTTCTGAGAATATTGCACATTTTATAAATTTCTAGGTTCATGCCTGAAAGAATTTAAGATCGCCGCGTTTTACTTTGAGTTCGTGTTCAGGAGGCAAAAATTACATCACACTAGCAAACTATTTTTCTTGACGGTTATGAGGCCGATGTGGAACGAGATTTACCTTTTCAAACAATTGTCCGTCACATACCCAATCCATATTTCTTCAAGTTTAATGAGTTTTCATCCGTTTTTGGCAGAAAATTGATTGATGAAACTCTGGTAGCAGGTAACAAACAGACATTTCATTATTAGAGTTAAAAATGGATCAATGAATCGTTTTTTCAATGACACGAAGTTTAATTGACCGTCTTCCATAATTCTCATTCTTCATTTATCCACATTATAGAAAAATGTTAGCCCATTTTCAATATGGAACGGTTGAAAATGTCAAAAGAAGCATAGCCTTTAAAATGTATGACATTTCTCGTGATTCAAAATTCGGCATGCGCAATAGTTTCCCAGCGTCCGTTTGAGAAAAGGTAAGATAGATATTTTTGGCTTCAATTTGATTACATTACATCTTATGGCGTGTTATCAATATTTGTAGTTAATAGATATATGGGCACAACTGGCAGCAAAACAGATGCCAGCCACCCCAGAGAAGACCAGAAGATAACCCTGGTTCCCCTCCCATCCTTCAACCCCCCACCCAAACACAGCCAGCTCAGGAAAGAATACCTGGCCCCCCAGTCGAAAACTCTGGACTCACAGGTCTGGGTTCGATAATGGGCAGAATTCACGAAGTCAGTGGACTTATAAACATCAATGGGCTTTGCAGAGTGTTGGATGACTTCATCGCTGCATTGAGCAAGGCAAGGTCGCCATTGGAAAAGCTCACGGCTGCCGTGACGATCCTGAGAAATGCAACTCAAAGTCATACACGAACAGCTAACCTCGGATCACGACCTGGTTATGTTTAAGTTAAAGGACAGGGGCAGAGCCAGAACGGCAAAGTTCCTGTTAGATTACAGAAACACTGACTGAACCGAGTTCCGAAGGCGCTTGAATAGACCAACGAAGATAAAAAGTCAACTTAGTCGTGAAGACATGGCGATCGAAACCCATACTCTGATATCAAACATTCAGGCTGCGAGAGATGCAACCACCAAGAAGAGAGGACCGGAACAACCTGCCACCCCTCATTAATGGGCTGATCGAGCTGAAGAATGCCACCCGTAAAAGGTGGCAAAGAACGGGGAACCCGGTCCATAGGGAGAATCTGCTCCTCCTGGGCTGGGAAATCACCGAATTAGCCAGACAGCACTTTAATAAAGTATGGCAGGATAAACTTCAAAAACTAGACTTGCGGGATCACTCTCTGTGGCGCATGGCGAAGCGTTTGGGAAAGCGCTTTGTAACCGTGCCAGCCGTGGAGAGGGGTAGCCAGCCGTGGAGAGGGGTAACGAGCGTGCAGTGACGGACCCCCAGAAGGCAAAACTGTTTGGTGAATACTTCAGTAGTGTGCATCGAAAAGCGCCGGACGACAGCGAGGAGCAGGTGGAGTGCTCAAGACGAGTAGAACGCCTACGAGAGACACCTGCTCTCCCGTTGTGCCCAAATCTGCCTTCCAAAGGAATGGCAAGCAATGAAGAGCTGTTGGAGGTCATAAAACTTGGAAGGCGTCTGGACAGAATGAAATTGACGCAATTCTGCTCAAAAACCTTCCGCGTAAGTCCCTGATCCAGCTGTTACACATCATCACCGCCATCCTGAAGTGGCAGTATTATCCAGATTGTCTTAAGCGAGCTATGATAATCCTAATATTGGAACCCGGCAAGGATAAGCTGCTTAACGTGATTTCCAAAGTGGTATACAAAATCATCCTCAAAAGGCTGCTGAATCTTGAGGAGAAGCTGAGACTCATCCCAGACGTGCAGTTCGGATTCCGCAGAGGTCATAACACGACCTCACAGGTAGTCCGGATTGTACACGGGGCGAAGGAAGCCTTCAACCAAGGTCTCAACACAGTCATGACTCTGTTGGATATGGAAATGGCCATAAATACCGCATGGAATGGAGGTCTGGTCAGCAAGATGCTACGGGCAGGCATGCCTTTTAACTCAGTGAAATTGATCGACTGGTATCTCACGGGTCGGTCGTTTTCGGTAAGGGTAAGTAGCAATTTTTCTGGAGGATACCATGTCGACGCAAGTGTTCCGCAGGGCTCTAGCATCTCTCCCCACTTATACTCACTATATACTTTTACGATTTTCCACGATCCGAGAGAGTGAATGCGGCGATATACGCGGACGACACCGCATTATACACGAATTCATTCTCCAGCGTTTTTGCTGCTCAAAAGATCCAGATTCATCTGGATTGGGACATCGTGCCGTATATGGAGAGAAATAAGATCAAGGTAGAGAAAACTGAGGTCGTCAACTTCACGAAGAGGTGATGCTTTTCGAAGCTTCCTCCTCGTGGGATGAGGGTCCGGGATACCTACGTTAGAGAGTCGAGATCATCAAAATACCTGGGAGTACAATTGGACAAGGGTATGACAGTCGGAGAACACATAATTCTGGCTATCCAGAGGGCCGGAGCTGTCCTCTGTTAGCCAGAAATTCCAAACTTAGTATGGATAATAAAATACTTATTTACAAGCAAGTAATTAGACCTGCAATGTTTTATGCTTGTCCGGTATTCTGCAGCCTTTCGCGAGACTGGACAGGATGCAGAATAAAGTACTTCGTATAGTTACAAACAGTAATAGATACACTCGTCTGGATTCCCTCAGGGAGATGTGTGGCGTCGACTCTCTTTCGACATATATTAAAAAGTTGTTGTTCAACTTCTATAAATAATATTTCCTACCCAAAAGCCCTTTGAAGAAAAATCTCACTCGCATCAGGGAGTATGACCACGACCCCCCGCAAACACGGGGGTCTTATCCATCAAGCTCTTGACATCTTCCAGGAGCGTTATGAAGAACCGGGCCCGTAAAGGGCAGCCAAAGTGTTGAATAAGACCAATTTCAAAACCCGTTTTTTTGCAGTGAGCCTTTTCCAGGATGCTCTACCCACTAACCTCTGCAACGATCAAGGACATTCATTCTATGGTTTGAATACACTCAAAAGTCATGCATAAGCTCTTCAGGAAGCGTGAATACTGTACACTTTCGACCCATTCCCTGAGTAGTCACGGACTTACCCACTAATACCGTGGGGGGCGTTTCAAGAGTCTCCCGCAAGGGGGGCCAGGAATCGACTTGGCGTTGAAACCGAGGGATGGCTGGCAACAGCTATCGCTCGGTATACAACTGGCTGTCCTTATTCTTTCCTATCCAGGAATGGACAAATGTTTACATATTAAGAAAAATAAACACCTTTAAATCATCTTGTCCGACAGACATGATTGCCGGACAGTGTGTATCCGTGCGATTGACGAATATGTCTTGCTCGCCGTCCGTACTCCAAGATGACGAGCACGGATAGTGAACGAGACAGATCCGCATGTGTGTAGTTATTTTCAACGAATTTGTTTGTCGAGCATCAAATTGGCAAATTGCAACCTGTTACGTTGTAAATTTAATCTAAACCCGAATGCACTAGTTTAACCAGCCCCTCGTATAAACGTAGAATTTTGTATTCATATCAATAATTAATGAACACCTACCTAATAGCAGATAAAGGATACTTTGATAAGGCACCTGTGCACTAAATTAGCCCAGCAGATTTCGAACACTTGGTATAAACGTGATATTCATTCATTCATTGCTTATTCACACTGTATACTTGATAACAAAAGGATATTTTGGTCACTCAACAGCGATACGTTGGAACTCCTTACTTTATCGTAAACTCTACCTGGAAAACGCATAAAAAGGTATCAGCACTTTGTCGTGAGTAGAAGATGATTCTCAGTACCGTTATTAATTTCAATTTTAGTGGGTATCCATATCAGAAATGGTTCATCCTTTCGCAGCGATTGCCAACTATTGCTGGAATTTTGACCCACAGGTTTGATGTTATGAATGCTTGTAGCTATTCGTAAGACTTGTGAGGGCTCTTTCTTCTATTGCAGAGCATAATACGAGGCTCTTGTATGAATCCTTTCTGGGTAGGAAGTGGAATATCTACAAAAGAGGTAAATGTTTCAAGCTGTACACTGTCAGGTAGCATTCACGCTCGCAGAATGATTTAGTCCATTCGTTACTGTGAATGATTTTTTGTGCCAATTGTTTGGACTACTTACCTTATGGTAGGAAGTCGTCCCCTTGAGTTCAGTGCTTTATTTCGATATCTTTTAAGTTAGGTATGTAAACAGAAACTTGGCAGCTAACCTGACACTATTGTTCGCTAGGTTGTGGGAAGGTCATTCAGTGTTTCGTTTCGACACCTCACAAGGGTACGTTCGTTTCACGATCCGTGTTGGTTCTGGTGTACTTGACGGTTTTATTGTCCGGTGAGGGTTGCATTTCAGCGAATTTGTGCTATTTAGGTGTAAATTGTATGTAAAAATTTAGTGATTCGTTGGGAGTTAGTTATTCAATATTAGATTGGTTATTCGTACAAGTTGATATATGGGTGACGGTTAAGTGACATCTACCGGTTAGGTTGGAACTGGCGACCAGAGAAGGCAACAGGGTAGCACACTGCTGTCATCTGGCGTCAAACTTTTGGTCGTCAGGGTCTGTTCTGTTTCTCTCTTTCTTTTGATCGGGCAGATTCTGGACAGTGAACCACTTTGCTGATTTTGCAGGATTTTATGAAATATTTAATTCATCCGTAATTTGGGAATATTTCTGCAAAGCAGTGTTTGATGATTTTGGGGTGAGCAGTTGGTCTGTTGGAATATTTTTTGGCTCATTCCATTATTAGACTCTTCAAGAGGATTTTTGTGGTTATCATCCAGAGTGACCCGAAATCGAGTCCCAGGCACGGTAAGCGACATTTCGTTATGAAATCCATTATCTCCTTGTCGCCTAGTCAAATTACCTCGATCCATGTTGAAATATTTTTCATTTTTATTAGGTTCATATAAATCGTGGGCCCCTGTATCTCCAAGCGCCCTATAGGATAGCTGAGGCAGGCTGAGGCATTTGCTACGGAACGTTCATCATATATTTGTTAAAGAAAACCCCTTGACGAGGGTAAGTGTATTACTTTTACATTCAGTGATGATCCCTGTATAAATATCAAATATCACACTATGGGTTCGATTTTGTCTGTTGATTCCTACATTTGACAAAATTACTTGAGTGAAATTAGCGAGTATTTCATTTCAGATAAGAGTAGAGTATTTTGCTGATTTTCCTGATTTTCTTAACATTTTCATGGCAAAGCAAGTACAGAGTGTTTTTCCTGCTCTGATTTTTCATTTACTGTGATTCATGAATTATTTCATATCAATTCTTGGGCATGGTACAGAGTGTCCCAATTTGCATTTGTTGGAAAATCAAATCAGGTTGTCTCATAGCCATCATAGGCTACGGAAATCCCTGGTGCTTATATTTTTTGCAAATGCTGATGGTTACGTTTTCCTCAAGGAACTGATACAGGTCGTCTCAGTTACAGAGTGTCCTAATAATAATGTTGTTTATTTTACACGTGTCTTTTGTCTTGATTCAGGTAGTCGATGATCGCGACTGAGTTATGGGAAACCCATTTATACAGGTTGTCTCAAAACATGCCATCAAACAATTACTGAGTTATTTGAAACATTCATTTATAACTAATGTATACGGGTCTGAAAATTAATTATTAATTTAGAGAATTGTTTGATACCTACAGGTTGTCCCAGAACATTTTGTCAGACAATTACTGATTTGATTCGAACATTTAATTATAACTAATGAATATAAATATCTTTAAATATATTATTGATTCAGACAGTCATTTTTGAGACATACAGGTTGTCCCAAAACATTTCATCAGACAACTACCGAGTTAATTCAAATATTTAATTAGAAGTAATGTATATAGATATCTGTAAATATAGAGTTGGTTTAGAAAAGCATCTTTTGGACATACAGGTTGTCCCAAAAGAATAGTCTGGAACAGAAACAATGTTCCCGATGATAGAGTGAGTTTTTATATCGGGGAGCTGTCTGAAAAGTTTAATTTAAACTGGGAAGGGGGATATAGTTAGGTTTACTTGCTGATAGTAATTTCCTTTCCTAGGGTTTTTTCCTTGGGGGCTCGACTGCCTTATTGACAACAACGCTCAGACTTGGAGGTTCCCAGATATCAGTGGTCCCTGATTTGGTTTCCCTTCGGCGATATTTCACCATTGGCTGGAAAGTTGACGGTACCAGGAAACTTCTAGAGATAATCCGATGCCTACGACCTCCGTGGGATTACACGCAAGTCTTTGATCAGCTTCCTGCTTAAATAGCTTAAAACTTAGCTAGCTTTTGCTTTATTATCTTGAAAGTCCACTAGCTCATATTATTTTTGCTTTACGAGCTTACATCGTCAGTAATTATTGGTTTTACTAGCTTTAGTTTACTAGCTTAAGATAATTTAGTTACATTGCTTCACATTTATTTTTCGCTAGCTTATTGCTTTACTAGCTTATGAACATTCTTGCCTACTTGCTGGTGAAGATTACCATTGTTAAGCTGAAATTGAATGCGGTTAACACTTGCTTGATTTCTCGATTTATATATTGCGGCCTGCGCTTGAGCTCTCGCGACGCCCTCGGAACATATTTGGTATTGAACCCTTCGATTTCTGCGCTCCTTGAAATATTGAATGTTGCAACCTGTTTAGGAATTATGAGCGGGGTAGTTTAGCATTACATGCGGTGTTGTTTGCTATGCGGTGTTGATTGCTTTGCGCTTGTAGTTTGCATACCCCTTAATTAATTGGAGTTATTGGAATCCCTAGGTGTTGGCCTATTACGATAGTGTTCGATTGCTGTGCGCATTGCTTCCCAGTGCTTGTTGTCAATTGTTGCCCTGCTTTCAGAATCTTTAGTTTATAATATTTTATTTCTCACTTATGTATATATGTTTTTAATGTAGACATTTACCAAGCCTAACAATTGAACAGTCGCACTTAGATCTTGTTGTGACGTGACCACAAAAATAAATTGTACTACATCTCAAGTTTGTTTTTCCTTTATCATTTGGTAAGTTGATGGTATAGGTTTAGTATGGTAGGTATTTGTGGGTCGGCAAATTTACCTGGCGCCCAGATCAAGATCCTTTATTAATAATCCGAACTCACCCCATCTCCACTGTAGTGTAGCCGCAAATACCAACTTGACATTTGTTTTGGTCAAGTTTATGTGTCTAGCGTTTAGGTAGGGCACAAACCCTCATTTGTTTTGTGCTTCCTTGATACATATATGACGAGATTATATTTCCAAAATTAAAAATGGCTTACGCATATAACGAAGCATTTTGGGAAAGTTTCAGTCGATGACTTGCTTGTGGAATGTAAAGGGCAAAGAATATAGCATCCACAGCGCAGTATGAAGAACAAATGTTAACACACAATGCGGAAATAAATATAACCGATGAAATTTGAAGTGCTGCCCACAAGTCTGTTAAGATTTGTCGGTGAATGTGGAGCAGCCATGGATCAGTTCGCAGACAAATCCGCATGTATGTAGCTTACTACAGATGTGCCCGTCGGATATATGGGCTGAACAAATCCGCATGTGAATAGGGCCCTCGAGTGACGTACAGAGTCAGAGCACAGAGTCGAACTCGAACCAAGGAACAAAACTGTCACGTGTAACTCTCATATACAAAAAGTGCGCAGTGTGCTAGTCCGTCACTGTCTACAGAGAACGGCGGCCATGACATGTCCAACTACGTCACATTTCGTCACAAACGTTCGTTCATCTCTTTCTATTAGTGTCCCCATTGTCTTATGGGGATTATACTCTCCTAGTCAAATAACGTTTAGTCCCCTTGCATCTGATCGTCGCGTCGGTTCCTTTCCATTAATATAACTGAATGTAGTTGGTAAATTTTGTCTGCCATGAGACCAAATATATCTCCACTAACTTTAAGACATTTCTGTTATTTACCTAAAGTAATTTCAAGTTTGGTGATGGGTGAATAATCAGTAGTAATATCCCGACAAAATGCTGAATTTTCAAAAAATACTTTCACCTTGCTGTCACGAAAACTGTGTTGCTAGAAACAACACGAGAGCTTGCTCGAGTGGTGTTTTGTACAGTAACACAGTTTGAGCGACTGGCAAGGTGAAAGTATTTTGAAAATTCTGCACTTTGAAGGGATATTCGATCAAACAATTTCACGACTACATTATATTATCATGGACTAATGACTAAATGCGTATTGCAGAATTGGTTCATCTTGTGTCATTAATGTCAGTTGAAGAGTTGAACCGTTAAACTGAAGTTTCTGTTTTTACAGTGATTGTTGTAACATATGGAAACGTATATTTAAGGAAGAGGCGAAACACCGATTTGAAAATACCACGGGCTGGAGACAGTGTTTTCGAAAAGTAGACTTATCATTTGGTTTGAATTCAAGAAATGATGGCATTTGATTGGTTTATATAATATGAGGGAAATTGTCAACAGTAATACCACAAGTGATTGAATTTTCGCGATAAGTCTGTCGATTCATTTCTGAACGAAACTGAATTGCTTCGAGATAACACCACAAGTCCGCAGGACGAGTGGTGTTCTCTCTATAGTAGTAGTATTTATTTTACTATTTTTCATACATTTCTGTATAATTATAGCAAGTCAGAGAAAATTTATGTATAAAAACACATTAAAATACGTTGACAATGTCACATTAAAATAAAATACAAGTACAAACATGAGAATATAGAGAGTATAATATACAAATAAACACGTAGGCACCAACAGTTATAAACATTGAAAATCATTTGAACTTATAATTGTAGGATTCAGATCAGTTTGTTTCATTTGACGAATTTGGAGTTTCGAGGAAATTGAAGTTACGCTGAAATGGAGTGAAAACAGTGAGTATGAAAAAATATTTCATTCTAATCTTGAAGATATTCTAAGGAAGATCTTTAAAATAATCTGGAAGTTTAATATAAAGGTCCAGGTCCAGCGAATTCTCCCTAGATTTGTTCAACCTATATCGTTGACATCTAAGAAGATTTCCAGATCTTGTTGCATAATTATGGTAGTCCGAATTTCTGGTTAATGAATCTCTTTTGTTGTGGATTTCCAAAACGCAATTGCAAATGTATACTGATGGTATAATCATAATTTCCAGTTTTTTGAAAAGAGGTCGACATGAATCACGCCAGCACTTGTCAAAATACTTATGGCTTTTTTTGTATAATGAAAGCTTTAGCAGCATGGGACGATGCCCCCCATAAAATTATCAATGGAACAATGAAAAATAAGCAATTTTAAGAGCTGTGAAGCTTAGTACTGGTTTCAATCTTCGCAGCATGAAAATCATACTTGATAATTTTTTACATAGATAATGTATGTGACAGATCAGAGACAAATTGTCATCAATATGTTCTCCTAATAATTTCACTGCCTACCCGTGTGGGACTCCTGTATGTGAAGAGATGGTTGAAGATTGTGTCTTAGCTTGATTTAGATTCAATTCATTTGCTGTAAACCATTTGTTAGCTTCAATTCTACTATCAATGGCTAGCTCTTCGAGTGTGTTGATATTCTTGGCGGAGTTAATTATGGTAGTATCGACAGCGAATAAGACACATTTATTCGGCAGTAAAAAATAATGTAAATCGTTAATGTAAATAATAAATAGCAGTGGTCCCAACTCAGACCCTTGAGGGACACCATTTTCAATTTGACCAGTGTCAGACATAATACCATCGATAGAAACAACTTGTTTTCTCTGAGACAGATATGAATTTAACAGTTTTAGTGGAATACCTCTTATTCCGTAGTGATTGAGTTTGTTAATCAGTATCTCATGGAATACACAGTCAAAAGCCTTGGTTAGATCGCACAACGTAAGACTAGTATGCTTACCTTCCTCAAGACATTCAACTGCATCAGCTATAACTTGCAAAAGCGCTTTCGTTGTTGAACTACCACCTCGGAACCCAAATTGTGCATTGTCAAATAATGCATTGTTTCCGAAGTATTTGTATAGCCGTTATTTTGAGATTAATTCAATCACTTTGGAGGGCATAGGTATAATGGAAATGGGGCGAAAATTGTCTAAACAATCGTTATTTCCTTTTTTAAGTAGAGGTAGTACTATAGAAATTTTAAACGAATCAGGGAAAACGACCGAGCTGAATCAATGATTTATAATGAATATCATAACTGATATTTGTTTTATGTAATTTTTCGAGGAAGTATTGTTTCGTTATTTGGTATGAATCACCAAAATTCAAATGACATATTTATTCAAATTATATTTTGCTGAATTCTTACAAGATCATGGGCCGAGTAGAGAAATGTTAAAATTTTATTTTTATTCTACTTGTAATAAAGCCAACAAAAGTATTGAACGGCTAGCTGTCACACTTCTCGGTCTTGCACTTCCTTTGGTCTTATTGAACGTTTGATATGATTGAAATTTTGGTGTCATATGGATCCAAGTAACATACAGGACAATGTTATTTTTCAGAACGGCAACAAACTAATTTTTACATCAGTTTATTTGTGATCGGTGCTTTCAAAATGATGAGGAAATTGGACAAAAGTATCATAAAAACTAAGTAAAACTAGGTGAAACTCGAAGTCGTCTCCATATTATATATTTGACCACTGGGGTAGGAAAAGGGTTGTTGTCAACGCAGCTTTGGCAATAACTTGTGACTACAGCCCCCCTTCCTACCCTAGGGTCAAATATATATTGTGAAGACGACTTTGACTTTTACTTAGTTTTTTCATACTGAAACTCCTCTTTGAGGATGGGCTAATTCCTTCCTAAAAAAAATATGTTGATAATGTAATTTGCAAGTCGATTCTTCAATCAGTTCTGTACCTAAATATACAATGCTCGTTCTATTTCTTTTTCTTACAACCAATCGCTGTTGATGTACTTCATATTCACAGTTTTTGTTTGGTCTTTATGCTCACTTCATATGAGGTTTGTTCGTATAATTGATCATATTTGCAGTGATTTGTCTTCGTTTGACAAACATATCTTATCGGTCCTTCTTAAATATTGTAGTATATTTAAACAAATTCACTCTAAAATAATTTATTTTACGAAATACAATGCCTCAATAACTTCAACACAATACTCTAATTTATATAACAATCACTGGAATATTCATGTATGACTTCCGGTTCACTGACTGACTGTCCCAACTGCGTGGTTATTTTTATGTTCACCGTTCATTTCTCCTGAAATTTCTAGTAAGCCTTCGAATCGTCCAGACTCTTCTCGGTGCATACCGCCTCGAAAGTCATTCGCGCTCACGCACGGTCTACGTGAGCGTTCAGGTCCGGCATCGCCCGCAGTTTCGCCACATTGCCCCCTTCTTAGAGATATTTCGTCCCGAAATGTCATCCTTGAAGTGTGTCGATATTTGCAGGATGGAAATAACACTCCAAAGTCTTCATGTTAGGTCGTGTAATAGGATTACAGCGAACCAAAATCTGTATGCCGCTGGATCGGAATATCGTCTCCAACATACTTCTTATAACTCTCCAATCCAGCCCATCAATACCACAGGATAATTTTGGGTTTGCCAAGTCCTCCAGATTCTGGTCCACCATCGTATCTCTCAGTTGGGTGAGGCTCCTCCAGACATCTTCATAGGATGGTTTATCTTGAGAATGCTTCTTGGTCACCAGGTAGTAGATGTTCCTCGGGCCCTTCTTCAGCTGTAGCACACCTCCAATTTCTGGATTCTGTTTTCGTAGTGTTTGGAGTTGGACAGATTTCTTGGAGAACACCACAGCGATGCCCCTGGACATTCGAAGATCATTTGCGACGCAGTGTGCTAGGGCGTAATCGACTGGCACTTTGAAAAGGTCCCGTGGCTCCTCTCGAGTTACCCCGTGTGACACTTTCTGTCCATTTGAGTATAAGGACATGAATTTCTGGAACGTCATCGCATCCTCTGGTGGTCAGAGGGTGCGGACTTGGTCATGGTTTCCAGCGTAAGGGGCCAACCTGTTGAAATGAACGACCCTGGGTTTACCTCTGGGTGGCTTGTGGATTCGGTAAAGCAGGTCGTTTATCCTATCCTCTTGACGATCTTGTACGGACCTTCTCATGAATTCCGTAATTTCGGTGACAGGCCCCGGCGACGCTTCGGGTTGTAAAACCAAACTAGGTCACCAACCTGAAATCCTCCAGCATTGGCATTAATGTCATAAGTCGCTTCCGTTCGGTCGCTGGCACTCTGGATGTTCAAACGGACTCGTTCGTGGTTGTCCTCCATTCGCTGCCGGTGTTTGCTGATGTAGTCCTCTCCCGTGGTATTCTGTCCTGGTGGCATCCCAAACTTTAGGTCACAGGAAAGTCGCAGCTCTTGGCCCATTATGATACTAGCAGAGGTTTGGCCGGTCGACTCGTGTACTGCGGAACGGTAGGCCATCAGGAACAAATGGAGATACTGGTCCCAGTCTCTTTGATGGTCAGAGACTACCTTGGACAAGTGGCGATTGATAGTCCGGTTCATCCGCTCAACCATTCCATCGGACTGTGGAAGTAGAGCCGTGGTTCTCGTCTTGCGGATGTTCAGCAGTTGGCACATTTCTTGGAACAGGTTGGATTCGAAATTTCTGCATTGGTCCGAGTGCAGCTCCAAGGGGACACCAAATTGATATATCCACTCTTTCACCAATACATCCGCGACGGTGATGGCTTTCTGGTTGGGCAGGGCATAGGCCTCTGCCCACTGAAATAGTCCATTGTCACAAGGATATATTTATTTCCGTGATCTGATACGGGGAACGGGCCGGCGATGTCAATGGCGATTATCTCGAATGGACTACCACCATTATACTGACGCATCGGGGCCTTGGGTCGTGTCCGAGGTCCATTGCTGGCAGCACAAACAGCACACTTTATGCACCAGTCATTGACATCAACTTGACAATTGACCCAGTAAAACCGTTGCCGCACTTTCTGCAGAGTCTTCGTCCTCCAGCAACTTCATCATGGATCTCTCGGAGTACTTCCTGTCTTCTGTTCTTGGGCACTTCTATCTGACGTCTGTCATCCCCACCATCTTTGGACTCCAATACACGTTTCAGGACCCTATTGTCCAGGGTAAGGGAATTCCATTGGGCCCAGTAGGATTTGACTGCTGGGGAATATCTTGCAATTTCCTGCCATGTCGGTCTTTGATTACTTTTTTTCCAACCGATGACTAAACCAAGATCTGGATCTCTTTCTTGGTCTTTCTGGACCTCGTTGTCATTCCAGTTGTTGTCAACTGCCGTGGTTCTACAAATCGCTGCTTCCTTCTCTTCTGCTCATCGGCAGTGTGAGCAGTCGTCTGGGCACGGTCTCCTTGACAGGGCATCTGAATTCTTGTTGCCACTTCCTGCTCGATGTTCAATTTCGAAGTCGAATTCTTGGAGTCTTTCAATCCAACGTGCTACTTGGCCCTTGGGATTTTTGAACTGTAGAAGCCATTTGAGGGCTGCGTGGTCGGTCCTTAACAGGAATCTTCTCCAGTAGACGTATTTGTAAAAGTGTTCTACTCCCTTGACAACAGCCAACAGTTCTCGTCTGGTGACGCAGTAGTTACACTCCGGTTTACTGACAGTTTTACTGAAGCATCCGATGACCTTCTCTTGCCCATCCTGGATCTGGGACAAGATAGCTCCAAGTCCCACGTTGCTGGCGTCCGTGTCCAAAATGAATTTTCCACTCGGAAGGGGATAACTTAGAATCGGTGTGTTGATCAGTGCCCCCTTCAGCTTCATGAACGGGTCTTGACATTCTTCGGACCATTGGAACTTTGTTTGACCTTCCGTGAGCCTGGTCAGTGGTTTAGCGATGTTGGCAAACCCCAGCACATATCGGCGATAGTATGTGCACAAACCCAGGAAACTACGTAGTTGGTGTATGTCTTTCGGGATAGGTCACTCCTTTACTGCTTTGATCTTCTCGTCATCCACTGCTACTCCGTGCCCAGAGATAACATGGCCAAGGTAACGTACTTCTTTTTGGAACAGGTGGCATTTCTTGGGGCTCAGCTTCAATCCAGAGTTTCTCAGTCGCAGGAATACCTCCTCCGGGTTATTCACGTGATTTTCAAACAATTTGCCAACTACAATAATGTCGTCGAGATATACCAAACACGTCCTCCATAAAAGTCCTTTCAGAACCTCTTCATTAATCTCTCGAATGTGGCTGGAGCATAACAAAGCTCGAATGGCATAACGGTGAAATGCCACAGTCCTGAGTCGATGGTAAATGCTGTATTTTCTCTATCTTCTGGAGCCAGTTCTACCTGCCAGTATCCACTCTTCAGATCAAAGGTCGAGAAAATCGTGGAACCTGCCAACGTATCCAAGGTGTCATCTATTCTTGGAAGAGGGTAACTGTCCTTCGTCACGTTGTTCAGTTGACGATAGCTTACGCAAAAGCGTGTTGATCCGTCTCTCTTCTTCACCAGCACGACTGGAGAGAACCATGGACTGTCGGATGGTTCAATAACTCCATCTCTCCCCATTTCACTGACTATTTTGTCAGCCTCTTCCTTCTTGGCAACAGGAAGTCTTCTAGCCGCTTGTCGGAACGGTCGGGCATCCCCAGTATCAATTTTATGCTGAACTACATTCGTTCGACCCCCTTTTCCTTGTCCAGTATCGAAGATGTCTTGGTACTTCTTGACTAATTCTCCCAATCTGGGGTGTTGAGCTGGTTCAGTGCCCTTGGAGGACAAAAATTCCCGTTTCATTTCTTCTGCGGCCTCTGAATTCCATCCCAGTTTGGTACTACAAGACTTTTGTAGCAATATTTTCGGGCGTAATAAAACGGGAAAGATGAAGCCTATAGAATCGAAGAGGCGATTTGTAGCTGAGAGGATGACTCGTTTGGTTACAACAGACAGGTCAATATTTCTGAATCCCTCTAAACAGAGTTCCAACGTGTCGAATTTTCTGTTCCAAGAAAGTCCGAGTACAGGAGACAAGTGGGATTCTTTTTTATCCTCCATCGAAGTATACTCTCATCCTCGCAGGTAAAATTTACCTTCTATCATAACGTCTACGGATTGTTGAATAAATTCGTGCAAATTTTGTTCATAGTCGACACTGGTTACACAATTATCGACGTAGAAGCTTTTCATCAATTTATTCAGTATCGAAGCACAATAAATGTTTTGTTCCTGGGCGTTTCTCAGATGGTGTTCGATGACGGCTCCTGACAAATATGGACTGGAATTGATATCAAACACAACTCTTACATGGTGATAAATCACAATTTGTTTATATTCGTTATACCATAAGAATCGTACAAAATTTCTGTCCCTTTCGTTCAGACTGATTTGAAGAAAGGCTTTTCTGATGTCAGAAATGACACCGATTTTGCCCAAACGAAATGTCAAAATGGTGGAAGGTATCAGAGAAATCAAATTGATTCCTTCCTCAAGACAGAGACTTAAAGAAGGGTGGTTTTTCTGTCTGGCCGATGCATCGAATACGGTACGAATTTTTGTCGTACTGCTATTCAGTTTCACCACATGTCGATGCGGAAGGTAATGTGCCAAAGCTACATATTCCATTTCGGGAACTTTTTCGATTATTCCTTCAGCTAGCCACTCTTGAAAAACTGCTTCATATTCAACATAGTATCCATCTTTTGTCAATTTCTGCATGAGATTATCCAGTCGCTTTTTTGCTAAATCGAAGTAATCTGGCAAAGGAGGATGATCTTCAGTCCATGGCATGGAAACTTCGTATCTGCCCAAATGATTGATAGTAACAGTTTTTATGAAATGTTCTTTCACCGCTGCTTCTCTTGCTTCTTTTGTGTTCCGGGATCCGTGGTTCCTAGAATCTCGAGGTTCCACAAATCGGCAATGTCTCGTGAATGAAGTGAAACTGCCATCATGGAAGTGAAATTGTTGTTATTCTGTGAGGATTTGTTCACTTTTCCCATTAGAGTCCAACCCAAAAGTGTATCCATGGCTATGAGTCCACTTTTCAAAATATCTTCTGGCCAGTGAAGAGTTTCCCTGCTACATCTGCCCCTATAAATATCTTGATTGGACCATCTGTGGTATTGTATATTTTGATGCCCAGTTCTTGAAGTTCGGTCATCCACGGACCTTGTCGAATAGAAATTATACTGGAACAAGTCACTAGTTGATCTAAAGCTTCGAAGCAACACGCGTATTTTCTGTCCGGAGTTTCAAGACCAATTTGGTAGCAAGAATGTTTCACACTTTCAGAATGATAACCACCAAAAAGATCATGAATCATTTGTTCTCTTCTAATCTCCCTGAGTTCCATATTAACTGCTACAGGTTTACTGATGTACGAACGTTGTGATCCAGTATTGATGATAGCTCGAACTTTTCTTGATTTGGAGTTCCCATTGAGTTGGACGACAAGAATTTGTAGAAAAACTTCATTGTAAGTCTGATTCGACAAGTTTTCAACGGCTGTGGTGGGTTATTCGACTACATTTGGAGGAACACTTTCACGTTAGAGAGTTTTTCTGTTTCCGGACTGATTTTTACATCTTTCAAACCCTTTGGACATCATCTAAGTTCAAGCTAAGTTCCAGCATTGAATTTTCATTGACAGATTATGTGGTGTGGGTAGTGTCAATTTGTTTTCAACTCACTGATTGTTTCCCTCATTTTGCTGATTTGTTCCTCGATTCGTCCTCTGATTTCATCACTGATTGTTTCCTTCAATTTTCTTATCCCTTCTTCAATTTCATCTTTGATTTTCTTCATATCTGTCCCGACAGTCCCTATTCTTCCTTCCAGTCGATTCGCCACCCCAGAAAGTTCTTTTTTTAAGCCCTCTGTATTTTCGAGGAGTTTGTTTTCCAGAATATTTGAATTTTCTAAAAGCTTTTCTTCTAGATTCTTCGAACTTTCTTGAAATTCTTCCTTCAGACTATTGGCATTTTTCAGCAGCTTTCCTTCCAGATTTTTCCAATTTTCCAGAAGTTTATCTTGAAGTTCTTGCTTCAAAGTATTCAAATTTTCTTGTAGTTTTTCTTCAAGGCTTCTTGAATTTTGTTGCAGCTCTTCTTTCATTGATTTGGAATTTTCGTAGAGTTTATCCATTATGGAACCCAAATCAATAATATAATAAAAATGTTTTTGGATCCCCGCCCTCCTGGATAAATCTCTCAGAAAGTCTTGCCTGAAGCACGGCTTTTTTACCACTAGTATCAAGTTCCCTCTCCTCCAGTTCTTGCTTCAATTCCGCAACCTTCAAATTGACCAGGCGAACTTTCCTGGAACACATTTTGTCTTAGTCTATGTCTCACAGTCTATTTCAAGGGCCACCAGTCTATTATTATTATTATTGTCTATTTCACACAGTTTATTCCACGGCCACCAGTCTATTATTATTATTATTGTCTATTTCATACAGTCTATTCCACGGCCACCAGTCTATTATTATTATTGTCTATTTCACACGAAAAAATGTTTATCAGTCACTGTCTATTTTTCGCGAAAACAATTGTCCGAAATACACAAATTGTCTTCTTACACGAACACTCTGTATTTAAAAATGGCACTTATGGCACCACTGTAGTATATTTAAACAAATTCACTCTAACATAATTCATTTTACGAAATACAATGCCTCAATACCTTCAACACAATACTCTAATTTATATAACAATCACTGGAATATTTATGTTCGACTTCCAGTTCACTGACTGTCCCAACTCTGCTGCGTGGTTTTTTATATATTCACCGTTCATTTCTCCTGAAATTTCGAGTAAGCCTTCGAATCGTCCAGACTCTTCTCGGTGCATAGCGCCTCGAAAGTCATTCGCGCTCACGCACGGTCTACGTGAGCGTTCAGACCCGGAATCGCCCGCAGCTTTGCCACAATATTATATTATAGAGACAGTCAATCTGTGACAATTAAACAAGCCATACGAATAGCCGTCTCTATCCGCAGAGGCTATGCCTTTGGGTACACTTTATGAGTGTACGAGTGAGGAAGTATTTATATTACTATCATCATTATATAATTATTTCGTTATGTCATGTAGTTCGTTAAATCTACTCTTTCAGAAATTTCTTCCGTAACACTGAAAACCAATAACGATGTGTAACTTGGTTGAAACAAATTCAGACTTTAAATGTACTTTCATCCCAATTCAAATCACCAAATAAGTATTAAAAAAAAGGTAGAAGTCCATTTCAGCTCGAAGTGAAGTGGTGACACGGGTGATCAGGTCATGTATTATTTACCAAATTTATATATATATATATATATAACCATGCTTGGGCATTGGACTCTCAATATTTTATTTTGAGTTTTCCACAATTTTCCAATTCTACATAACTTGTAGAAGGCTAAAGATGGATTCTTGCTGAATCCGAAACATTTACACCCTATTATGAAAGTTGTTTAGAATTATTGTTGTGAAGATGATTTTGTGATACTTCTTCCCGATTCATAATAATAGGTGTTTCCAAAATTCTGAAGAACAAAGCTGAATTGATTTTATCAACTACAAAGATTCTTACAGATGATAATGTTTTCATTGAAAAAATGTATATATTCAAGAAGATTTGTCCATATAACAATCCAACACAATTACAACGAAAAACAACATGTCCAGGATACACGCGGAATTTGCAATTATACCTGCAATATAAGAATTTCCGAGTTTAAAGTCGGAAAAACAAAATTCCGACTCAGAAGTCGGACTTTCCGACTTTGAAGTCGGAATTTCCGAGTTTAAAGTCGGAAACCCAAATTTCCGACTTCCAAGTCGGAAATTCCAAGTTTTAAGTCGAAAAAATTAAAAAGAAAAGTTTTGTGGTCATTATACGCTTTCGTAGTAACTGAGATTATCCTTGTAGGAAAACTACACTTTGGTGCATAAACAACGGCCACCTTGAAATGTTAACAAATTTTGATCTTGAATAACTTTTTTATTTTCGACCCAATTTTGATATTTTTTTTCAATAAATGGAATGGAATTTGTCCTAGATTAATTCACATCTAATAAGGTCCGAATTATACACATACGAGGGATAAAAAAGTTATGTTTCTATACTGAGAAAAAACCACGTGGTCGAACTGATTTCCACAACAATAATTCTAAACAAGTTTCATAATAGGGCGTACATGTTTCGGATTCAGCAAGAATCCATCTTCAGCCTTCTACAAGTTATGTAGAGGAAAAAGAGTCCTTTTTCATGTAATTGAGAAAAATTGTGGAAAACACAAAATAAAATATTGATAGTCCAATGCCCAAGCATGGTTATATTTGGTTAAAAAAAATATAAATTTGGTAAATAATACATGACCTGAGGACCCGTGTCATGACTCCACCTCTAGCTGAAATGGACTTCTACAGAGATTACCTTTTTTACACTTATTTGGTGATTTGAATTGGGATGAAAGTACATTTAAAGTCGGAATTTGTTTCAAGTCACACATCGTTGTTGGTTTTCAGTGTTACGGAAGCAATTTCTGAAAGAGTAGATTTAACGAACTACATGGCATAATGAAATAATTACCTTTATAGTGATGATAGTAATATAAATACTTCCTCATAAACACTCGTAAAGTGTACCCAAAGGCATAGCCGATGCGGATAGAGACGGCTATTCGTATAGCTTGTTTAATTGTCACAGATTGACAGTCTCTATAATATAATATAGTGGCAATGCTGCAGGCGATGCCGGGCCTGAACGCTAACGTAGCACCCAGCAGAGTTGAGACAGTCAGTGAACCGGAAGTCGAACATAAATATTCCAGTGATTGTTATATAAATAAGAGTATTATGTTGAAGTTATTGAGACATTGTATTTCGTAAAATAAATTATTTTAGAGTGAATTTGTTTAAATATATTACAGTGGTGACAAAAGTGCGATTTTTAAATACAGAGTGTTCGTGTAAGTAGACAATTTGTGTATTTCGGACATTTGTTTTCGCGAAAAATAGACAGTGACTGATAAACATTTTTTCGTGAAGTTCACAGTTGTGTGCATTAATGGAGTATAAACTGATACACTTTTCGCGTGTGAAATAGACAATAATAATAATAGACAGGTGGCCGTGGAATAGACTGTGTGAAATAGACAATAATAATAATAATAGACTCGTGGCCGTGGAATAAACGGTGTGAAATAGACAATAATAATAATAATAGACTGATCGCCCTTGAAATAGACTGTGAGACATAGACTAAGACAAAATGTTTTGAGGAAAAATGGCCTGGTCGATTTGAAGGTTGCGGAATTGAAGCAAAAACTGGAGGAGAGGAAACTTGAAACTAGTGGTAAAAAGGCCGTGCTTCAGGCAAGACTTTCTGAGGGATTACTCCAGGAGGACGAGGATCCAGAAACATTTTTATTCGAAGTTTCTGGAATTGATTTGGGTTCCATAATGAATAAACTAGACGAAAATTTCAAATCAATGAAAGAAGAGCTGCAACAAAACTCAAGAAGCCTTGAAGAAAAACTACTAGAAAATTTGAATACATTGAAAGAAGAACTTCAAGAGAAACTTCTGGAAAATTCGAAAAATCTGGAAGAAAAGCTGCTGGAAAATTCCAATAGTCTGAGGGAAGAATTTCAAGAAAGTTCGAAGAATCTAGGAGAAAAGCTTTTAGAAAATACAAAGATTCTGGGAGACAAACTCCTCGAAAATACAGAGGGCTTAAAAAAAGATTTTTCTTGGGTGGCGTATCGAAGAATGGGGACTGTCGAGAAAGAGATGAAGAAAATCAAAGATGAAATTGAGAAATCAGAGGCGGAATCGAGGAAGAAATCAGCAAAATGAGGAAAACAATAAGTGAGTTGAAAAAGCAAATTGACACAACCCACACCACAGAATCTGTCAATGAAAATTCAATGCTAGAATTGAGTTTGAACTTAGATGATGTCCAAAAGGGTTTGAAAAATGTAAAAATCAGTCCGGAAACAGAAAAACTCTCGAAACCACCTCAGTTTGATGGAAAAACACCATGGGCAAACTACCGCCGACAATTTGAAGCTGCTGCAAAAGCGAATGGATGGAATGCAGAAGAAAGAGCTGTAAAATTAACACTGGCGTTGCGTGGAGAATCCACAAATATCCTACAAACCCTGACGGCACAAGAACAAGAGGACTACGAGCAGCTGATCAAACATCTAGAATTACGGTATGGACAGACCCATCTAGAACATGTATACCACTCACAGAACAAAAACCGCTGCCAGAAATAAAGCGAATCCCTACAGGAATTTGAAGCCGACATTGCACGCTTGGTTCGCCTTGCATACCCAGCCACACCGGAAAAGGTAATGGAACGACTAGCTGTTCAGGCATTCTTAGATAGACTTCGTGACCAGGAAACCAGAAAAGCATCAACACTAGCTCGTCCAACATATCTCGTGGATGCACAGGCACGCGCTTTGGAATTTGAGGCAGCGGAAGAGGCAGAGGCAGAAGCCAAAGTAAAGTCCGTATGATGGAAGAAGACCAACAGGAGCCTTCCAAACTTGAAGCTGCCTTGAGGAAAGTGATGAAGGAAGTGTTGGCTGAGAAAATACTAGTGAGATGCCGGAACTGTAGGAAACTCGGACATGTGCGTAGTCAATGTCCAACCCTCAAGAGGTCGAGACCAATGAAGGTTGTTTAGAAGAGGCAATCGTCGGCTTATACTCAGAAAGCCACAGTGAACAACGCATATGTCGTTGTCCTTCAACGACAGAACAAAGGATCCTTCGTAGACGGTTTCATCAACAACAAGCCCTGCGCAATGCTGCTGGATACAGGTGCGACTAGGACAATCCTTGGACCTGCTTTCATTAAAGCACCAGAGAGAATGGAACCATCATCCTGGAAGCTACGCACAGCAACATGAGAGCCGGCCACTATACATGGTGAGCTACCGATTGAACTGATTCTAGGCAGCACAAAAGTGAAACATCGGGCATTAGTAGCAGACATTGAGGACGATGCAATTGGAATGCAATTGGTATGGACATTATGAATTCCAGAGGGTTCGAATTGAACTTCAAAGATGGCGTCCTACGTGTGAATGGAGATGAGCTGGTGATACATGGAAGAAGTGAGGAGATGATTCGTGTTCTGCTGGCTGAAGATGTAGGTGTACCCGAGAGGGCTGAGACCATACTGGAGGCTCGCTTTGACGGAGGTGCGCGCGACGGAAGCGTGGTGATGTTCGAACCCAAGCTTCATGACGAGAAAATTGGACGGGAGATTGCACTAGGTAAGACTTTGTTGCGTGCTGATAAATTTGTGACAGTAAGGGTAATGAATGTCAATTATTACCCAGTGACCTTGAAGAAAGGAACTGTTTTGGGGAACTGCTCGTCAATTTCCTCTGTGATCAGGAGTGTACGCGGTACTGTTAGTCAAGACAACAACCTGACAGCGGAACTGGAAAAATTGGTTACCATCTCTTCCAAGGGCAATGAACGAGCTCAACACTCCAGATTGAGAGAATTAGTCAAGAAGTACCAAGACATCTTCGATACCGGACAAGGAAAAGGGGGTCGAAAGTTTTCAGGATGGAGTGCGGAAAAAACCACACGGTCAAAATGATTTTTCCAGGCGTCCGGGGCCGGTTTCACTCCAGCAATATTTCTCAACTCGCTTATTATGGACTCTGCCATTATCATAATCTAGGAAAGTTTTCAGGATAGAGTGTGAAAAAAACCAGATGGTCAATATGATTTTTCCAGGCGTCCAGGGCCAATTTCACTCCAGCAATATTTCTCAACTCTGATATTATGGACTCTGCCATTATCATAATCTAGGAAAGTTTTCAGGATAGAGTGTAGAAAGGAACACATGGCCAAATTAATTTTTCTGGGCGTCCAGGGCTGGTTTCACTCCAGCAATATTCCTCAACTCTCTTATTATGAACTCTGCCAATATCTTGCTCTACGAAACTGTTCAGGATAGCATGCAGAAAAAAACACATGGTCAAAATAAGTTTTTTGGGCGTTCAGGGCCAGTTTCAGTACAGCAATATTCCGCAACTCTGCTATCATGGCCTCTGCCTCAAAATCTACGAAAATGTTCAGGATAGAGTGCGGAAAAAAACCAAATGATCAAAATAATTTTTCCGGTCGTCAAGGGCCGGTTTCACTCCAACTAAATTCCTCAACTCCCTTATTATGGACTCTGCCATCCTCATAATCTAGAAAAGTTTTTAGGATAGAGTGCGGAAAAAACCCACATTGACAATATAATTTTTCCGGGTGTCCAAGGCCGGTTTGACTTCAGAAATATTCCTCAAATTCCTTATTATGGACGCTGCCATTATCATAATCTGGTAAAGTTTCCAGAATGAAGTGCGGAAAAGAACTGCATGTTCAAAATGATTCTTACAGGCGTCCAGGGCCGGTTTAACTCCAGCAATATTCCTCAACTTCCTTATAATGGACTCTGCCATCATCATAATCTGAAAAAGTTTTCAGGATAGAGTGCAGAAAAAACCCACATGGTCAAAATAATTTTTCCGGGCGTCCAGGGCCGGTTGTACTCTAGCGATATTCCTAAGATCCCTTATTATGGACTCTGCCATTATCATATCCTAGTAAAGTTTTCAAGATAGAGTGCAAGAATATCTAGATGGTCGAAATAATTTTTCCGAGCGTCCAGGGCCGGTTTCACTCCAGCAATATTCCTCGACTCCGTTATTATGGACTCCGCCATTTTCATATTCTACCAAAGTTTTGGGGATAGCGTAAAGAAAAACTCACATGGTCGAAATAGTTTTTCCAGGCTTCCAGGGCCGGTTTCAGTACAGCAATACACCGCAACTAATTTATTGTGGATTTTGCCATTTTCCAAATTTACGAAAGTTCTCAGGAAACAGTGCGGTAAAAACCACATGGTCAAACCGATGTTTCCGGGCGTCCAGGGCCGGTTTCACTCCAGCAATATTTCTCAACTCACTTATTATGGACTCTGTCATTATCATAATCTACGAAAGTTGTCAGAAAAGAGTGCGGAAAATTACCACATGGTCAAACTAAATTTTCCAGGCTTCCAGAGCCGGTTTCACTCCAGCAATAGTCCTCATCTCCCTTATTATGGACTCTGCCATCATCATAACTTAGGAAAGTTTTCAGGGTGGAGTACGAAAAAACCACATGGTCAGAATAATTTTTCCGGGCGTCTAGATAGAGTGCGGAAGAGAAACACATGGTCAAATCTACTTTTCCGGGCGTCCAGGGCCGGTTTCACTCCAGCAATATTTCTCAACTCCCTTATTATGGACTCTGTCATTATCATAATCTACGAAAGTTTTCAGCATAGCGTGCGGAAGAAAACCTGTTCAACAGAGCGTTGGACAGTATTCGATTGTGGTAACAACTTTTACCAATATAATTGAATGAACGAAAGAGTTACATAATTTATGATTCAAATATAAACAACATATGAAAATCAACTTGACATTCAATTATATAGAACAAATATATCATCTCCATGAGAACATTTCTTGCTTCTATCTTGATTCATCTCACCACTTCCCCTCAAGACAATGTTCATTTCTGAAGAAATACAGGAGTCCAAGCATTTTCACACAAGCATTATGTTTCGGTTTAGGTAAACCCTTGGTGAGAATATCAGCTGTCATATTTTTTGTCGATATATGCTTCACAGTAATTTTTTTGTTTTCAATCAAATTTTTGATAAAATGATACCTCAAATCAATATGTTTACTCCTAGCATGAAAAGTCGGATTTTCCGCTAGTTTGAGTGCGCTGAGATTATCATTGAACAATATTATGTCAGTCAAATCTTCTGGTCCCAAATCCTTCATGAAATTTTGATGATAGACAGCTTCTTTCACGGCTTCAGTCATCCCCATATATTCCGCTTCGGCAGAGGAGAGTGCGACTGCGCGTTGCTTCTTTGCATTCCATGAAATCGGACTTCCAGATAACATAAAAACAAATCCTGCATAGGATCTCCTGTCATCGAGACAAGATCCCCAATCTGAATCTACAAAACCTCTCAAACCTTCTTGATCTGATGAATAAACGATTCCTAGATCAATGGTTCCTTTCAGGTAACGTAGGACACGTTTAGCTGCCGTCCAATGCACCTTGCTGTAGCAGTTAGTGAACTGTCCAAGTAACTGACAGCAAAGCTGATATCTGGTCTCCTAGTAGTGCTCAGGTATGTCAAAGCACCAATCAGTTCACGATATGGAAGTTTCTATTCGTTTTCCATTGGGGCTTCTACGGGCTTTTTCAATTTTTGAATTTGGGTCCAATGGAGTTGACACATGATTTGTATCTCTCTGATATATCCTCTCTGGTGCATTGCTAATTCACCATTTTTCTTCGAGAATTTTATTCCAATGCAATATCCAACTTCTCCCAAGTCTTTCGCTTCAAAATGATTTGAAAGTTTTTGATAAAGGGAATATTTCGAAACTACTAAAATGTCGTCAACATAAATCACAATAATACTCAATTCTTCCCCTTGATTTATGCGATAAATACATGGATCGGAATTCAATGGTACAGCTCCAAATGAAATGAGAGCGGTATTCAGTTTTAAAGAGAAATATTCTCAATTGAAAATTTATTCAATACATGACTCATCTGGAAATGGAAAAAAGCCTACGATAAAATTGAAGTTACTTTTTGTAATATCTAACAGAAAACATCTACTTCCCCGGCAAAAGCCACACTGGACATTGAACTACATCTGATAGATTTCGAGAAAGACTCTATATAACTCGAGAGGAAAAAATCTGAAAGTGAAAATTTGCATTTTCATTCAGATAGCTGTTTATTTATTGAATGTCCAGTTTCCATTGGAGACTCTTATCTATAAATGAGATAAGGGAGAATGTTATTCAGAAGTATCACTCACAGAAAATCGCTCATTCCATTGATGCGTGAATAGTTGCATCTCTTTCGCTAGGCCTCCAATACATTTTGGTCGACAAAAATCTATTTCACTCTTCTAAGATCATCAGGGAGGTCGGAAGAATTGGAAAACATATTCTTCAGAAGCAATTTCAAACAATAGTGAGGAATTGTTGGACTATTTCTTGTGGGGTGAAACTTTGAAAATATTTTTCTGACATAAAACCTGTCATGGGTATGTCATGTTGATTTCATTGAAAATATAAACAGGATGTTCATAAAGTCAGTTGTGGAATCATCTCCGACTGAAAGTTGGAATTTAGTCGCTGTTTTCCAACTGACTTTATGAACATCCTGTTCATATTTTCAATTAAATCTACGGTATTCAGTTTGATTTCATTGAAAATATGAACAGGATGTTCATAAAGTCAGTTGTGGAATCATCTGCGACTGAAAGTTGGAATTTAGTCGCTGTTTTCCATCGTACAAGATAACCTCTCTTGGAAGGGATTCATGTTTTAAAGAGAAACATTCTCAGTTGAAAATTGAATCAATACATAACTCATCTGGAAATGGAAAAAAGCCTACGATAAAATTGAAGTTACTTTTTGTAATATCTAACAGAAAACAACTACTTCCCCGGCAAAAGCTACGCTGGACATTGAACTACATCTGATAGATATTGAGAAAGACCCTATATAACTCGAGAGGAAAAAATCTGAAAGTGAAAATTTGCATTTTCATTCAGATAGTTGATTATTCATTGAATGTCCAGTTTCCATTGGAGACTCTTATCTATAAATGAGATAAGGGAGAATGTTATTCAGAAGTATCACTCACAGAAAATCGCTCATTCCATTGATGCGTAAATAGTTGCATCTCTTTCGCTAGGCCTCCAATACATTTTGGTCGACAAAAATCTATTTCACTCTTCTAAGATCATCAGGGAGGTCGGAAGAATTGGAAAACATATTCTTCAGAAGCAATTTCACACAATAGTGAGGAATTGTTGGACTATTTCTTGTGGGGTGAAACTTTGAAAATATTTTTCTGACATAAAACCTGTCATGGGTATGGCGTGTTGATTTCATTGAAAATATGAACAGGATGTTCATAAAGTCAGTTGTGGAATCATCTCCGACTGAAAGTTGGAATTTAGTCGCTGTTTTCCAACTGACTTTATGAACATCCTGTTCATATTTTCAATGAAATCAACGGTATTCAGTTTGATTTCATTGAAAATATGAACAGGATGTTCATAAAGTCAGTTGTGGAATCATCTGCGAATGAAAAGTGGGATTTAGTCGCTGTTTTCCATCGTACAAGATAACCTCTCTTGGAAGGGATTCATGTTTTAAAGAAAAACATTCTCAGTTGAAAATTGAATCAATACATGACTCCTCTGGAAATGGAAAAACCCTACGATAAAATTGAAGTTACTTTTTTGTAATATCTAACAGAAAACAACTACTTCCCCGGCAAAAGCAACGCTGGACATTGAACTACATCTGATAGATATTGAGAAAGACCCTATATAACTTGAGAGAAAAATTCTGAAAGTGAAAATTTGCATTTTCATTCCGATAGTTGATTATTTATTAAATGTCCAGTTTCCATTGGAGATTCTTATCTATGAATGAGATAACGGAGAATGTTATTCAGAAGTATCACTCACAGAAAATCGCTCATTTCATTGACGCGAGGATTGCATCACTTTCGCTAGGCCTCCAATACATTTTGGTCGACAAAAATTTATTTCACTCTTCTAAGATCATCAGGGAGGTCGGAAGAATTGGAAAACATACTCTTCAGAAGCAATTTCACACTGTAATGAGGAATTGTAGGACTATTTCTTGTGCGGTGAAACTTTGAAAATATTTTTCTGACATAAAACCTGTCATGGGTATGGCATGTTGATTTCATTGAAAATATGAACAGGATGTTCATAAAGTCAGTTGTGGAATCATCTGCGACTGACAGTTGGAATTTAGTCGCTGTTTTCCATCGTACAAGATAACCTCTCTTGGAAGGGATTCTTGTTTTAAAGAGAAACATTCTCAGTTGAAAATTGAATCAATACATGACTCCTCTGGAAATGGAAAAACCCTACTATAAAATTTCAGTCGCAGATGATTCCACAACTGACATTATGAACATCCTGCTCATATTTTGAATGAAATCCTGACAACTTTCGTTGATTATGATAATGGCAGAGTCCATAATGAGTGAGTTATAGCCGGAGTGAAACCGGCCCTGGACGCCCCGAAAAATTGGTTTGACGATGTGGTTTTTCCGCACACTTTCCTGAGAACTTTCGTAGATTATGAAAATGGCAGAATCCACAATAAGTTAGTTGCAGAGTAGGTATTGCTGGACTGAACCGGCCCTGGACTCCTAGAAAAACTATTTCGACCATGTGGCTTTTTCTGCAGGCTATTCTGAAAACTTTGGTAGATTATGAAAATGGCAGAGTCCATAATAACGGAGTCGAGGAATATTTCTGGAGTGAAACCGACCCTGGACGCCTGGAAAAATTATTTTGACCATGTGATTTTTTTCCGAAATATATCCTGAAAACTTTCCTTGTTCATGATAGTGGCAGAGTCCATAATAAGGGAGTTGAGGAATACTGCTGGAGTAAAACTGGCCCTGTACGCCCGGAAAAATAATTTCGACTATGTGGTTTCTTCCGCACTCTATCCTGAAAACTTTCCTAGATTGGGATAATGGAAGAGTACATAATAAGGGAGTTGAGGAATATTGCTGGAGTTAAACCAGCCCTGGACTCCCGGAAAAATTATTTTGACCAAGCGGATTCTTTCCGCACTCTATCCTGAAATCTTTCCTAGATTATGATGATAACAGAGTCCATAATAAGAAAGTTGAGGAATATTGCTGTAGTGAAACCGGCTCTGGACGCCCGGAAAAATCATTTCGACCATGTGGTTTCATACGCACTATATCCTGAAAACTTTCCTAGATTATGATAATGGCAGAGTTCATAATAAGAGAGTTGAGTAATATTGCTGTATTGAAACCGGCCCTGTATGCCCAGACGAATCATTTCGACCATGTGGTTTCTTCAGCACTCTATCCTGAAAACTTTCCTAGATCAAGATGATGGCAGAAGTCATAATAATGGAGTTGAGTAATAATGCTCGAGCGAAACCGGCCATGGACAGACGGAAAAATTATTTTGACCGCACTCTATCCTGAAAACATTTCTAGAGTATGACAATGACAGAGTCTATAACATGAGAGTTGAGGAATATTTCTGGAGTTAAACCGGCTATGGACACCCTGAAAAATAATTTTGAAATTGTGCTTTTTTCCGCACTCTATCCTGAAAATTTTTCCTAGATTATGATAATAGCAGAGTCCATAATAAGGGAGTTGAGGAATATTGCTGGAGTTATACCGTCCCTGGACGCCTGGAAAAATGATTTTGACATTGTGGGTTTTTTCCGCACTCTAAGCTAAAAATTCTCCTAGATTTTGATAATGGCATAGTCCATAATAAGGGAGTTGAGGAATATTGCTGGAGTGAAACCGGCCCTGGACGCACGGAAAAACTATTTTGACCATGTGGTTTTTTTCTGCACGCTGTCCTGAAAACTTCCGTAGAATATGATAAAGGGAATCCATAATAAGGAACTTGAGGAATATTGCTGGAGTTAAATCATCCCTGGACACACGAAAACATCATTTTGACCATGTGGTTTTTTGTGCACGTTATGCTGAAAACTTCCGTAGATTAAGATAATGGCAGAGTCCATAATAAGGGAGTTGAGGAATATTGCTGGAGTTAAACCAGCCCTGGACACCCGAAAAAATTATTTTGACCATGTGGTATTTTTCCGCACCCTATCCTGAATTTTTTTTTAGATTAAACAATAAGGGAGTTGAGGAATATTGTTGGAGTAAAACCGGCCCAAGACGACCGAAAAAATTAGTTTGACCATGTGGTTTTTTCCGCACTCTTTTCTAACAACATTCGTAGATTATAATGATGGCAGTGTCCATAATAAAGGAGTTGAGAAATATGCCTGGAGTGAAACCGGCCCTAAACGCCCAGAAAAATTATTTTGACCATGTGTTTTTTTACGCACTCTATCCTGAGATTATGAAAATGGCAAAATCCACAATAAATTAGTTGCAGAGTATTGCTGGACTGAAACCGGCCCTGGACGCCTGGAAAGACTATTTCGACCATGTGGGTTTTTCTGCACGCTATCCTGCAAACTTCCATAGAATATGAAAATGGCAATCCATAATAACGGAGTCGAGGAATATTGCCGGAGTGAAACAGCCCCTGCACTCTTGGAAAAAGTATTTTGACCAAATAGATTTTTGTGCACTCTATCTAAAAAATTTTACTAGGACATGATAATGACAGAGTCCAAAATAAGGGAGTTGAGGAATATTGCTGTAGAGAAACCGGTCCCGGACGACCGAAAAAAATAATTTGACCATTTGATTTTTTTCGGCACTCTATCCTGAAAACTTTCCTAGATTATGATAATGGCAGAGTCCATGATAAGAGATCTGAGGAATATCGCTGGAGTAAAACCAGCCCTGGACGCCCTGAAAAATGATTTTGACCATATGTGTTTTTTCCGAACTCTTTCCTGGAATCTTTTCCAGATTATGATGATGGCAGAGTCCATAATAAGGGAGTTGGGAAATATTACTGGAGTGAATACGGCCCTGGACGTCTGAAAGAATCATTCTGAACATGCAGCTCTTTTCCGCACTCTATTTTGGAAACTTTACCAGATTATGATAATAGCAGCATCCATAATAAGGAATTTGAGGCATATTTCAGAAGTTCTGCCGGCGCCGTACGCCCGGAAAAATTATTTTGACAGTGTGGATTTTATCCGCACTCTATCCTGAAAACTTTCCTAGATTATGACGATGGCAGAGTCCATAATAAGGCAGTTTAGGAATTTTGCTGGAGTGAAACCTGCCCTGGACGCCCGGAAAAATTATTTAGACCATTTGGTTTTTTCCTCACTCTATCCTGAAAATTTTTGTGGATTCTGAGGCAGAGTCCATGATAGGAATATTGCTGTACTGAAACCGGTCCTGGACGCCCGAAAAAATTATTTTGACCATGTGGTTTTTTTCTGCATGCTATCATGAACACTTTCGTAGATTATGATAATGACAGAGTCCATAATAAGAGAGTTGAGGAATATTGCTGGAGTGAAACCGGCCCATGACGCCCGGAAAAGTTGAATTGACCATGTGTTTCTTTTCCGCACTCTATCCTGAAAACTTTCCTAGATTATGATAATGGCAGAAGCCATAACAATGGAGTTGAGGAATATTGCTAGAGTTAAACCGGCCCTGGACGCCCGGAATAATTATTTTGTCAACGTGGGTTTTTTCCACACTTTATCCTGAAAACTTTCCTAGATCATGATAATGGCGGAGTCCATAATAAGGGAGTTGAGGAATATTGCTAGAGTGAAACTGGCCCTGGACGCCCGGAAAAATTATTTTGACCAAGTGGTTTCTTTCCGCACTCTATCCTGGAAACTTTCCTAGATTATGATAATGGCGGAGTACATAATAAGGGAGTTGAGGAATACTGCTGGAGTGAAACTGGCTCTGGACGCCCGGAAAAATCATTTCGACCATGTGGTTTTCTTCCGCACTCTTTCCTGAGAACTTTCCTAAATTATGATAATGGCAGAGTCCATAATAAGGGAGTTGAGGAATATAGCTGTAGTAAAACCGGCCCTGGACGCCCAGAAAAATTATTTTGACCAAGTGGTTTCTTTCCGCACTCTATCCTGAAAACTTTCCTAGACTGTGATATTGGCATAGTCCATAATGAGGAGTTGAGTAATATTGCTGGAGTGAAACCGACCCTGGACACACGGAAAAATCATTTTGACCATGTGGGTTTTTCCACACTCGATCCTGATTTTTTTTTAGATTACGATAATGTCAGAGTCCATAATAAGGGAGTTGAGGAATATTGCTGGAGTGAAACCGGCCCTGGACGCACGGAAAAACTATTTTGACCAAGTGGTTTTTTTCTGCACGCTATCCTGAAAACTTCCATAGAATATGATAAAGGGAGTCCATAATAAGGAACTTGAGGAATATTGCTGGAGTTAAATCATCCCTGGACACACGAAAACATCATTTTGACCATGTGGTTTTTTGTGCACGTTATGCTGAAAACTTCCGTAGATTATGATGATGGCAGAGTCCATAATAAGGGAGTTGAGGAATATTGTTGGAGTAAAACCGGCCCTGGACGCCCGGAAAAATTAGTTTGACCATGTGGTTTTTTTCCGCACTCTTTTCTGACAACATTCGTAGATTATGATGATGGCAGTGTCCATAATAAGGGAGTTGAGAAATATGCCTGGAGTGAAACCGACCCTAAACGCCCAGAAAAATTATTTTGACCATGTGTTTTTTTACGCACTCTATCCTGAGAACTTTCGTAGATTATGAAAATGGCAAAATCCACAATAAATTAGTTGCGGAGAATTGCTGGACTGAAACCGGCCCTGGACGCCTGGAAAGACTATTTCGACCTTGTGGGTTTTTCTGCACGCTATCCTGCAAACTTCCGTAGAATATGAAAATGGCAGTCCATAATAACGGAGTCGAGGAATATTGCCGGAATGAAACAGTCCCTGAACTCTTGGAAAAAGTATTTTGACCATATAGATTTTTTTGCACTCTATCTAAAAATTTTTACTAGTACATGATCATAGCAGCATCCATAATACGGAATTTGAAGAATATTTCTGAAGTTAAACCGGCGCCGGACGCCCGGAAAAATTATTTTGATAATGTGGGTTTTTTCCGCACTCTATCCTGAAAACTTTCCTAGATCATGATGACTGTAGAGTCCATAATAAGGGAGTTTAGTAATTTTGCTGGAGTGAAACCGGCCCTGAACGCCCGTAAAAATTATTTTGACCATTTGGTTTTTTTTCTGAACACCATCCTGAACATTTTCGTGGATTCTGAGGCAGAGTGATTATAGGAGAGTTACGGAATATTGCTGTACTGAAACTGGTCCTGAGTTTTTTTCTGCATTTTATCATGAACACTTTCGTAGATTATGATAATGACAGAGTCGATAATAAGAGAGTTGAGGAATATAGCTAGATTGAAACCAGCCCAGGATGCCCGGAAAATTATTTTGACCATGTGTTTTTTTTTCTGCAAGCTATCCTAAAAATTTTAGTAGATTATGATAATGACAGAGTCCATAATAAGAGAGTTAAGGGATATTGCTAAAGTGAAACTGACCCCGGACGCCCGGAAAAATTATTTCGACCAAATTGGTTGTTTTCCGCACTCTTACCTGAGAACTTTCCTAGATTATGATAATGGCAGAGTCCATAATAATGGAGTTGAGAAATACTGCTGTAGTGAAATCGGCCCTGGACGCCCAGAAATATTATCTTGACCAAGTGGTTTCTTTCGCAATCTATCCTGAAAACTTTCCTGGATTATGATAATGACAGAGTACATAATGAGAGAGTTGAGGAATATTGCTGGAATTGAACCGTCCCTGTACGCCTTGAAAAATGATTTGGACATTGTGGATTTTTTCCGCACTCTATCCTAAAAACTTTCCTAGATTGTGATAATGGCATAGTCCATAATGAGGGAGTTGAGTAATATTGCTGGAGTGAAACCGGCCCTGGACACACGGAAAAATCATTTTGACCATGTGGGTTTTTCCGCACTATATCCTGAAAATTTTCCTAGATTGTGATAATGGCATAGTCCATAATGAGGGAGTTGAGTAATATTGCTAGAGTGAAACCGGCCCTGGACACACGGAAAAACCATATTGACCATGTGGGTTTTTCCGCACTAGATCCTGAAATTTTTTTCAGATTATGATAATGGCAGAGTCCATAATAAGGGAGTTGAGGAATATTGCTGGAGTGAAACCGGCCCTCGACGCCCGGAAAAAATATTTTGACCAAGTGGTTTTTTTCCGCACTCTATCCTGTAAACTTCCGTAGAATATGATAAAGGGAGTCCATAATAAGGAAGTTGAGGAATATTAGTAGATATCAAATGAGAATGCAACGGGAGGAGGGTCTATACAAATGAGAGTGCAACGGGAGGCACATGTCAGCAGAAAGTCCATAAGAGAGCAACGGGAGGAAGGTCTATACAAATGAGAGCGCAACAGGAGGTACACGTCAGCAGAAAGTACACGCGTCAGATATCAAATCGCCTGGAATTTGCTGACGCCATAGTTCCGGTCAATGAAATTTGATACGGGTTCAATGACCTACTTAAAGGTTAATGAATGCACGTGTCAGATACCAAATCAACAGGAATTTGCTGACGCCATATTTCCGGTAGGCGAAATTTGATACGGGTTCAATGACCTATTTTTAGGTTAATGAATGCACGTGTCAGGTATTTCATTTGAAAACATCCGGTCGCGTGTCATCAGCAGAATCCAATACAGGTTCAACGACCTCTCATAAAGTCAAAACCTATGAGAGAGCAATGGGAGTCAAGGTCAAAACCTATGAGAGAACAAAGGGATTCGCACACAAGTCTTTTCGAAAATAATTCTCCCCACTACTATATCGATAAAAATATATAAGCGGAGGAAGATATCTTAGCAAGTATTCTATTATCAAAATGAATTATACCGATTTCAAATTTGACTTGTCGAAAGAATATTTTTGCAAAGAAAAATCAAAAGTGGTGCTGTGTGAAAAAAAATTCCCTTTGAATAAATCCAAATGTAAATTCGTTGTTGCGAATCTTTCATATGATTTGAATTTCACTCCATGTATTGAAATTACTGGAAATAAGGGAGACCGAGTAATTTTCACAGAAAACGAGTGGAAGCAGTCTTTGACACACCAAGGAATCATCACCAATTATTTGTACTCATCAGATCAACCGAAGACCATTGAAGACGATAGATTCACCATTGAGTTTAGCCAATTTACTAACGGAAGAGTAGTCAAAATCATAAAAGACCACTCCTCAGTGTACTTGGGGTTCGAAACAGTTTGCAACCTATGGGAACTCCAACCCCTAATTGATTATAGGGTAGATATCTTGAAAAGACATCATTATGGAGAATATTTCCAAATTTTGAAAAATGGACTGTGCAAGCTGTGTGGTGATGTGTTGCAAAATGCTTTGAATCTGCTGCAACCAAGGGTGAACCACAACAGTGAAAATATAAGTTCAACTCTGGAATTCATATATCTTTACCCAGAAGTTTTCAGGGCTGAGTTTTCTGATAAACCATGAATAAGAGGGTGATAATTGATGAAAGTTGCAACAAGACTTATTATATGTTCGCATGGAAATTTGCATACAAGGATTCTCGGAAAACTTATTGAGCTTATGAGGCAATCGATAGAATGCGCTTTGAGAGGAGGATAAGAAACACTTCATATATCATCAACCCAATTTTGGATTCAACACATAGACAAATAATTTTCAATCATAGATTTGTAATAAATGTATAATGTAAATGCTTTATAAATAAAACTGTTTTGTGAATTTCATATTGTTTTATTGAAAAAATATCATACAAAATCATTTTTTGATATCCATGAATTATGCTCATTGCTCAAACCTAACCATTCGATGTATAGTTTATCTCCCTTTTTTCTTAAAATTTTTTCAACCAGAAACACATCAGGGTGTTTAACTTTTTGGAGCTCTCCTTCATAAAATCCACCTTGTATCTCAACATCATTTTGATCTTTGACAAAATAAACAGCAGGATTTGACTGATAGACTTTTCTCACAGTGAAAATTTCATTGGACCAGTTTGGTGTATACCCTTTAGCAAATGCCTCCCGGTACTTACTTATTCTCACATGATCATTGAGTTTAAATTTTCGTTCCCTTGGATCCACTGTTTTGAGATGACCATATATGTTATTGAGTAAATACTTCTCATGGATTTTTTTTACATCTTTGGGTTTCATTCCTATCGTGCTGTGTACGGAATTGTTATAGTTAAAAACTATATCTGGTAGAATACCCAACCATTTGTAGCTTCCTTGTAGGCTGAATTGTTTCCACATTCTATTTTTCAAAGTACTGTTTACTCTTTCAACTATACTAGCTTTCAAATTGGAGAAAGTACTGTAATGATTAATTTTCCACTTATCCATCAACTGCTTGAATTTTCCATTGTAGAACTCTTTTCCCATATCCGTTTGTAGGTTCATGGTTTTAGTTTTCATATCTCTTAATATTTTTTGCATAGCATGAGTCACATCTTCACGACTTTTAGTTTTAACGGGCTCACACCAAACATATTTGGAAGATACGTTTATGACAACCAAAATGGACTTAAATCCTTTGTTATTTTTTGAGTAGGGGATCATTTCAACCAAATCAGCTTGGAAAAGATCATTCAAACCTTTAACGATAACATGTCTTCTTTTGAAATGTCTTCTTGAATTTTTATGTAATTCTTCTACAATATCCTCTTTGATTTTTTCCATTTTCAGTTATAGGGCACTGAAGTACAATTTCAACAAACAGTTGATTATGTTGCTGCTGATCGACTGAGAAAGTGATCTCATCACCTTTATTTAAAACCTTTCCTATGAGGCTAATCAACGGAACAGTATCTGCATCTTCTTCTCCTAGTGATATATATGTTATATATATATATATATATATATATATATATATATATATATATATATATATATATATATATATATATATATATATATATATCAAGCGGCAGTTTTGGGGACCTGAAAATACATGTATTTTTTTCTGTATACATCGTCCCAGATGACGATATATAGTTCATGTATATAAAGATTTTTCCAAAATTTTCCCTCATTTTTCATATAGATACCCCTCTATATACTGGTATTTATTGGGACTTAAGAAAATTTGAGTTTTTCCGCAAACATTGTGATGATAGATTATTGGAAATTGTCAACTCATGAATAGAAAGAGTTCGAAATTAATCTCTCCTAACATCAACATATATAGTCGTGATGATGACTGATTATGACACATTATGACATATCTTCTTGTCTCAGTTACGATTTTATTTGATTGTTCACTATTTGCGTGAGTTTCTTGGTATCAAATTAAATGAAGGTGTTTGGAAAAGATTGCAATATGAACAAAAATAATTAGGATAATCAACAGAAGATTATAACAGTCGCGGATTGCTTTGTTAAATTAAACTGAGTCCCTGTTATTTTCAGTTTTATCTTATTTCAACCAAATTTCAATATTCATAAATATCTTTTTTTTTCTCTAAAAATTCAGTCACCGTACTTAATCTCTGAATTTTTCCAATCTTTTGGATGCGAACTTTCCTTCGTAATAATTGTAAGGATTTCATGAATTCATGTTATGCATAGATACGTAAAAATACCTTTCACAAAATATAAATCCAGTTAAATTTTTCTCAAGAAACTGATTATATCACGTGACATGTTTTTTTTATAGATAATAAGTATTTACGTTCTTCGAAAAAACATAACATCGATATTAAGAGGGGTTTAACCTTACAAGTGGCTATTGGGAAAACAAGGAACAGGAGAAATAAAAATACTCGGAGCGCAATGAATAAATTCAAGATTTTTGTTTACCATAAGATTCTAAAAGGTTGGCATCTCTTCATTCAAAATCACACCGTCAAAAGTGATATTCGCTGAATCCCTGCAGACTTAATTTTGAGCATTTTTCTTCACTGATTCGAGCGCCCTATGCACTTTTACAGAGATACTATGAATGCTTCAATGAATTGTGGATTAATAACACTGAAACTATTCAGGAAACTTTCGCACAGGAGAGGAGACGAAAACAATTGAGGTTGTAAATGGGTTTATTGAAGTTTCGAATAATACTATGCCGAATTGGGTACCTATAAAAGAACAATCATGGTGAATATTATCAAACTATAACTCCTATATATTCGAATATGACAGGCATTCGATTATATCCTTGGTTTTGTATATTTTTTGTCTTGGTTTAAAGTTGAAAGCTGTATGTTCCATATTCTCACATAAAAATTTTACTGAACATTTACTTTCTGGAAATGGGTGAACAAGTAAAATTGATTCATTGAAATATCGTGATTACCTTCCATGTTACTCACCCCATTTGGTACTAATAACTAATAGTTATTTTCCTAACAAGTGCGCAAAGTGTTTCTCCGCACGAATTTACTTCGTATAACTTTTTGCATGCGGAAAAGGCACTTTGCTCACGTGTTAGGAACACAATTTTTCCTACGAGCTTCATATCAGATAACAACGAAGATAAAAAAAAATATAACTCATTGAATAATGTATAGTTAAACTTGATAGAAAGAACTATACAACAAACAATTACATAACAATAAAAATAATAATAGAAAAGTAATTTATTTGTTCGTAATATTTATAATGAAAGAACAATTATTATTGACATTTCGCAAATTGAGCTCGTCGCCAGAGCTGCTCATTTAACAGCTATTAAACCTTTTTATGATTTGATGAATAGAAAAGTGTCGGTTTTTACAGATTCTTGCTGACAGAAACTGAGGAAAAATCTGACATCGTAATTATATCAAAGTTGACCAGTACACTTATTGTTGTTTGACAATATTATATATAATGATTCATCATTATACAAGGTACTGAAAAAATTATAATTTTTTTGTTTCAATCTAAAATACAAATATCGGGAAATACGATTGAAAGGTAAACGGGAACACACTTGCAACGGCTTTTTACTTTTCCGTACTTAGTGCGGAAAAAAATCTTATCCGCACGGCGTCCGGAAAAGTGTAACTTTGCGCACGCAGATGTATGCAGAAAAGTACTACTTTGCGCACGCTCGTAGGAAAACATATTTTCGTGAACGACGGGCGGCGAATTTTTATTATCATAAAGCGAAATTATGTCGAGTTCGAATTATCGAAATGGTAATAAATACCGTAAGTGACTCTTTTTAAAGAAATTATCAACCAATAAGAAGAATAATAAGGTAATAAATAAGGCAATTGAATATTTTATGGCAGAACCTCTATTAATTTATATTGTGATCATCAGATTATCATATACTTAGGCAAAAACCATAATATGAAAACAGTCAAACATAGATTCCAAGCAAATGCTCGAACACGGGAATTATGTTTTTCAACACAATTTTTAATTATTTTTATTCAAGAATAATCTACAGGGTGACCTTCTTTCGAGTGAAGATAGGTAAGACCATTTTTCTTTGAACTTTTTTTTGCTATCGGTTAGAATTCAACAATACCAAGCTTGATGGTAGGTATAATTCCAAGTACGGGTATTTTCGATTTCAAAGTTTCCATACCTATATCCAAATAGTGTGAAAGCGCAATATTCGACAAATCAAAGATCGAACCGCCGCCTACTTTGTTACACTAATTGGTTATTATGAAAATCTGAATAACGGATATCTCTGTACTACTTTTAAATAACCATATCAAACATGTTATTCGACTTCCTTATGTTAATCTCTGATCGATAATGGAATGACATAGGTATGGTGTGTTCTATGAAAAAAAATAGTTTTCTCCATCATTAATATGTACTTATTTTTACATTAACCTGCTGGGGAGATGAAACCCTATTTCATCTTCAAAGCACTATCAACAATAGCTACAGAGAAAATTGTATCTAAAAACGTGTTATTGGAGGATCTTAAGGGGGTCAAATGAATGTTGCTAAATAAATTGTTACTATAAATGTGATCAATGGATAATTTCCAATGTAATAAAGTCTCATCATAATTATTAGTGAGGCCAAAATCATGATTCATTTCAATTAGTTCGATGAAGAGATACAATTTCCTCTGTAGCTTTGGAGCTGAGATAAGTTTTCATGTCCCCAGCACGTTCATGTACAAATATTTCACCAAGAAGGACGAAAATAAACATGACAAGATGAATACCCTTACGCTGCCGCGGTTCAAAGCACGACTTTATACAAGCCTAGCGCTACCCCTCTTACTGGTGATGCCGTCTTTCCAGTTTTATTCTGTTCAAGAAATAGAATCTACCCAAATACCAAAAGTACATCAAAATCACACTCGGAGAGAGTTTCGCCAACAAAGTTAACATTTCCAGTGAAAGACTGTATCGGAATACTACATGTACCTCAAATGGGCATATTTAACCTGATTTTTATAACCTGTGCTTCCCCAGAGCCATGGAAGACCGCTCGAGTTTGCAAAGTTAAAAAAAATGAGACTCCACCGATATCAAGAACTATATATTATATTATAATATCGACGACAGTATCGATTGTATACGACTACAATTTGAAATAGATTTAATCAAACTCTGGTGTAATTATAATCGTCTCCAGCTGATTGTATCCAAATGCAATATAATATCGTTTAAAAAAATGTAATCTTACATGTTCATAACCATTGTTTATAGAGAAAGAAGATAGCCTATCTTACGTACTTTCAGTTGGATTCAAATGGAGACCATCACAAGAGGTCGCTAGTCCACGAGTCTCCAGCCACGTCTTTTCTTAATTTTAACGTATGTATTTGATCAGTTCGTAAAATATGATTTATTGAATAATCCGATAGATGGCTATGAAATATGATTTTGACACATGCATCCTATCCAGCGTTGTACTGGTAAACTCTTACCCAGGAACTTTATGTTATCAAGACCATTCCCAGTGAATTTTGTGTTTATTTGTTTTGTGCCATTCTCATTTTTGAAATTGTCACGTTACCCTTCGTGTATTGTTGAATATTATATTTGTTCAACACTTGCTATTAATATACAGGGTGGGGCACCGAAAACGAAACAGATCGAATATCTTCGAAACGCATGTGTTGTGAATAAAATGCAGAAACACGTCGATTTTTAATCCAAGGGGACATCTTTCTATCATAACCTCAACTGTCATACCTTTCTTCCCACCCCTTGGGCACTATATCACCCAGACAATTTGAATGGGGAAAGTAGTAAGTGTGACACATCATTAGGAAGGTAACTTCATAAGGAATTCAGCCATGTCAATTTTTGCCACCTAACTTTTTATTTTGGCGCCCTCTTGCGGGACAAACAACTGTTGCGTATTCCAAATTTGCATTTGCAAGCTATTCTGACATAAATTAGGTGACGATGCATTATGGAATTTTTCTAAATGAAAAAACAAAATGGCGGCTCAAAATGGCGGACATGATTTGCAATTATGGTGCGATTCGATTAAAAATTGATATCAGGTGGTTTTCAAGGTCGAAAATTATGATTTGTTTCTCAATGCGAAAAATTAAGACGGTGGCTCCAAGATGGCGGAGGAAATTTGTAATTCTGGTCTGATTCGAATCAAAATTAGTATGTGGGAATTTTCAGGGTGAAAGATGATGTTAATGATGAAAGATTATGATTCTTCTTTCTCTATAAACACTGTCATAAACATTGACTACTCGATACATTCGCGAGTCTGGAAATTGCCAAGTATAAACATATGAATTCTGATGAGCCCATTGTTCAAGTTTAAACTACAATGAAGGTTTCTCCTCTTCACAGTAAAGTTATTAGTTATTATTTACCAAGGAAAATTTTTGTCATCAAATCCAAAGCAAGTAGAATAAAATTTATTCAGAGTAAGTAAATTCCAAAAATTAGGTAAACAATAAGTATAGGTAATTTGGTAATAAGTGCGCTAGATAAGTAGTAGAGCAGGTGACTTTGGAAAGAAACAAGTAAACAATTAGTTTATATTTGATGTAGCGATTCAGATAAGTAGTATAAATAGAAGTAAGTTAGAATTAGTAGTTCAGTGAGCTTTAGTTCTTGAAGATGCCAACTTTTTTGGCGAAACGCGCATCGAGTGCGATTTTGACGTAGTTTTGGTGTTTCGGTAGTTTCTGTCTCGTGAATTATATTCAGAGCAAAGGTTTAAAATATTAATTTATTCCGGTTTCCTTCTGGTCAGTTAGTTATATTTTCAGCCCATTCCTAACTGGGTGGCACCCTTCACACCAGATGAATGATTTTCAGAACATCGTCAGTTTTTGTTAAATTCTTTAGTATAATTCAAATTGAAGTAGGATTCGAGTTGGATAATTCATCTCAAAGTTCACTATCCGAACATTTTGATTTCATGGAATCTGAATCATCTTTCAACATTCTATTGTAAAATAGGAAACATATTACAATAAAATTTGAATTTGAACAGAACTTGAAACACCGTCGACACTTCCAGTTTATCAGACTTTGCTGATGTTATTATCGATGGTGTATTCCGTTTGAATGATTCCTACAGGAAAGAATCTTATGCGCCCAATGAAGAAAAAAGATGAACGATGTCTTTTCATTACGGAAAATTTTCAAGATGAAAATTTATGTTTTATATGGTTGAACTCAGAAAAGCCGTATAATTGCGAAACGTATTTTTCACACACTAGGAAATTCGGTAGATAGTCTCTTACGCTGAATCCATTCACTTAAACAATATGCAGCAGCAGACTTTCTTACAGAAATTTTTTATAAGTATCTAGGTATAATGAAGTCCCGTAGGCTTTTTTTATATCTTGAACCATTTTTGCAGTGTTTCCATCTAGATTTTGATAAATGCGAATTTTTATTTGTATGTTTGAATTGTATCTGCTCATGCCTAACTACATCCTTACAATTTTTCATTAGCTATATCAGTACCTTTCTCTGGCCTCAGGCATCGAAAGCTTCGAAGCATTCAAGGTCAAATTTACTATAAACATCACAATATTTCACACCCCAATGAATTGAAGTGAGATAATAATAATAATAATAATAATATTCCTTTATTCATCTTCACAAATAATACAAGTATTGAACATAATATTTCAAACAGATGATGAATAGGCGGGGTTCAGCTATTAAAGCTGGTTTTAAACCCAACCTTAACGTACACAAATAAATCTACAAAATATAAATACAGTTATAACACACGTAGTAACTGAAAAATAAACAAAATTAGCGATAAAGAAAGATATTAATTTATCAGTACAAGTACTAACAATACGCCAATTATGTACATACAAATATTGTTATAAGTGGCATCCCTTTCTACATAAACCAAGATTCATTGCAAGAGTCATAAGACTAGAATATACATCACTGCCTTGTTCGAAAAAAGACTTTCAACCGTTTTTTGAAGTTACTCAGACTATAATCTTTAAACTCATCGGGCATGGCATTGTACAATTTAGCTGAATTATATGAGAAACCACGAGTGTACATTGCGGTTGTGTGCCTTGGAATCAATAACTGATGTTTTTTGCGGGAAATATTATTTCGTGAGAGAGAGACCAATTTTTCGCGCAGATATACTGGAGTTCCTGATAAAAGAATTTTATGGACGTAGGTGAGGAGGTGTATTTCTCTTATTTGCTTCAATTTCAACCACCCAGAGTCCTCAAAGGAATCACTAATATGGTCATATTTGCGTATACCATATGCGAATCTAATACAGCTATTTTGAATCTTTTGCAGCCGTAGAGCATTATGTTGATCTAAGGCAGGTCCGTAAATACAATCACAGTAAGCGATTCGTGATAATATCAATGACTCGCAGAGATTTAATTTGAGTTTTTTTGACATCAAATGTCTACTGGGATATAACTGCCTTAAAACATTAAATGAGGCTTTACACAACTGATTGATATGTTTTGTAAATCTCATATCAGTATCGATCCATAAGCCCAGGTTCTTACATTTGCTCACAAACGAAATAGGAGTTCTATCAATTCGTATAGAAAGTAAGTTGCGAACAGAATTTCTCTTTCTCTTGGCACCAAATAGCATAACTTGAGATTTTTTTGAATTCAGTTTTAAATTGTGTGCACAAGACGCGTCAAATACAGTTTCAAGATTTCTGTTTATATTTTCCTCGGCTACATTGACTTCACTAAAACTGAACGACATATACAATTGGGTGTCATCCGCGTAGTGGTGTATTTTTATTGACCTGACGTACTCATGAAAATCGCTTATATACAGAGCAAAGAGAAGGGGTCCCAAGACAGAGCCTTGTGGAACACCATATTGTCTACTCAAAGCTGAAGAATGGTCACCATCCAGAATGACAGTTTGTGTCCGACCGGTCAGATAACTCTTCACTAATGAAACCGCACTTCCAGAAAAACCAAGATATTTCAATTTTTCACAGAGAACTGTTGGATCCAGAGTATCAAATGCTTTGCTGTAATCCAACAAAACGAGACAAATGAAGTTTCCCTCATCAATCGCTTTGAAAATGTCATCTGTAATCATACTCAATGCTGTAGTAGTACTGAATTGTGGGCGAAAACCAGATTGTACATCGGTGATCAGATTTGTCCTACTCGAAAATGTTGACATCTGTTCTTTAATGATCATTTCGAATGCTTTTGATAAAGTTGGGAGAATACTGATCGGTCTTATATCTGAGAGTTCTGACGGTTCATTACATTTTGCTAATGGCCTGACATTGGCATGTTTCCACACAGAGGGGAATTTACTGGATATGATGGCGAAATTAAAAATATATGTAATATATTTCAATAAATGTGGTTCTATCAGTTGCAGCATGCGAATGGAAATCTCATCAGATCCAACTGCATTGCTCTTGATTTTATTGAGATATTTCAGGACAGTTTCCGGATCCACGGTACTAAAGTTAAAATCATGCTCATTTAAAGGGATTGAGTATTTATCAAGCATAGCAGTTTGTTTCTGGGTTTTACTCAATACTGGTATATTGGAAAAATGTGCATTCAATAAATCCAAATTTTTCAATTGAAGAGGAATATCAGGTGTGCTTTTATCACGGAGTACTTCAAGGGATCTCAGGGTATTCCAGGTGTTCTTGGCGTTTTTTTGTTTCAAAACATAGTTCAAGTAAGCGACTTTCTCTCTGCGTATGGCACTACCGACGTAGTTCCGTAGGTCCTTATAATAATTCCATGAGCCACTTGTCTTTAATTTTTTATATCGTTGAAAAGCTTTGTGTTTGAGTTGAAGCATTTTATATATATTGTAAGTTATCCAAGGCGATGGTGGCTTAGTAGCCTTCATTGTTCGATAAGGTGCATGAACATCGAATAGATTTGTGACTTGGTAATTAAAAAAAGTGAGCATATCATCCACCTGATCAAAATTGAATATTAAATTCCAGTTGATATTACATATATCTTGATTGAATGACTCCATATCAAAGTTATTGAAGTTGCGGTAAGAAATATATTTGACATATTTGCATTTGGGTAGATCAATTTCACATGTAAATGCGAGGTGATCTGAGATACCATCAATATCCAACACATTTATTGCTGAAAAATGTTGTGAGTTGTTGACTATCATCAAATCTATAAGTGTCTGACTGGTATCCGTTACTCTAGTTGGGGAGTTTATTAATTGAACCAAATTGTATGAGTCATATATATTGAGTAACAAATCATGTTTACGATCCAGCGTCAGCATATCAATATTGAGATCGCCAACTATGATAAATATATCACTTTCGGGAAGGAAGTTAACTATTGCGTCCTCTAGTTCTATCAGACAATTCGTGATGTTAGCAGATGGCGGGCGATAAACAACAGATATAACGAGTGATTTATGTTTATATTTTATGGACAGCCATAGTTGTTCAAGAAACGGACTAACATTTGAAAATAAAATAGAGCAGTTTAGATAGTTTTTTATGTAGAAAGCAACACCTCCCCCTGCGCCCTCTCTATCCACATGGAAGAGTTTGTAACCCCTAATAGCAATCATTTCAGTATCACTTCGATTACTTAGCCATGTTTCTCCCAAGGCAACAATGTCTATTTCATTATCCATTATATATTTCCTTAGAATTACAAACCCAGTTGAGAGTGATCTAACATTGAGATGCAATAAACTGAGGCTTACCTGCATCTTATCGCGAATACAAAATAAACAAAATAGCGGAAGTCATAAGAGTATTGATTTTATTAAAGAATAACAATGTTTCGTATAAGGTTTATCTTTGAGATCTGGTAATAATTTTACCCTCAGTATTACTTTTATCACCCGAAGTTGAGTTAGCACGACTGGTATTCTTCCTCATTCCTTCAAAAATAGTTTCGCCTGGTATAGCTGTCAGCACTTTACCACTGCTTGCAGAAGAAAATACCGGTTGCGATCCAGGAGTCGGATGTATAAAATTCGATAAGGAGGAGACACTGTTTGACGCCCTCAGATTATCCACGGTGTATGTAATATCTCCAACTACCAAGGTTTTTCCTTTTATTTGAGCTTTAAGTTGTTTATTTCTGGCAAGCTTTAAATGGGTATGAAGTAATTTTTGGTCTTCCCTATCTGGCTTGCAAAGATCTTGCGCGATGTAGATACCAGTATCTTTTAATTTTTTTGAGTTTTTCAGGATTTCAACTTTTTTTAAATAACTAGTGAACTCGATTTTGATTGGTGGAATATTATCACTTTTTAGTTGGTACAGATTATTTATTTCGGTCAGTGTTACATGGACTCCTAGTAAGTCATTCAATTTGTCAATGACAAACTCAGCGAGGACCTCTTCCTGTGGTACTTGAAGGCCATATATAATAAGGTTATTTTTCCGAAAGTACCTTTCACTTACTAGGTTTTTCAGCTCAATTTCACCCAGTCTGTTTTCGATGTCAGTTATACGATTGGAGTTATCAGTAAGTTTTTCGAATAATTTTTTATTTTCTTCTTCAATTTTTTTTGTTAATTCAACTTTGAGTTCTCTACTCTCTTCTTTTATGGCTGCGAATAACTTCTCAAATAGTTCACTGTTCGTCAAGTCTTTCTTCCCTGCCATCAGGAAAATGTAAGCAATCTGGCAATAGAGTAACGAACTCGAGAGGAATTTCGCATGGAAGAGGTTAACTCTCAGTGTATCAAACTCCGAAATGTTGGGTTCAGGACTCACCTTCATTGGTGTGCACTTTTCGGGACTACTTGTTCACAATTCACTAGGTTTAGATATTTTTCAATAGTTAAACCAATGAGTTATATATGCACATAGGTGAATAATATACTACACAGTTGCCACGTTGACACATGACACATGAGATGCTATTAGATTTCCTTTAATATGCGGCTCCGCCTCAATCGGTCGGGATTCTTACTTCCTCCTCTACACCTCAAATTTACTTTGAACTTTTCCAGAAGGTAAACCCCTTCTTAATAGACCTTGGCCCATACAAATATCTGATATTTGCCTCGTTAAGGTCAAGAGGACTTAAATGGTATACCGAGGGATTCCTTATGGCTCAATATCTTCAACACCCCTGTCTACCGTACTCGCGTGATGAGAACACCCAATTCACATGTATGAATTTAACGTTTATTCTTCGAAAGAGAAGGGCTTACATCATTCGTAAGGATGAGAGATTACACGCATGATATAAGGATGAAATTTGGTATCAAATGTGCCAAGTCTCCAAGACGTACGAAACAATACAGAATTCGGAGAGGACACTCACTTCATATATGAAAGCATCCAACATCTTCTTGATGTAAGAGAGATTTCAAGAGCTCTTCATGTGACAATCTCATACAAATCTAGTCATCGGAATTGTAAGAGTAGAACAAAGTTTCTGTAACAAACATCCTCACTGTTCCGATCTCACGATAAGTACTTTTTGGAATAGTCAAATAGTCTTCATAATAGAATTGAACTGAATGAAATTTATGAAATCAATAGGACTCCTGATATTTTTCTGTGTACTCTATGTAACAATGGTGAAACAGGGATCGGAGCATTTATCTCCAAGGCAGTACCTCTTGTGAAAGATTACTGGACAAAATGACCTCAACTCTCTCATCTAGCATTTCATACTGCAGCTCCATAAGGACAATCCAATACAACACAATATAAAACATCGAATACATTAGTTCATTTAAAAATCTGACCTTTGCTTTCCTCCGATCAAGTGGACTGAAGTCGGTGACCGACAGAGTCATTATTACCTGTAAGAATGGTGTCTATGTCGGGTCGTGGCACAGTGATAAGAGCGTCCGACTCTGAGCCAAAGGTCCGGAGTTCGAGCCCTAGTTGGAGATGGGATTTTTTAAATTTAATTTAACCGATTGAATTATTTAAGTCTAGTGGCTCGACTGGGGTGAATCTTGCACGATTCACTGTTGCGTTCCAATTAACAGTGCTGCTCCTAAGGTGGCGTATGGAGATAGTAACAAGGCCTACCCAGAACACATGGCTAATGACCTTAGCAGTCGATGCCAAAATACCATAAAAGAATGGTGTCTACAACACCATAGTCTACTGTAGTAGCATGATGGCCGTAGAGTTGGTTCCCTGACACTAAAAACGGATGAAACATTTACATTCTGAAATCCACAGATCTACACAAATAATTCTGTTGATTCTGGTTACAGAGGAGTACAAGCTACGTTCGAATCAAAAAATTATACCGGTTTGCCATAACACGGCTGGAATCTCAAAGAGATGAACTAGAAGGACGTTCATGTCATTTGGGATGTGGGGAGTGGCTGTTTTTTGACTACATTACACCAGCGTGTTTTTCGAACGGGTAGAAGCTTCGGTAAAAACATCATTCTGGAAAATACTCTAAGATGAACACTTATCTGAGTACTCAAAGGCATAGGTTGGGGTGGATGACGGCTATTGTTATTATTAGCCGTAGAGCTCCTGGACGACATACTTTTTGATGGCGCATTTTCTTTTCAGCTGTGGGAAAATTACCAAATAATCTACAGTACCGGGGTGCCTATCGAATTCGACACATTGAAACGTAACTTTTGTTGTAGTTCACATACAGTTTCACCGTTAAAGTCAGCGTCATATTTTTTTATTATTCAGTTATTGCAAATTTAGAGTTAATAAACTGTTTGTGCTTCGAAAATAATGCAAAATGTCTTTCACGATTTTTTCATATCAATCGGCTACACCTGGAAAATTCGACATACAGTGACCGCCAAAAAGTATGTACCATATGGGAAATTTTTTTATTATTGGAGTATTGGAAAAATATTATGGGGAAAAGTTTGTGCATGTCCGATAACATAAAAATCACACACATGTCACGTGATCGCTAGAATGGCGGCAAAATGAAAAAAATTGTAATGCAAAGGCAAAAAAAGGGGTAAGATAGCAAGATATCAAAAAAAGTTATTTGAAAAAGTCACTTAGAATTCAATTTTATACACATAAACGAAGTTGCGAGAGATAAATGAAAAAAATTGAAAATAGCAATTTTTTAGAAACTTCGATAATCTTGTCCAATTAATAAATGGGACGAAATTCTGCATTGAAAAATTATTGATTCTCAAGATGTATTTGGGTTACTAGAATTCTTTGTGAACCAAAAAGAATGTTCGTTGCTTAGGGTGATTCCAAATCTAGATATTATTTTCAATAGTAGATAGCTTTTCTAAATGAAGTTTTTTGGTACTATCGAAAATAAGGGTAATTTACTTCTGATCAAATTTCCAATTTTTTTGTTCTCTCCTATATACCGTTTGACAATTGAGAAATGTAATGCAACAATTTTTTCTGACAAATGAATGATAAAAACGTTACTCTTTTGACACTCACTGTATGTCATAAAGAAAATATTGTACATTTGAAAATAATTATTCAGCATGGATGAAGTCAGTTTTTTGTTCGATTTTCTTGCTCACATATCAATAGCATTAAGATTAGCTGGTTAAATTATCGTGTGGTTGTAGGAAAAATAGTGTACATTACTTACGCGAAAGTAATTTTTCAAACTCGTAATGCAATGTACTAACATTTTGGTTTCAACAAGATGCGTAGGTGTGTAGGTCGAAGGAGTACAGTGAAATGGCCTTTCATATCTCCAGAAATAACACGTATACCCTTTTGATTGTGAGGATACGTAGGAAAAGCTAGATAACCCAAAACATTAACAAAAAATTTATCATTCAGAAAAATATTAAAAGGATTTCAAAATAAGTTGGGTTATTGAAATAATCACCTAGTAAATTCAGATGTTACATCGATGAAGTCGAAATACCCTTCTCTCCGCATGTTTCCATAAAGTTTCCACGCATTTCCACATAGTGGGTATTTCGACTTCATCGAAATTATTCGTTTAATTCATTTGGAACTCTCCGGTACACTTTTCGACCTTTGTTCGAATTCGTTGGACTTGAAATTACTTCTTTACCAAATTCAGTATTTAACTTTTATTGATGTGTTAAAAGTAGCTCAAATTGTACTTGAAAATAGGATTGAAATTATATTGTTTTTTTTTAATGATTCTGGCGGAGAAAAATGGTCAGGAGTGGATTTAAAAATGTATAGGTACTTCATAATATTGAAATTGAAATTTCTCCTACAGGTCTTCGGTCAGATTCTAGTACTGTCGTTCTAATTTCACGTATTCTTCCATCAAAGTCCTGCTGTTACACGATGATTGTTCTCTGTTTTATTTGCCTATTTTCGTTTCGATCAAATGAGTATCCGTCGACAAATTTCCTAGAAAAATTTATATACGGAATTATAGGGCTTTCCAAGGACAGGGTGATGGAATGGAAACTAACGGTAATTATGAATATATAGAGAGAAAGTGGCATATTTCGGGGCAGTGTCTGGCTTGCAAGAATATTCACATCCATATTTATCGATTTCAAGTCATTCGTAAGAAATGTGTACAAAAAGAAGAATATGAAAATATATATAAATATACATGCAATGCACGGTTTGGAAGCACAGAAAACGACTTCCCCTTATCTACCATTTTTACAATTAGCACTTGCAATAGTGTCCTACTCAAGGAGCATTACTCAAATATGTGTTAGATGTAATTCAATATCCGTAATGTGAAGCAGTTATTTTCTTTCGTATGTTTGCCTCATACTTCCACTTGTGAGTGGAGAGCAAAGTATTTCAACTCGTCGAAATTATTCGTTTTGGTTAATTGAAACATCGTCAAATAATCTGAAAACTCCTTCGAAAATTCACAAAACTTTTAAGAGTTCCACATAAACATCTGCAAACAATGAATCAAATAACCAACCCAATCTTTTTTGTTGCTAGAATTATTTATAACAAATTTTCATATTGAGCACTGTGAGAAAATAATCGGAAACGATATGATAACTGATCAGTCATTGATCAGCTGTAAAATGAAATCTACTGCATCCCAGGCAAAGAATTAGTAACATATAGATCTCTCGGTAATACATATCGTGTTTCAACATTTTTAAAATGACCATCACTTACTGCCAGGGAATCTCTTTTATGAAACGCATAATATTGATGGAAAAATTTCACTCTTGAATCACAATTAACACACTGTACAGGACGTACATGTACCCATGAGATTAGTTTTACCAAAGCAATCAAGTTACTCAGCTTGGATTACAGACATTGAAATCATTATGCAGAGGCACAGAATAAAGTCTAACAAAAATTCAGACAACAGTTAACTGCTGCTTAACTACTGGCGCTATGAAATTTGAAAAGGGGGCATTTCTGAACTATCAATTCCATAATTGTAGCTCGAGAAAATGTGGTTAGAATTGAATATAGTTAATATTTTCAAGAAAAAACGCGATGAAATTTCAACACATTTGAATTCTGTTGAAGAGATACACAACTCTTATAAACGTTACACATAATTTACCAGTCGATACTCAATTTTTATACGAACAATAGGAAGAGTAATAATCACACTACAGTTAGTTATTGAAGAGACTATAAATGATATTGTAAATGACACTGATAGTAAAGCATTTGTGAACGATGAACTAAGAATTTCCATTGTTCAGTTAAGCTGTCCCATAATCATTCCTACTGCTGTCCACATTATGAATGAGTGCTTACTGAGAGGATATTTACCGAGAGCATGGAAAATTCTCAAAGTATTTCAATTGCCTGGGGAATTTCGTTATCTGAGGCAGATCCGTATCATGCCTGTTCTCTCAAAAGATTTTGAGCGAGCAATTGAATCGCAGATTAGAGATTTCTTTCATAATATTGCTACTGTAACGAGCTGGAGCCGGACCTGTCCACTACAATCGTCTGCTCTCGAGAGCGGATGGAAAATCACGCAGAGGTGAGCCGCCGAACAATGAAAGAAATATTGACAAGTCTAGACTCTGAAAGTCTGTGGATATATGAATATCACGCAGGTAGTGTGAGCAGTGTAAGACTAAGAGAATACAACTTGCCGTGAATACAGAAGTAAGTGTCATTGCGTAGTAGTATGATATAAATTAATTATAGTCATCGTTGGTGAATATAAACTAGCTGAACATTAATTTTAAAAATAAATCAGATATACACAGTAAGTTGGTGTAAAAGTGAGATTTTTAAGATAAATAGATATTCGCGAAGTGGACACTATTCGTATCATGGAACATAAACTAATAATAAACTTTTCGCATCTATAATCTTTTGACCCGTCAACGAAACACGAGGTGGATGCATTTCGGGCTACAACAAAACCATTTCTTGAGACATAAGACTTTTGTGTGAACTAGAGTTAAATCCCGTTCAAAGATACTGAAAGACAAAATGATCTTGAAAAAATTGCTCCTATGGGACTCAAAAGTCGCGGAATTTAAACAGGAACTGGAGGAAAGGGAACTCGAAACAACTGGCAACGAGTCCTCACTCTAGAAAATACTCTCAAGAAAACTGATTCAAGAAGGAGAAGACCCCGAAACCTTTTGATTCGAAGTTTCTGAAATTGATTTGATTTCGATAATGAATAAACTTGACAAAAATGCCAAATTCTTGGAATAAACTGCAACAAAATTCAAGGAGTCTGGAAAATGAACTACTAGAAAATTCAAAGAGTTTGAAGAAAGAACTTCAAGAAAATTGAAAAAATCTAGAAGATAAGCTTGGTGAGTTTGAATGAAGAACTTCAAAAAAATTCGATTAGTTTGGAGAAAAAACTTTAGAAAATTCTGAAAGAAAAGCTTCAAGAATATTTGAGGAGCCTGGAAGATAAGCTGCCAAAAAAGAAAAATTTGGGGAAAGAGCTTCTAGAAACTTCGGAGAGCTTGAAAAAAGAACTTCAAGCAAATGCGAGGAGTCTACCAAGAACATCAGATATTAGATTAACGATTTGTTGGGAATAACCTCATGTCCAGTACAAAGCTTCGAGAATGGTAGAACCATTCATGCCTCTTTCTTTTCCAGAGATTCGTTACGAGCCCGTGAAACTAGAAACGAAAGGGTAAGAATGTGAAAGATATAAGTATGAGCTTGGCCAAAATTCTAGAAAGAAGATCCAATAACTTGATAGAATTCAAAGCAAACAATAATCTAGCATATTTTTTCTCCAGAAGAGCCTATATCACAGTCCTCACCATAAATATGTTCTCGCGAATTGAGTCATTCATTTCAGTTTTACCATCAGCAATATCCTTCCTAGGGAAATCTATATGAGGTCCATTGCCAGAAGTGCTTCACAAATTCACTTATCAGCATTACAGAAAAGTTCTCTTTCTTATAGCTAATTGTTCCACCATCAGCAGTTTTATCGAAATTGACCTGAAGAGTTCAATCTTTACTGAACGTCTCTTTCTCAGGGATTGTTATCAAAACAAATATCTAAAACTTGAATAATAATAATAGTCCTCTCATAAAACTCGTAAAATTTACCCAAAGGCAAAGTCTGTGTGGGTAGAGGACGGCTTCTTTCTTTCTTCGGTGTTTATAGTGGCATCGACTGCTATGGTCATTAGCCACTATGTGTTCTGGGTGGGCTTTGTTACTAACTCCATACGCCACCTTAGGAGCAGCACTGTTAATTATTAACGCAACAGTGAATCGTGGAGGATTATTCCCAGCCTACACGAGCCTCAATCATTCAGACATTCAAATCTGAAAATGAAAAAAGCCCGCACCGGCTGGGAACCGAGCTATTATTTGACTTAGCAATGTAAGAAAACACCAATTTTTATCTTCGTTTCCTTGGTTCTCAAGGACAATAATATATCTCTTTTGACTCTTGGAAATTCTATGTTGATTAATTAATCCATTTGTGGAAGTTATTTTCATCATTAATGCCCTTCTACCTACATATGAGTCGGGTTTTCCGGATAATCTAACATTGAATATCAAATGAAACGAAAACTAGATCAAAACTAAATCCGATGAAAAATAACGAATCTACAAAATGAAAATCTGTGAAACTACAGAATATCCCGCATCTTGGATAAAATAATCTCGGGCAATGAAATTAATTCAAAAAAGATTAGTGGAAGTTCTCCAAACCGAAGTCCTCATAAAAACCAATAAATCTTATGAGGACTGTCCTTATAGTATACGAATTATAATAAAGTTCCTATGAGGACTGTCCCCATAGAATACGATATACATGAAAGCTTGTGAGGTCTGACCTCATAAGCACCAAGTGTCCCCATAATATACGATGGGCTCCAAAAACCGTCCTCAAAACTGCCGCTTGATATATATATATATATATATATATATATATATATATATATATATATATATATATATATATATATATATATATATATATATATATATATATATATATATATATATATATATATATATATATATAGAAAGGGTAGTCGTTGCTGACTAGTTAAGAATAAAACCAGTTAATATTGGGGATTGCAGCAAAGTCAAAAGTGTACTCTTTTATAGAGTTTATTCCAAGCTTTCGTAAATTTTATTTACATCTTCAGGGAACTACAAAGAATTATTATGTCAATTATACATTTTGATGTTATTAAAATTTTACTTACAACTATAGTGAGGTTAGTTGACATGTTCTTAGTTCTTTGGATAGTGACATTACAGCTTAAAATTGTAAATAATAAGGAAAAAAGACTTTACGAATATAAATAACAGAAAATTTTGAAATTTCAGTCGAAAAACAAAAGACTTGTTGATTGTATCCAAGGGACACAAATCAGTTGTCAATAGAAAAGAAATCTGTAATTTTCAAGTCAATGTTACCAACTGTAATCTTGTACCAACTGTAATCTTGTACCAACTGTAATCTAGTATCAACTGTTGAAATATACGACTGTTGTTTTGTAAGTTAGGAAAAAATTACATTTCCAATTGAGTAGTTATGGAGATATTATTATTCATATGGAGAGTGTGGTCTAACGACAATAAGAAGGAATAAATCTCACTCAAATGATTTATATCAGTTCTTTTATTCATACATTTTTTGTCTTGATATATGAAGGCCATTTCCAAAAAAGTTCTCTTAGTCATATGTGTCTCTTTAGCTAATATTTTAGTTGAGTTATAATTTATTCGATGGTCAAATTTGTTTACATGATCAGCAAGAGCACATCTTTCAGGATGCAGTCTACAATCAGTTTTATGTGAGGAGATTCTACTTTTCAGGCTTCTAGAAGTCTGGCCAATATAATTTTTATCACAGTCCTGACAAGGAATGCTATATACTACATTTGAAGTGGAAGTTAATGGAATTTTATCCTTCACTTTTGAATAAATTGATCTTATTGGTAAAATAGTTTTATTTGCTATTTTGACATTACATACTGAATGAAAGAGCCTGGACAATCTTGGTGTAATATCTTTTATATATGGAAGTGAAGTGAATGTAGGAATTGTAGGATTTGTAGGATTAGTATTAGCAACATTGCTATTAATGGATATGTTCAGATTGTTAGATATAATATCTGTTTCAATATTTAATGGTGTGCTGAACAGAATACTTCTCAGTAATTTTGGTGGATAAGCATTGTCAGAAAAGAGTTTGAAAAGAATATCTAGGTTTTTTTTATAAAAGGATCTATCTGAGATTTTGAGTACTCTAGCTTTCATCTGTTTCACAAGGTTTATTTTCATTGACCGCTTGTGATAAGACTCGAAGTTAATATATCTTCCAGAACTGCATGGTTTCCTGTACCAGTCTATAAGAATTTTGTTATTAAGACCACGTATGAATCTTGTATCTAAGAAAGGTACGGAAAAATCATCATCCTCAGTTTCTATTGTAAACTGAATATATGGGTCAAAGCTGTTGAAAGTACTAAGAATCTCAGTAATGCCATCTTTTGGTAAAGCGACAATGATATCATCAACATATTTTTTGATGAAAAAAGGTTTAAATGATAGTACTGGAATTACTGTGTCCAACACATCATCCATCACATATGAAGCTAATATAGGAGAGATTGAAGCTCCCATTGGAGTTCCAAAACTTTGTTTATAAATTTTGTTGTTAAAAGAGAAATATGTGTTATTGAACAAGAAAGTTAAAATTTTCATGAATGTTTCTTCATTAATGTTACAATAATTGCTAACACGATACCAATTTTTGTGAATTGATCTTTGACAAACTTCTAAATATACATTACTAAAAAGAGAAACCACATCAAGACTTGCCAAAACGTAGTCATTAGGTATGTTTGTGTTATTAAATTTATTATTTACTTCAAAAGAGTCTTGTATAAAGTGTTCATTATCGGAATCATATGCTTTAGTTAGAATATCTGTGAGAAGTGAGGCAATGGCTTCTGTTGGAGCACCAATACATGAAACTATAGGTCTCATCGATAAAGTAGGTTTATGTATTTTTGGTAATGAATAGAATTTTGGAGAAATAGCATTATAGCATGTGAGTTTCTTTTTTGTGACATCATCAATTTGATTTGTGTCTTTAAGTACTTTCAAAAATTCATTAGCTTTACTTTGTATCGTAGTCGTAGGATCTTTTGCTAATTCAATATAGGAATTACTGTTGATAATTATTTCATTTGAAAGATTAAGATATTGATCTTTTTCCATAATGACTGTCACATTACCTTTGTCTGATTGAATCAATATCAGATTCGGATTGTCTTTTAGAAACTTTTTTGATTTTAAAAGTAAGCCTCTAAAAATTGAAGAATGCTGATTTCATTGTATATTATTAGTTATAATATTAGTTGCTCTTGCTATAGTGATATTTCTTTGGTATTCGTCACTGATAGATGAAGTGATGTATTCAACATCAGCTAAAAAACTCTTGATGGAAATGTCTTTTATAATTAACGGTTCCACACTGAACTTTGGTCCTAAAGCAAAAAATTGTAAAATATCTTCAGGAATGATGGTGTTAGAAATATTTGATATCCAGTTTGGTTTTGTTCTCAATTTTTTTCGAAAATGATTGTTTTTTAGGTTATTAATTTTATTGATATTTCTACTTTTTACATCATGGAACAGTTCATTATATGTTCTTAATTGTTTACTGAGAAAATTGTCAAATATAAGTTCACTTGTAAGAGAAATGATTTCACTCCTAGTTGTCGTCAGAGAACACTCTAAATTTTTAATCAAAGTATTATTTGTAGAAATCTCAATGTTAAGTAATTTTATTCCTAACCTGTAATTCTGTTGCTTGATATTCGCATGAGCCTCTTGCCTAAGAAGTAGGTTCTCGATAGGTCTAATCGCTGAGGTAATGTGATTTGGAAGAATTCCTAACTTCAAGATGAAATTGGCCAAAGAATATAATAGACGCTGTTTTCTATTACAATGCAAGAAGTTAGGAATTCTTCCAAATCACATTACCTCAGCGATTAGACCTATTGAGAACCTACTTCTTAGGCAAGAGGCTCATGCGAATATCAAGCAACAGAATTACAGGTTAGGAATAAAATTACTTAACATTGAGATTTCTACAAATCATACTTTGATTAAAAATTTAGAGTGTTCTCTGACGACAACTAGGAGTGAAATCATTTCTCTTACAAGTGAACTTATATTTGAAAATTTTCTCAGTAAACAATTAAGAACATATAATGAACTGTTCCATGATGTAAAAAGTAGAAATATCAATAAAATTAATAACCTAAAAAACAATCATTTTCGAAAAAAATTGAGAACAAAACCAAACTGGATATCAAATATTTCTAACACCATCATTCCTGAAGATATTTTACAATTTTTTGCTTTAGGACCAAAGTTCAGTGTGGAACCGTTAATTATAAAAGACATTTCCATCAAGAGTTTTTTAGCTGATGTTGATTACATCACTTCATCTATCAGTGACGAATACCAAAGAAATATCACTATAGCAAGAGCAACTAATATTATAACTAATAATATACAATCAAATCAGCATTCTTCAATTTTTAGAGGCTTACTTTTAAAATCAAAAAAGTTTCTAAAAGACAATCCGAATCTGATATTGATTCAATCAGACAAAGGTAATGTGACAGTCATTATGGAAAAAGATCAATATCTTAATCTTTCAAATGAAATAATTATCAACAGTAATTCCTATATTGAATTAGCAAAAGATCCTACGACTACGATACAAAGTAAAGCTAATGAATTTTTGAAAGTACTTAAAGACACAAATCAAATTGATGATGTCACAAAAAAGAAACTCACATGCTATAATGCTATTTCTCCAAAATTCTATTCATTACCAAAAATACATAAACCTACTTTATCGATGAGACCTATAGTTTCATGTATTGGTGCTCCAACAGAAGCCATTGCCTCACTTCTCACAGATATTCTAACTAAAGCATATGATTCCGATAATGAATACTTTATACAAGACTCTTTTGAAGTAAATAATAAATTTAATAACACAAACATACCTAATGACTACGTTTTGGCAAGTCTTGATGTGGTTTCTCTTTTTAGTAATGTATATTTAGAAGTTTGTCAAAGATCAATTCACAAAAATTGGTATCGTGTTAGCAATTATTGTAACATTAATGAAGAAACATTCATGAAAATTTTAACTTTCTTGTTCAATAACACATATTTCTCTTTTAACAACAAAATTTATAAACAAAGTTTTGGAACTCCAATGGGAGCTTCAATCTCCCCTATATTAGCTTCATATGTGATGGATGATGTGTTGGACACAGTAATTCCAGTACTATCATTTAAACCTTTTTTCATCAAAAAATATGTTGATGATATCATTGTCGCTTTACCAAAAGATGGCATTACTGAGATTCTTAGTACTTTCAACAGCTTTGACCCATATATTCAGTTTACAATAGAAACTGAGGATGATGATTTTTCCGTACCTTTCTTAGATACAAGATTCATACGTGGTCTTAATAACAAAATTCTTATAGACTGGTACAGGAAACCATGCAGTTCTGGAAGATATATTAACTTCGAGTCTTATCACAAGCGGTCAATGAAAATAAACCTTGTGAAACAGATGAAAGCTAGAGTACTCAAAATCTCAGATAGATCCTTTCATAAAAAAAACCTAGATATTCTTTTCAAACTCTTTTTTCTGACAATGCTTATCCACCAAAATTACTGAGAAGTATTCTGTTCAGCACACCATTAAATATTGAAACAGATATTATATCTAACAATCTGAACATATCCATTAATAGCAATGTTGCTAATACTAATCCTACAAATCCTACAATTCCTACATTCACTTCACTTCCATATATAAAAGATATTACACCAAGATTGTCCAGGCTCTTTCATTCAGTATGTAATGTCAAAATAGCAAATAAAACTATTTTACCAATAAGATCAATTTATTCAAAAGTGAAGGATAAAATTCCATTAACTTCCACTTCAAATGTAGTATATAGCATTCCTTGTCAGGACTGTGATAAAAATTATATTGGCCAGACTTCTAGAAGCCTGAAAAGTAGAATCTCCCCACATAAAAGTGATTGTAGACTTCATCCTGAAAGATGTGCTCTTGCTGATCATGTAAACAAATTTGACCATCGAATAAATTATAACTCATCTAAAATATTAGCTAAAGAGACACATATGACTAAGAGAACTTTTTTGGAAATGGCCTTCATATATCAAGACAAAAAATGTATGAATAAAAGAACTGATATAAATCATTTGAGTGAGATTTATTCCTTCTTATTGTCGTTAGACCACACTCTCCATATGAATAATAATATCTCAATAACTACTCAATTGGAAATGTAATTTTTTCCTAACTTACAAAACAACAGTCGTATATTTCAACAGTTGGTACTAGATTACAGTTGGTACAAGATTACAGTTGGTACAAGATTACAGTTGGTAACATTGACTTAAAAATTACAGATTTCTTTTCTATTGACAACTGATTTGTGTCCCTTGGATACAATCAACAAGTCTTTTGTTTTTCGACTGAAATTTCAAAATTTTCTGTTATTTATATTCGTAAAGTCTTTTTTCCTTATTATTTACAATTTTAAGCTGTAATGTCACTATCCAAAGAACTAAGAACATGTCAACTAACCTCACTATAGTTGTAAGTAAAATTTTAATAACATCAAAATGTATAATTGACATAATAATTCTTTGTAGTTCCCTGAAGATGTAAATAAAATTTACGAAAGCTTGGAATAAACTCTATAAAAGAGTACACTTTTGACTTTGCTGCAATCCCCAATATTAACTGGTTTTATATATATATATATATATATATATATATATATATATATATATATATAAATATATATATATATATATATATATATATATATATATATATATATATATATATATATATATATATATATATATATATATATATATATATGTATGTGCGTGGTCATCTTCCAAGACCGAAACAGCGATATAGTATAAACTTCCAAGACTTCTGTTAATTTCCGGGACTGGTCTGGAAGTTACATTTTACTAAATGTTAAGTTCAAGGACTGTCTGTAATTTCCGAGACTGTCCCGGAACTTCCTATAATTATTGAATCTGGAAAATGTTCACTATTCGTTGTTCCAAGCAATAGAAACTACCCTTACACCAAAACTACTTCAAAATTACACTCAATGCTCATTTTCGCCAACAAAGTTAGCATTTTCAGAAGCTGAAATCCATGAGCTATTACCTCTTCAGAATTTTGCTCCTGAAGATGCGAACTTTGATGGTAGAAATGTGCGTCGAGTGTAATTTTGACGTAGTTTTGGTCTTTTCGTTATCATATCAGCTCTTTTGGAGCTGAAAGCGTATAGCTTATAGCTTCTGAAGGTGCTTACTTTGTTGGCGAAACCCGCGTCGAGTGTGATTTTGACGTAGTTTCGGTGTTTGCCTAGTTTCTATTTCTTGAATTATATTTTCACCAAAGATTCCAAACATTCATTTATTCGATTATTCATTGATTTTACCATACAGCGTGTTCTAAGTTAAGGCGGCACTATTGCCCTATCCGTTATTATTTACCCCACGAATTCAGTTGAATGGGCAAGCTAGTGGCATTTTTGTACAAGCATCTCGATGCAGACAGAACAAAAAATTATTGTCATGTTATGAAAATATTTCATGAAATGACATTTTTTAAATGAAATTTCCTGTATTTTATCATGTATTCTGATTCTGATTACATTCTCAACAAAAAACTCTCTGAGTTTTCTGGCTGAAGTTAAAATTGAGAGAGATGTCTTGAAAAAATAAGTCATATCGATAACGGCGTTAATATAGTTAATCAATTTGTCTTCAAACTTCGTTAATATTACCTTCAGGTTATCAGATGATCTCGAGTGTCAGTGTTCATTGTTTTACTATTTTCTAAATCTGATGGATTGCTACCTCGTTCACCAAATATGAAACCACTTGATTTCTATTCTTTGGAGAGTTATCCAAAAAGAAAATCAAACACGTAGTAACGAATGAATTGGAAAATCTCATTAGAACATTGAAATGAATAGTAGGCATTCGATGACGAACTGTATTGACAGTAACGTACAGTTTTGACAAAAAAGGCCAAATACCAAGAAGGATGTGTTTTTGAACAATGAATCCATCCATTCCATTCCATCCGTTCAAGAATTATAATAATTATGAAGAAATTATAGGTGTTCGGACATAGCAACTGATGATGGGCAAAAACCTGTAAAATATTCTATTGGTTGGTCATTTCCAACAGAGCGATCGAGTCCTCCTTGAAGAATGCTCCACAAGTATCTCACAGATGTAGACCAATATCCGTCGTTGTATTGCCAGGGAAGCAGTTGTTTTCTGCCAGCTGGTTATCTCATACGTGACTGGGCAGGATTGATGCAGAAATGGTATTTCTACTTTGTAGAAATTGTTTTCATTTTATGTTCATTCTCCGATGACCATCTCGGACTATGTTCAAACACCTATAATTCGTCATTAATAACAATAATTCGAATTTGATGAAGTGCTAGTTTCTTAAATGGATCATTTGGTCAAAAACACCACCTTCTAGATAAACATATATTTGGGCACTTCTGTCAACATTGTGAGTTAGCTTCAATGAATCCTACTATGGGACTTGCGGGTAGAGCGTTCGCCTTGGAAGCGAAGGATCGATGGTTCAAATCCCCGCATGGTCATCAGTCTCGTGCATGGCATCACACGTTAAAAGGTAAGGAATCTGCATGATTGAACTTGTAAAGCACAAGAGAGACAAAATAATTTTGCATTTCTTGTTGAGCATTTTCCCATTTATTTGAAGCAAATGGGCAGTGGTGGTCGTGATGAACTGTATCAAGCATGGGGTGGTGGGTTTAAAAAGTTAAGGACTACGTCTTCCCTAGCTCACACAAGTCTCTCGAATACTTCTGAGGGTTGTGCGTAGGGGTGCAATCGGTTGACAAAAATAACAACTTTAGCAATTCATTAGACGGTTCAAATGAAATTTTCCAATTCATTCGCGTTATAATGTGTTCAATTCCGTTAACGTCGTTTTGGAGATCTTCCCAAAAATAGAAATCGAGAGGTGTCATACCTGGTGAACGAGGAGTTCATTCAACATGAATAGCGGTAGCAATCTATCTGTTCCTAAAAATAGTGAAAAAATTAAGAGTGGACATGAATTGTCACACTTAAGAATATTTGACTACATCAAGTTGATATTAATGCTGTTTCAAGACAACTTGATTGCCCATATCAATCCTAGGCTACCTGCCGAATTGAAACAATTTTTTCTGAATAACTCCCTCATTTTCAACTCAACCAAAAAAACTCATGGGATCTCTTTTGTTGAGAATGTGACAATGAAACGAAATTCATGATAAATTGAATGATGTCCCATTTGAAAAAATACCATTTCATGAAATGGTTTGAGAACGAGACAGTCAATTCTTTTTTAGTCTACAGCATCAAAAAATTCTAGTAGTTTGCCTATTCCACTGAATTCGTATCATCAATAATAATGGATTTGGCAATGGTGCCTACTTGATTTACGACAGGCTCAACTCATTATTTTAGACATTAAACTATTTTCGCAACTGTTCACACTGCTATTCTGTTTCCAAAAATTTGAATTGTTCCATGACTTTTGTTTCACTATTTCGTTTTGATTCCAAATAGTTTTCAGCTATGTTGAGCATTATTCAACTAACTGAATTATTTGGATGGTAATTCATTTGGCTTTTACGAATTGTTTCTCAAAAATTTGAATAGTTCAATATCTGTATTTTTTCGCCTACATTCATGCCAAAGACAGAATTATGAAAAAAATCTTGGATTTGTCGATTTTCCATTCCTGAAAATGTCTGTTTTCTTTCCTCGTTTTTGAAAAACTATAGGAGTTATCTAATGTATCTTATGTATGACGCCAATCCTGACGTCTAGTGCTTCATTGGAGTGCATATCGAATACCAGGGAAGGTGTTTTAAATTTTCAAGGCTCTTCTACATCTGAAAAGTGAACATGCCACCAAAGATCAATTAGTCGCCATGGAGCGCCACCGCAAATGATAATAATAATAGCCGTTCTATATCAAAGCAGGCTTTGCTTTTGGGTACACTCTTCGAGTGTTTATGAGGGAGTATTATTATTATCTGTTGATCTGTCACAAGATGTGGTTGCGTTTATAAATTTAACTAACAGGAACCATAAAGAAAGATTTCTAATGATAGTTAGTGACAACTTGTTGGAGAAAAATTAAATATCCAATAATTTGAAAATAAATAAAAATTGAAATATCATCGGACATTAAGGAAACTCATCTTTTTTTGTTATTAACATAAACAGTTATATATTCATGTACTATATGTATGTGCATGGTCATCTTCCAAGACCAAAACAGCGATATAGTATAAACTTCCAAGACTTCTGTTAATTTCCGGGACTGGTCTGGAAGTTACTTTTTCCTAAATGTTGAGTACAAGAACTGTCTGGGAAATTATATGTCATTCCTAAGACTGTCTCGGAACCTCGTATAATTATTGAATCTGGAAATGTTCACTATTCGTTGTTTCAAGAAACACAAACTACAAAACTAAGTCAAAATTACACTCGACGATCATTTTTTGCCAACAAAGTTAGAATCTTTAGGAGCTGAAATCTATAAGCTATTACCTCTGCAGATTTTAGCTCCTGAAGGTGCTAACTTTATTGGCAGGAATGCGCGTCGAGTGTAGTTTTGACGTAGTTTTGGTGTTTGCCTAGTTTCTATTTCTTGAATTGTATTTCCACCAAAGGTTCCAAACATTCATTTATACGATTATATATTTTTTGTTACTATACAGCGTGTTCCAAGTTAGGGCGACACCATTGCCCTCTTCGTTGTTATTGACACCAAGAATTCAGTTGACTGGGCAAACTAGTGGCATTTTTTCACAGACATCTCTATGCATAACATTCCTGAAAATGTCTTCTCTCCTCGTTTTCGAAAAAAATATAGGAATTATCTAATGTATCTTTTGCATGACGCCAATCCTGACGTCTAGTGCTTTATTGGAGTGCGTAACGAATACCAGGGATGGTGCTGCAAATTTTCAAGGCTCTTCTTTATCTGAAAAGTGAGCATGCCACCAAAATTCGAACTCGTCGCCATAGAGCGCCACCACAAATGATAATGATAATAGCCGTCCTATATCAACGTAGGCTATGCGTTTGGGTACACTCTTCGGGTGTTTATGAGAGAGTATTATTATTATCTGTCACAAGATGTCGTTGCGTTTATAAATGTCACTAACAGGAACCATAAAGAGAGATTCCTAATGATAGTTAGTGACAACTTGTTGGAGAAAAATTATATATCCAATAATTCGAAAATAAATAAAAATTTAAATATCATTGGACGTTGAGGGACTCTTCTTTTTTCGTTATTTTTCTTTTTTTTCTTTGGTATTTTTGCCATCGACTGCTATGGTCATTAGCCATGTGTTATGGGTAGGCCTTGTTACTAACTCCATGCGCCACCTTAGGAGTAGCACTGTTAATTGGAACGCAACAGCGAATCGTGCAGGACTCACCACGAGATTTTAAAAATTTAATCGGTTGAATTAAATTAAAAAATCCCAGCCCAACCAGGGTTCGAACTCCGGACCTTTCGACTCAGAGTCGGACGCTTTAACCACTGCGCCACGCCTCGACATTTTTTCGTTATTAACTTTTTTTTGTTGTTATAAACAGTTATATATTCCTTTACTATATGTATGTGTATGGTCATCTTCCAAGACCAAAACAGCGATATAGTGTGAACTTCCAAGACTTCTGTTGATTTCCGGGACTGGTCCGGAAGTTACTTTTTCCTAAATGTTGAGTACAAGGACTGTCTGGGAAATTGTTTGTCATCCCTAAGACTGTTCCGGATCTTCGTATAATGATTGAATCTGGAAATGTTCACTATTCGTTGTTTCAAGAAATACAAACTACCCAAACTGCAAAACTAAGTCAGAATTACACTCTACGATCAGTTTTTGCCAATAAAATGAGAATCTTAAGGAGCTGAAATTTATAAGAAATTACCTCTGCAGTTTTTTGCTCCTGGAGGTGCTAACTTTGTTAGCGAAACCCGCGTCGAGTGTGATTTTGACGTAGTTTTGGTGTTTGCGTAGTTTCTATTCCTTGAATTGTATTTCCACCAAAGTTTCCAAACATTCATTTATTCGATATTTTATTTTTTGTTACTATACAGCGTGTTTCAAGTTAGGGCGGCACCATTGCCCTCTCCGATATTATTGACCCCACGAATTCAGTTGAATGGTCAAATTAGTGGCATTTTCTCACGGGCATCTATACGCAGAACAGTCCTGAAAATGTCTGTTTTTTCTCCTCGTTTTCGAAAAACTATAGGAGTTATCTATTGTATCTTCTGTATGACGCCAATCCTGACGTCTAGGGCTTGATTGGAGTGCGTACCGAATACCAGGGATGGTGCTGTAAATTTTCAAGGCTCTTCTACATCTGAAAACTGAACATGACACCAAAAATCAATTTGTCGCCATGGAGCGCCACCGCAAATGATGATAATAATAGCCGTCCTATATCAACGCAGGGTATGCCTTTGGGTACACTATATGAGTGTTTATGAGGGAGTATTATTATTATCTTTTGATCTGTCACAATATGTCGATGCGTTAATAAATTTAACTAACATAAAGAGAGATTCCTAATGTCAGTGACAACTTGATGGAGAAAAATTATATATCCAATAATTCGAAAATAAATAAAAATTCAAATATCATTGGACGTTAAGGGAGCTCATCTTTTTTCGTTATTAATATAAACAGTTATAAATTTATGTATTATATGTATGTACAAGGTCATCTTCCAAGACCAAAACAGCGATATAGTATAAACTTCCAAGACTTCTGTTAATTTCCGGGACTGGTCTGAAAGTTACTTTTTCCTAAATGTTGAGTACAAGGACTGTCTGAGAAATTATATGTCATTTTTAAGACAGTTCCGGTACTTCGTATAATTATTGAAAATTTCAAAAAAATATTTGCGACTTTCATTACCATCTTTTTAGGATTTTTTTCACGTAGAATATTGAAAAAATCAAGTGTTTAATATGTTGAATGTGAAATTTGAATGTGTTGCATTCATTTGAACTCCTTTCGCCCCTCTAGAAAATACGGAAAAAAATGTTTCTGACTTCAATTAGCATCTTGCTGGTTTTTTCTACAGAAAATTATGAAAAATTAATTATTGAATAAGTTAAAGGTGAAAGACAATTTCAAATCATTTATTTGACCCCCTTTCCACCACTCTAGAAAATACGAAAGAAAGAATTTCTGACTTCAGTTAACATCTTGATATGGTTTTTTCACAGATAATGATGAAAAATCAATTACTGAATATGTTAAAGATGAAATTTGATTTTGTAGCATTCATTTGACCCCCTTCCGCCTCTCTAGAAAAATGAAAAACTGTTTCTGGCTTTAATATCAAAATATTGAGATTTCTTTCATGAATAATATTGAAAAATCAAGAATTGAATACGTTGAATGTGAAATTTGAATTTATGACATTCATTTGACCTCCTTCCGCCCCTTTAGAAAGTACGAAAAAAAATTTTCTGAATTCAATTGACATCTTGCTGGGTTTTTTTACAGAGAATGATGAGTTCAATTAAGATTTTGCTAGAATTTCCTTCACGAAGAATAATGAAAAATTACCTATTACATACGGTAAAGGTTAAATTCGATTTTGTATTATTCATTTGACCCCCTTCCGAGAATCTACAAGTAATGAAAAAAATATTTCTGGCTTTCAATATCATCTTATTGGGACTTTTTTCAGGGAGAATATTTTCAGTTAGAATGGTGATAAATGAAATGTTGAATACGTTAGATTAATCAAAACATTGTTTTTCTGTCACCATAAAAAAAAATCGACCGAATTCGCATGCAAGAATACACTACCCTTATGATACGACTGATTATATTTTTTTCTTTGGTTACAGGAAAAGTACGTGATGAGAAATCATAACCTACTATTTCAATGTAATATTTTCGCCTCCAGTCATCAATGTTTTTCAAAAAACCAACAAAGAATAAATCACCCTTATTGGAGGGCTGGCCAAAATTTTTGCTCTGGTGGCACAAGAAATATTTTTTGAGCAAATGTTATCTATTGTTTCACTGGAAACCCTCGGTCAGTATTTTTATTTAGAAAAATTACAAGTATTAACTACCCCCATATGAAAGTCAATTTGAGTTTTGAATATGGTGGCAACGAAGTATTCCATAGATATCTTTTTTGCAGTGTGATTCCAACATTTGCAGTACGAGTATGAAATAAACGGAATATTCGATTCTGGCCAGTAAAGTATTTTCATCCCGTTGTGGCCGTTGTGAATACCCTAGTAATCTATGACAACGGTATATCATCACGTCGTTTTCGATGAAAAAAATTAGTTTGACAATAGTATTCTAACGCTTATAGATATTCGGGAAATATTCTCCTAATTTACACTCGTGCATCAAAATAACCCAGACAGATAATTTTTCATTCAGGCTTGTTGTCTTTACCAACTGCATTCACTGATTTCAATTTTCTGTTTTCAAATAACTCCTCTCCCGAAAATATAAAAATAATCTCGTACAGTTATAATATGACACGCTTATTTGCATAATTATCGATAATTTCAATGCGCTTGTGCAAATACCTAATATAGTGTCCCAACGAGAAATCTCTACCCTCCGACTGACATGCATGCAAGAACATGAACGACGTATGTATTGCGGCCGACTTAAATGTATCGAGAACGATAGAAGAAGGCGTCCTTTTGCGAGTGTGTCTGTGCTTGTTTCGTTCAGTTTGAATAATCCCCGTTCATTAGATTCTCAGATATTTGTAGGTTGTAGGGTTCGCTTGCAGGTACGGAACGACCTTGAGGTTCATATATACCCATTGAAAAGTAATACTTGTTCAGAAATCAAGATCAAGATCAAGATCAAGAGTGCATTGAATTCCCAAATGAAAAAGTTCCTGAGATTTTGAAAACAATCTGTCAAACGGTTTTCGAGAGAAAGATTTAAAACGTCATTCATTTTTAGATGTTTTTGGGGTTTACTTATAAAGTGTTCGACAGATCTCATCTCAAGTCTTATGGAATATCGATTTCCTTGTAACAAACGACACCCATAATAGGTACTTTAAAAAATTTCTCTTGCACACAGTTTTTTTTATAAAGGTGTAAATTTCATAAAAACTAGCTGTAAAATCAATACAAATCAGAAGAATCGCATTTTTTCAATCAATTATGTGAGACATGTAGACATCATTTCTAATATTTTTCAAACACGAAAACGACATCTTTCAATTCGTAGAAGTGATTTTTAAAGCTTTGGGACGAAAAAACTTCATTACTCCAGTAGTAGGTGCTGCCTCTGCTGGAAAGAAATGGAATGATTGCAAATTATAGTTTTGCTACTGTCCACACGAATCGCTCTAGTTCAGTGTTGCAATATCATTCATTTTATACAATGTTGCCAATATTTCTAAACAAAGACAACCGATAAATGTTGTTTCTGTTTCTGACGAATTCCCATATCGGAAAATCATCCGGATAGAATGAAATAGTCTCGGGCATGCCGCGCCGTTGAAAAAAACGTACAGGGGTGTCCTGGATATGATTACGAGAAAATATTGTCATGCAAAAATCAGAATAATTAACATGTACTAACCATACAGGGTGAGGCAAGAGTATCATGGAAAAATATTGATTTGCAAAAATATCGACATATCGACAAATTCTTCGTTAGGAGAAACTTTGCTACCACGTTATTAGATACGATAGGTATACAGGGGTTTCCCTGATATGGCTAAGGAAAAATATAACCATGCAGAAGTCATAATTATTAACATTGACTATAATGGCCCAAGTAGCATTTTGGAGACTATAACTACATAATACACCAAAATTAACGTTGTACTTGGTATAGAAATTAGTCATTCATGAACCGATGCTCTCTAAATCACCAGACGCCGTTGTCTCAACGTTGAGCATGACATCAGCTAAGCTACTCAACTGACCACAACTTGTAAATATTTTAGGAATAGGAATAACGATTTAAAACGTTCAAATGGCAACTTTTAGTTATGTTAAACGTTTTCCCGACGAAGGGTCGACCTATAAGATTCAACTAAGCAGTGGGCAATTTTTCAGTAAAGTTGAAAACGTTTTCGTGGAGTCATCTTTACAACTAACTTTTTTCCAAATATTTATTAATTCTAGTGACATACTACTGGCTTAATTGCTTGATGAAAAAAGTATATAGTAAAAGAGAGAGAAACTGGAATGATCCTAACCCAACTTTTGAATCGGGAACGAAAAGAGCATTCTAATACACTGCCTCCTATTACAGCCCAAAAAAAGATTACGTGGTGAAGAAACTTCACAGACACAAGTCCTCATAAAGACAGACAGTTTGGAGAGCTGAAGTTTAAAGCTTAAGTTTAAATTTTTCGTTAGTTGTACTTAGTTCAGTTTTTGGTCGGATAAGTAACTTCAGTCGCGCTCCAAGTATAAAGTTAGTTGCCTGACAGACTAACGTTGAAAGTTAGTATATTTTCAGTTATCCAGAGTCGCTTTGACGACTTTTATACTTCTACGCCATGTTGGAAGTGTAATTCTATTAAAACATGTCCGGTCATTCAAATTTTGGACGTAAACAAGCATAAATAAAAGATTATGAAGCCTTAGTTTTCTAGAAATAATTCATGTGTATTCCTTTTAATTCAAAATTTAATCAATATCTAGAATTAATATTGTTCATCGAAATGATTTTTTTTATTCTTGAGTTTCGAAAAGTTCGCAACAGATTAAAAGCCCTCGTGTTTTTTGGCATGAAACCATAATTTATTTGACAGTAAGATGAAATGCGTTGCCAATTTTTGTTTCGAAATCGTTATTTTTGTAGAAATATAACGGTAGGGGTAACCAGAAAGTTTTCTTTGAGTGTCCATTTTGGCCATCTGTAATTATTTGGTTGATAAATTAAGTATGTTTTAAACACCATGAAAAATGAACTGTCATCGCTGCGCGAGAGGGCGCTGGCGTATAGTTGTTTTTAAATAAACTCAGCAACATTTAGAAAACGACAATCAGCTACCTGCAGTTGGAACTGAAACGTTTTAAAAACCCAAAAATGAGTGACCAAATTGGTGCAAAACAGGGTTGTGATATCGTTGTGTTGAGGTTGGCTACGCAACTTATATTTGGTTGCGCAACTTTTTCAAACACGTCGCCGCAAAGTTGAATTGTTACGTGGGGGGTGTCTCAAAAATAACACGGAAAAGCTTGATATCCAAAATGCAGAAATGTCGACATGGACTAATTGTCTTAATGACATTACATAGAAAACTATGGATATGGGAAGAAATTCCAAACAAGAAAATACTTCAGTTGCAAAAAATGTAACTAGAAAATCTAGCTAGACAAACAGTAGAAATATCGACATGGACTATACTGGTTGTCTTAGAAGACTTATAGAAACACTTTACATTGAAAAACTATTCTTTAGAAGGAGGTTGCTACCACTTGAAAGGTATACATGGGTATACAAAGGTATACATATGAATACAGGAAAATATTGACATGCAGAATAATCAACTATAAGAACATGTATAGTTGATTATTCTGCATACAAGTTTTCTCACGGAAAATTCTCACGGTAAAATCTTTGATACGCAAAAGCACAAATATCGAAATGAATTATAATGGTTGTCTCAGAGAAGTTACAGAAAAATTATTTCAATTTTGACATATTTTTTTATCTCCGAAACCCGATGACCTATTCGGATAAATTTTCTGCAGTTATAAAAGAAGGCGTTCCGATTTTCAAAAAGTACCCTTCCCCCCACTTCACCCTGGAAGCTACTTAGCGAACGGGTGGGAATTTCAAAAAAAATACCGGTGGCTACGTATGTATGAAGGAATATTTTGCGAGAAACGGTGGCTACGTATGAAGGAAGTTTTTGCGAAAAAAAGATGTCTACTCTAGTTGAAAAGAAAAAAAAACACAAAATCACAACGAGCAAGTAGAGTAATAATTATTATTATTGAAAATTCGGATATACCTTTTCTCTCGTGATATACCTACCTACCTGCTTATTGCAATTAACCTTCAACCAGTTAACCACATTTTCGTTCAGATAATATTGCTGTGAATTATTTCGTAGTACTTCGAATAATGTTGAGATTTGGCAGCAATGCATTTCCAAGACGGTGGACCATTTGAAATTCGGTAGATATTTCAACAGAAAACTCTAATATCTTTGGTTCTATTCTAGCAGATCACTGCAGTGAGAGAGTTCTCTAATGGTTGCCAACTTCTATTTTTGTATGAAAACTAGAAAATTCTGATTGGATTCTTCATACCTTCATTAGTATGCAATATAATTGTATAAGCCAGATATTCAATGAAAATTTCCCTGGATATAGAATAAATGAGATATCAAAGATAATTATTTTAAATTGAAATATCTCATTTATTCCTTATCCAGTGAAATTTATATTGAATATGTGGCTTATACAACTCCATTGCTTACTAATGAACGTATAAAGAATCCAATCAAAGTTTCCTAGTTTTTCATACAAAAATGTCAAAAATCGAAGTTGGCAACTCTCTCATTATGTTTTGCTATGGTTTGAAAGGAAAAGCTCGCCAGTGCCATCTTACAGTTCCGGAACGAGAAATTTGTCGCTTTATATGTACCTTAAGAGCCAACAGTAAGGCGTCACACGGAACAGTCGAATTTATTTGTGATAGTGAAGATGATAAACTCGTTGAACAGTGGCAACACAGCGCCTGCCGTTGTTGAACACCCATCATTTATTTTGATTTCGGTATTCTAGGTAGGAAAGCAGGATAGCAGTGGCGCCGACACAGGCCCTACGTGCTTGCTTATTCGAGGTTAATTAATTCGGTTTTCAAAGTTTTGAAAGTTTTTGTTATTGGAGTTCGCACAAACTGTAAAATCTAGTTGTTAATGGCAATATAAATTAATTATTTTTCAATTGTCAATTGTCGAAATGTATTGCGAAAAACTAAGTAATTTTAAATTATTGTTTTACACAGGAAAAGGGTGTGTTTCGTTCTCCCTTTGAAATTCTTGTAGCTCAAAAAAAGCTAACGCTGCTGCTAGAAATTTCTTATTTTTAACAAGTGTTGTATTTTTAATTTCGTTCCCCTACTAATAAAAGCGATTATTGTTATGAAATATTAGATAATTGATAATTGGTATCTAGGGATATTTGGGATCAGAAAAATTATGAATTTCCTAAATGGTTAAATTCGAGAATTCAGGAGGGCGGATAAAGTGATTCATGTTTCAGGTCTGATCAACACTGATTTAAAAATATAATCGATATAACTTTCACACCAATGCACAAAAGATCTGAAATGTCGAATTAACAGTTAATGAAAAAATAATAGTTTGGGATATTCTTCTAGTTATTTTAAGGAACGTTTTGAATGTTGTGAGGAACGTTTTTACAAAAACAATATCCATTAGAAGTATTGTTCATTCTTCATACTTCAAGAACGAGATACCTATCAACTCTGAATAAAGCTTTTTCAGTTATCCGCCAAGATAGTTTTTTCCCAGGCAGTTACAAGAAGGACTGGATTGTGGAAAATCTCACATAAGTTGAACTTGATCTATAATATTGTAATGGAAATACAACTTAACTCTGTCTATGTTATTTATTTCTGCAAAGTCACTAATGCTTCTCAGCCAACTCTGTATTGTTCTTCTGCCATTCTGAACTCCGAGTTCCGACTCAGACTGCTGTCACTACGGCTGATTTGGTCTCTAATTTATCTGCAGGGTTCTTCTCGCACGATCATGTCAGTTCCTCGGTTAGAATTTGAATAGCTCTTGAACTGTTCTGGCAGCATTCCAGAACAATATAGAGGAAATGAAAACCATATTGACTGAAAAATTGGATATTGTGGAATAAGGAAGAAAATGTCTTAGGGAAATGAAGAAGATAGCAAGATCACTGTAAAAGTCAATTTACTATTTAGATGATGGATGGATCAACAAGGGTCATGGTGCTCAGAAGGTTTAAAAGGACCTTGAAATAAAAAGTGTACCGCAGGCATTCATATACGGTTAGTGCGCTGTCCTGAGAACTCCTGTTGGAGCTGGTTGGTGTCAAATTCATTCTTGAAACAAAAAACAGTATCTAACATATATACATTCGTGTTTAGGACATGAAACTTGGTTTAAAATGACTTGTTGAAGTCCGTAAACAGCAATTGATTTGGATTGGATGTAGGCCCGAACTAGAAACGAAAAAATGGCATGGTTTATTTTTACATAGTTACAGCTTCCATCGAATTTAATATACCTAATTTTCAGTTTACAGAAAAAATTATTATATTGTATTTTATCACGTAATATTTTTAAGTGAAAAACGACTTTTCGTATTCTCCGGCATGAACGACTATGTTAGTTACAAGTTCTCTCTGCGTCCTCTGGGATGCTTACCGTTGGCAGATTCTTTTAAAGCTTCATGTTTTCAGAAATATTCTATGACCTTATTTTTACAACTTTTCCATATCGTAATGAAACGAAAGCCGGATGGGAAGAAAACATTGACTATATGCATGAGCGTTCGATCCCAAGTGCTCGTTACGACTATTTGTGTTCTTTTGATGAAACTGGCCGCTATTTTCAAAATTCCATTAGTATTACTCAGAACTGAACGGGCTATTTCAGGGTACAGATATATTTTCAATACGGTCACAGAAATCTTGTTGTGAAATATTTCAGGTGCACCTCTTGCACGACCACTGTCTGTTGTGATAAATGTTTTCTGCTTTCCCGCCAAAAGGAAATACGAAAATTGCATGTATAGTGAAGTTCCGGGACCTTGTTCGTTACATACTTTTCGGTAATCAATTTTCGTCCAGTCTTTTCTTAGTATTCACGGTGGTCTTATAAGTGGGTGTTTTTTATAGTTTCACTGTGATTGAATCTTTTAGAAACACGAAACACAGTATGATCACCACCAAAAAATGTATACCTAAAAATGTTGGTTAGATTAGAAATTCCTGAACAAATGCATTTCTTTTAGAGAGAAACAAGGCCTATCTTGGGAATATAAAAGGTTGCATATAATGTGTAATCCCGGGTCATTGTTTGTTTTATACTTCATACTTTATACTTATTGAAATTATGTTATTTGTATAAGGTACCTACTTGAATTTTTAGTTTTCGAACTCATCGGACGAAACCATCTTAAAAAACAACTCGCTATTAGTGACCTTTGTGATTTTTTTATCTTGGCTTTTTCATAATGATACTCATAGGGCCTTGAACATGCATTGCAAATCGTGTTAGCAACAAAACGAAACAATAATTTCAATAACTCCATTATTAGAATCCTTATTTTTTTTGCGTTTTTTGCGTGAACAGGAGCGTCTTAATACCGAATTCATCTACAGTCAAGAGATTTAGGAGATATTTGGCAATTAAATATAAATAATAAGTTCAGAAAATTTGGATTTTTTCGCAGTAATCCAGAAGAGATAAAAACTTTAATTCCCATTAGGGTTTCCTGACACATACGGCATACTCAATAATCAAAACTACCCAATGTTTTGAGCGGAAATTCTAGAATTGAATGGTATATTTTGGTTAACAAACAATATGCTAATATAATGATATTTTTTATTAATAATCTCAAACTTTTTTTGGCGACAAGTTATTCTTAGGAGAGATTTATGAAAATTAAGTAGAATTTATTTATTTGTTCAATTAATTAGCATTCATTTGATCAGACATTAACTATTGAAAAACTGTGTACCCACAAGTATGCCTAAGCGAATAGAGGACGGCTATTATCATTATTTGCCGTGGCGCCATGGCCCCACACTTCCATTAGTATGAGCAATAAGAACGTAAATGCAAATCTATTATATTGTAGCGAAACTAAAATCATTCTAGAAAACCTTCGATAAATTTGATTGAAACATGTAGAAAAACAAATTTTTGTTCTAGATCAAACGTCGAATATTCTTATTGTATTTTCATAACTTCTTCATTGGTCTAAAACTAATATTTTGTAAGAAAGTAGTAGTCCATACATATATTCTGGTATACAAGCAATGCATTTGTGAGATTTGACTGTCAGTTGGGTGGAGTTCAGTAGTTGACGTTTGATACGTAATAAACAGGATTGAAGTATCAAGGTAGTACTGCGTTGTCAAGTTGAGTTGAGCTACTAAAGGAAGTTCTACTATAGTGTTTCTCTTATTCAGAACCCGAAAACGTAAAAGTATTTTGTAATGTGATTTATAAAACATTGATTTACTCCTTCATAATTAAATGAATTAATGAGTGAAAGATATTTTTAAAAAAACGATAATTTTTCTTCTCCTTTTCATACCCAACGTGACCAAACAATCCGTTTTGAATGAAACAGTTTCGTATTAAGTCCACCAGTCCTGTTGTCCCCAATAAAAACAAATATTTTTTCACAAAAATGGGGAATAGGGAAATTATTTCGAAAAAGCGCATATGAACTCGCATCTTCCGTGATCTACTGTTAGGTAGTTGCGATCAGCACTCGTCTCTTGCTGTCGTCTGTATGTCATTGAAGCTAATATAACATCAATGTATCATGTCACCAATTTCATGAATTTTTTAAAACCTGACCAGACACCAGGACCAATTTGCTCCTTCGTCAAATATAAAAAGACAACTTCGACATCATGATTAAGTTGTTTAACTTACAAAATATTAATAAATAATTGAAGAGTACGAAAAATATTTGTTTTTTTTTCCAAAACCAATGGAAATTTACGGAACTGACTTTGAAAATAAACGGCCATGATAAGGATACCAACCCATGTCTTAAAAGTCATAATTCATTACTATTTTATATAAAAAAGGTGAAAAACAATTCACTCTTCCTTTACTATTCAAAAGATTAATAAATGGACGTGTGTGAATAAAATGTTTTCCACTAATTTTATCTAACACTTTTTGTAGTCAATTGTGTACTAATTATAGTGTATTGAAACTTTCTGATATCAATTTTATGAATTATATGTATATTATTTATAGTCATCAAAATGTTCTGCAACCGTAGACACGTGTTTCGAGCTTGAGCTCTCATCAGTACGGTAAAATCAAGTGCGAAGATGTACGGTTGCAGAACATTTTGAGGGTTATACCCAATAACTTTTCTACTTATATTTTCATATATAGCCCCTCGCTATATCCATCCTTATTTTTATTTATAATCTATATACACATCCTATTCTGTATACATTTCTCAGATGTGGCTGAAATTCACGAAACTGTACTTATTAGAATATATTGTTCTCACACTCTTGGAAGCAGCGTCCAGAATTTCCGAATTTGATTTGCAATTCTCGACCATGAAAGCTCAAGAATAGGTGTATATTATCTGGCATATCGGAATCGGAAAAAACATTTCATATTTTGGCAAGACACAAAATGAATATTTTTAGGCTAATCTACGAATGCTTAGAACGAATAAATGATGTTTTTTGTTTTCTTAATTTCGAGTTCTAACTAGAAAGTAAGGAAAACAAATGCCTATAGCATGTTCGTTCGACACCTTCGTACAAATAGACGATCTCGGAAACCGTAGATATAAAGCAAAGTTCAGGTGGGGGTGAAACTGCGTGATAAGGTGACCAAGAAAATTCAAGCAAGAAATCCAAACAATTCCGATTTTTTTCGAAGGTATATACAAGAAAAAACGCGATTCTGCTATTTCGTTTTTATTTTCTACTGACCTTATTCGAAGAAGGCATGAAAAAATTATTTCACTTTGTTATTACCACTTTTCATGATATACACTATTATTGAGATTCAGATAATCTGTCGTTTCTACTTTGGGCAACCATCATAAAGTTGATTACATTACAATGACAATAAAATCTTATATTCGACATGTAATTTTCAAATCCATCTTGAGTGTGTGAAAAAATCACCATATGCACCAATGTGTTTTTGATATTTTATTTTCCTCATTCCCAACATTGCCTTCAAATCCTTTCTTCTAATTAATGAATGCGTTACCTCAAATCTTCTGAATTGTCAATTCCATTATTATAAATCGGACTTTTCACAGTTTCCCGTATGAAAAAATCTAGTGGAGATAAGTCTGATGAATCAGCGGGCCAACTACCTCATCTCTGCACAATAGCAGGTACGAGACTTACCTCCACTAGATTTCACCTATGAGCAACAAAAAGATAGACAGATACAAGATACATATTCAAGTTCTTGTAAAAAATCAAATTTTATTGTATTGGTAAATATCAACTTGAGGATGGCAGTTCAGAGTCGAAACGTCTTCCAAACTGAAATGTCTTGGAAGTTGACGACTGGTGGAAAATTGCGAGTTCTTCAGCAGGGATTTACAGGCTTGAAGGAGTTTTGGAATAGGACAGCTCATTAGGGTTAATATGTTAGGAATAAAATATATACACGAATATTTATAACAGAAAGCGCGAAATACGTTGAAGTTCCGGAAGTCAACATTACACTTCAAATGAAATTTTTTACTATTATTAATTTTAATTTATAGCAAATTATCTATTCGTTACAAATTAGTAATGATATATGACCGAACCAACACATATATATGGATCAATCAATTCAAATAAGAACACAGAAGCTATTGAAAGTAGACATGTCCCGGTACCACACAAATAATACAATATTGTTTGTAAAATGAAGACAATTTTTGCTAGAGCAAAAAAAACTATTGCAAATGACATATTATTACATATATGACCTATATAGGTTATATACAGACGTATATGAAGCGGTCCCGGAAATTGACCCTTATCATACGTATATATATATATATATATATATATATATATATATATATATATATATATATATATATATATATATATATATATATATATATATATATATCTACAGTCACTAGTTGAAACTTAATTTGACACGAACCAAGGAATCCAAAAGCGGAGGTTTGTCCACAAATTGACAGGCAGCCAACAATTCGTTGTTCTGACCAACCCAAGGTTCAATCAAGTTTCTAATACGTTATGAGGAACGCAAGCAGAATCTAAGTGAAAATAGAGTATATTTCGTTTTAATTCCGAGAGTTCTAACCTTTGACAGCTGTTTCGTGCTAACGCACTCATCAGAAAGGATTTATGGAGCTCTCGAAATTAAAACGAATCCACTCAAGAATTAATACCGTGAAGGCAAGACAGATATAACAGAAAGTTAATTATGACATCTACAGTCACTAGTTGAAACTTAATTTGACACGAACCAAGGAATCCAAAAGCGGAGGTTTGTCCACAAATTGACAGGCAGCCAACAATTCGTTGTTCTGACCAACCCAAGGTTCAATCAAGTTTCTAATACGTTATGAGGAACGCAAGCAGAATCTAACTGAAAATAGAGTATATTTCGTTTTAATTCCGAGAGTTCTAACCTTTGACAGCTGTTTCGTGCTAACGCACTCATCAGAAAGGATTTATGGAGCTCTCGAAATTAAAACGAATCCACTCAAGAATTAATACCGTGAAGGCAAGACAGATATAACAGAAAGTTAATTATGACATCTACAGTCACTAGTTGAAACTTAATTTGACACGAACCAAGGAATCCGAAAGCGGAGGTTTGTCCACAAATTGACAGGCAGCCAACAATTCGTTGTTCTGACCAACCCAAGTTTCAATCAAGTTTCTAATACGTTATGAGGAATGCAAGCAGAATCTAAGTGAAAATAGAGTATATTTCGTTTCAATTCCGAGAGTTCTAACCTTCGACAGCTGTTTCGTGCTAACGCACTCATCAGAAAGGATTTATGGAGCTCTCGAAATTAAAACGAATCCACTCAAGAATTAATACCGTGAAGGCAAGACAGATATAACAGAAAGTTAATTATGACATCTACAGTCACTAGTTGAAAATTAATTTGACACGAACCAAGGAATCCAAAAGCGGAGGTTTGTCCACAAATTGACAGGCAGCCGACAATTCGTTGTTCTGACCAACCCAAGGTTCAATCAAGTTTCTAATACGTTATGAGGAACGCAAGCAGAATCTAAGTGAAAATAGATATTTCGTTTTAATTCCGAGAGTTCTAACCTTTGACAGCTGTTTCGTGCTAACGCACTCATCAGAAAGGATTTATGGAGCTCTCGAAATATACTCTATTTTCACTTAGATTCTGCTTGCGTTCCTCATAACGTATTAGAAACTTGATTGAACCTTGGGTTGGTCAGAACAACGAATTGTTGGCTGCCTGTCAATTTGTGGACAAACCTCCGCTTTTGGATTCCTTGGTTCGTGTCAAATTAAGTTTCAACTAGTGACTGTAGATGTCATAATTAACTTTCTGTTATATCTGTCTTGCCTTCACGGTATTAATTCTTGAGTGGATTCGTTTTAATTTCGAGAGCTCCATAAATCCTTTCTGATGAGTGCGTTAGCACGAAACAGCTGTCAAAGGTTAGAACTCTCGGAATTAAAACGAAATATAGAAAAGTTATTGGGTATAACCCTCAAAATGTTCTGCAACCGTAGACACGTGTTTCGAGCTTAAGCTCTCATCAGTACGGTAAAATCAAGTGCGAAGATGTACAACACTTGGATGTAAAAATAGAAACAAAGGAAGTCAACAACAGGAAGCCAACCACACATTTGTGGCTTCGGTTAGAAGACCTTGTGCTTACAAGGCAACAACTAACGTCGTCACGGAGGCAGCTATAGCTACCAGCGTGACAATCCTACCCAGGAAAATACAAATAAGGATGGATTTAGCGAGGGGCAATATATGAAAATATAAGTAGAAAAGTTATTGGGTATAACCCTCAAAATGTTCTGCAACCGTAGACACGTGTTTCGAGCTTAAGCTCTCATCAGTACGGTAAAATCAAGTGCGAAGATGTACAACACTTGGATGTAAAAATAGAAACAAAGGAAGTCAACAACAGGAAGCCAACCACACATTTGTGGCTTCGATTAGAAGACCTTGTGCTTACAAGGCAACAACTAACGTCGCCACGGAGGCAGCTATAGCTACCAGCGTGACAATCCTACCCAGGAAAATACAAATAAGGATGGATTTAGCGAGGGGCAATATATGAAAATATAAGTAGAAAAGTTATTGGGTATAACCCTCAAAATGTTCTGCAACCGTAGACACGTGTTCCGAGCTTAAGCTCTCATCAGTACGGTAAAATCAAGTGCGAAGATGTACAACACTTGGATGTAAAAATAGAAACAAAGGAAGTCAACAACAGGAAGCCAACCACACATTTGTGGCTTCGGTTAGAAGACCTTGTGCTTACAAGGCAACAACTAACGTCGCCACGGAGGCAGCTATAGCTACCAGCGTGACAATCCTACCCAGGAAAATACAAATAAGGATGGATTTAGCGAGGGGCAATATATGAAAATATAAGTAGAAAAGTTATTGGGTATAACCCTCAAAATGTTCTGCAACCGTAGACACGTGTTTCGAGCTTAAGCTCTCATCAGTACGGTAAAATCAAGTGCGAAGATGTACAACACTTGGATGTAAAAATAGAAACAAAGGAAGTCAACAACAGGAAGCCAACCACACATTTGTGGCTTCGGTTAGAAGACCTTGTGCTTACAAGGCAACAACTAACGTCGCCACGGAGGCAGCTATAGCTACCAGCGTGACAATCCTACCCAGGAAAATACAAATAAGGATGGATTTAGCGAGGGGCAATATATGAAAATATAAGTAGAAAAGTTATTGGGTATAACCCTCAAAATGTTCTGCAACCGTAGACACGTGTTTCGAGCTTAAGCTCTCATCAGTACGGTAAAATCAAGTGCGAAGATGTACAACACTTGGATGTAAAAATAGAAACAAAGGAAGTCAACAACAGGAAGCCAACCACACATTTGTGGCTTCGGTTAGAAGACCTTGTGCTTACAAGGCAACAACTAACGTCGCCACGGAGGCAGCTATAGCTACCAGCGTGACAATCCTACCCAGGAAAATACAAATAAGGATGGATTTAGCGAGGGGCAATATATGAAAATATAAGTAGAAAAGTTATTGGGTATAACCCTCAAAATGTTCTGCAACCGTAGACACGTGTTTCGAGCTTAAGCTCTCATCAGTACGGTAAAATCAAGTGCGAAGATGTACAACACTTGGATGTAAAAATAGAAACAAAGGAAGTCAACAACAGGAAGCCAACCACACATTTGTGGCTTCGGTTAGAAGACCTTGTGCTTACAAGGCAACAACTAACGTCGCCACGGAGGCAGCTATAGCTACCAGCGTGACAATCCTACCCAGGAAAATACAAATAAGGATGGATTTAGCGAGGGGCAATATATGAAAATATAAGTAGAAAAGTTATTGGGTATAACCCTCAAAATGTTCTGCAACCGTAGACACGTGTTTCGAGCTTAAGCTCTCATCAGTACGGTAAAATCCATCCTTATTTGTATTTTCCTGGGTAGGATTGTCACGCTGGTAGCTATAGCTGCCTCCGTGGCGACGTTAGTTGTTGCCTTGTAAGCACAAGGTCTTCTAACCGAAGCCACAAATGTGTGGTTGGCTTCCTGTTGTTGACTTCCTTTGTTTCTATTTTTACATCCAAGTGTTGTACATCTTCGCACTTGATTTTACCGTACTGATGAGAGCTTAAGCTCGAAACACGTGTCTACGGTTGCAGAACATTTTGAGGGTTATACCCAATAACTTTTCTACTTATATTTTCATATATTGCCCCTCGCTAAATCCATCCTTATTTGTATTTTCCTGGGTAGGATTGTCACGCTGGTAGCTATAGCTGCCTCCGTGGCGACGTTAATTGTTGCCTTGTAAGCACAAGGTCTTCTAACCGAAGCCACAAATGTGTGGTTGGCTTCCTGTTGTTGACTTCCTTTGTTTCTATTTTTACATCCAAGTGTTGTACATCTTCGCACTTGATTTTACCGTACTGATGAGAGCTTAAGCTCGAAACACGTGTCTACGGTTGCAGAACATTTTGAGGGTTATACCCAATAACTTTTCTACTTATATTTTCATATATTGCCCCTCGCTAAATCCATCCTTATTTGTATTTTCCTGGGTAGGATTGTCACGCTGGTAGCTATAGCTGCCTCCGTGGCGACGTTAGTTGTTGCCTTGTAAGCACAAGGTCTTCTAACCGAAGCCACAAATGTGTGGTTGGCTTCCTGTTGTTGACTTCCTTTGTTTCTATTTTTACATCCAAGTGTTGTACATCTTCGCACTTGATTTTACCGTACTGATGAGAGCTCAAGCTCGAAACACGTGTCTACGGTTGCAGAACATTTTGAGGGTTATACCCAATAACTTTTCTACTTATATTTTCATATATTGCCCCTCGCTAAATCCATCCTTATTTGTATTTTCCTGGGTAGGATTGTCACGCTGGTAGCTATAGCTGCCTCCGTGGCGACGTTAGTTGTTGCCTTGTAAGCACAAGGTCTTCTAACCGAAGCCACAAATGTGTGGTTGGCTTCCTGTTGTTGACTTCCTTTGTTTCTATTTTTACATCCAAGTGTTGTACATCTTCGCACTTGATTTTACCGTACTGATGAGAGCTTAAGCTCGAAACACGTGTCTACGGTTGCAGAACATTTTGAGGGTTATACCCAATAACTTTTCTACTTATATTTTCATATATTGCCCCTCGCTAAATCCATCCTTATTTGTATTTTCCTGGGTAGGATTGTCACGCTGGTAGCTATAGCTGCCTCCGTGGCGACGTTAGTTGTTGCCTTGTAAGCACAAGGTCTTCTAACCGAAGCCACAAATGTGTGGTTGGCTTCCTGTTGTTGACTTCCTTTGTTTCTATTTTTACATCCAAGTGTTGTACATCTTCGCACTTGATTTTACCGTACTGATGAGAGCTTAAGCTCGAAACACGTGTCTACGGTTGCAGAACATTTTGAGGGTTATACCCAATAACTTTTCTACTTATATTTTCATATATTGCCCCTCGCTAAATCCATCCTTATTTGTATTTTCCTGGGTAGGATTGTCACGCTGGTAGCTATAGCTGCCTCCGTGGCGACGTTAGTTGTTGCCTTGTAAGCACAAGGTCTTCTAACCGAAGCCACAAATGTGTGGTTGGCTTCCTGTTGTTGACTTCCTTTGTTTCTATTTTTACATCCAAGTGTTGTACATCTTCGCACTTGATTTTACCGTACTGATGAGAGCTTAAGCTCGAAACACGTGTCTACGGTTGCAGAACATTTTGAGGGTTATACCCAATAACTTTTCTACTTATATTTTCATATATTGCCCCTCGCTAAATCCATCCTTATTTGTATTTTCCTGGGTAGGATTGTCACGCTGGTAGCTATAGCTGCCTCCGTGGCGACGTTAGTTGTTGCCTTGTAAGCACAAGGTCTTCTAACCGAAGCCACAAATGTGTGGTTGGCTTCCTGTTGTTGACTTCCTTTGTTTCTATTTTTACATCCAAGTGTTGTACATCTTCGCACTTGATTTTACCGTACTGATGAGAGCTTAAGCTCGAAACACGTGTCTACGGTTGCAGAACATTTTGAGGGTTATACCCAATAACTTTTCTACTTATATTTTCATATATTGCCCCTCGCTAAATCCATCTTTATTTGTATTTTCCTGGGTAGGATTGTCACGCTGGTAGCTATAGCTGCCTCCGTGGCGACGTTAGTTGTTGCCTTGTAAGCACAAGGTCTTCTAACCGAAGCCACAAATGTGTGGTTGGCTTCCTGTTGTTGACTTCCTTTGTTTCTATTTTTACATCCAAGTGTTGTACATCTTCGCACTTGATTTTACCGTACTGATGAGAGCTTAAGCTCGAAACACGTGTCTACGGTTGCAGAACATTTTGAGGGTTATACCCAATAACTTTTCTACTTATATTTTCATATATTGCCCCTCGCTAAATCCATCCTTATTTATATATATATATATATATATGTACATTACTAAGTTCATGGGTTGAACCGCGTTGAGAGTTTATAACTCGACGTTTCGGCTCCTGGTTTGGAGCCATTTTCAAGAGTGTGACTGCGAGGCCTCTATCTGCCTACTCCTCGAGTCGTGGTCTTGAGAGATATCAAGGTCTCAACCTGCCTACTCCTTGATCTCAAAAGACGATCCGATGTTGGTTGCACTGTAGTATTTATAGGTGGTTGGCTACCTGGAGGTGGGCGGGTCTTACGGGTTTTCTCGTTTGTCTTGTCTGCTGGTGCCTGCTGTGTAGTTGGAGTTAATGGGATAATAATTGATTGCGGATAAGTTTCACGTGGCCTGGTAATTACGGTTGGAAGAAGGGGCTTCCAAATGGGGTTCAATTTACGGCTATCATCTTTAATGTTCAGGCAATCAGGCCGTTTTTCGATTTCGATGGCTTCTCTGATAAAACGAGAAGTTCTTGAACGTACTGGGGCGATGGTTTTCGTTTTCTCGAAATCTATGGGGTGACCCGTTTGGATGAAATGAAGAGCTAATGCGGAGCTGGTGTCTCGATTTCTAACTGAAAGGGAGTGTTGATAGGATCGAAAATGGATCTGTTTCGAAGTTTCTCCTATATAAGAGTGGGGGCAGATAGAACAGGGAATTTCGTAAATACCATGGTCTTCGTTGGGAATTTTGTCTTTTGTTGGTCTGATGAGGTGTGATAGTTTTTGTTCTGTGGTAAAGATGGTTTTGATATTTGCTTCTCTGAAAAGTCGACTGATTTTGTCCGTCACCCCTTTGATGTAAGGGAAGAAGACTTTGGATGGACGGTCTTCAACTTGTGGTTCGTTTTTGGTTACTAATGGTTTCTGAAGCTGTTTTTGGATGTTTCTGTCTATGTGGTCTGGTCTGTATCCGTTTTGTAGGAGTGCTTGTTTTACGTTGTGAAGTTCGGATTGTCTGTTGTGGTCGTCGGTTAGTCGGATGGAGCGAGATATCAGAGTATTTACGACTGAGTTGAGTTGTGAGGGATGATGGTGGGACTTGGAGTTGAGATATCGGTTGGTGTGGGTGGGTTTTCTATAAACCGTGTACGAGAAACCTTGTTGAGGATTTTTAGTGATTTGTACATCTAAGAATGGCAGAGTTGAATTGCTTTCTATCTCCATCGTGAAGCGAATGTAAGGGTGTACTTCGTTCAGATGGGTCAGGAAAGAATCCAGGGTATCTCTCCCGTGGGGCCAGATGACAAAAGTGTCCTCAACGTATCGTAACCAGCAGGAAGGTTGAAGAGTGGCTGATGAAAGGGCTTTGGTTTCGAAATCTTCCATGAATATATTGGCAATCGCAGGTGAGAGAGGGGATCCCATAGGGGCACCTTTGATTTGCCTATAAAAAGAGTTTTGGAAGGTGAAGTATGTGTTGGACATACAATGTTTGATTAGAGTGAGGATGTCTTGTGATATGTCGTGCTTGTTTTGTAATATGGTGAGGGTCTCGTCAATAGGGATGTTGGTGAAAAGAGAGACGATGTCGAAGCTGACTAGGATGTCAGAGTTAGATATGTTGAATTCCTTAATTCGATTGATGAAGTGGTAGGAGTTTTTCACGTGGGATTCGGATATTTCAACTATAGGTTGAAGAATGTTAGAAAGATGTTTCGCTAAGCGTTGGGTTGGGCAGTTGAATGCACTGACAATGGGTCTGAGAGGGGTTCCGATTTTGTGAATTTTAGGAAGGCCATATATTTTTGGGATTCGAGAGGATCTCTCCATTTGGAAGCCCCTTCTTCCAACCGTAATCACCAGGCCACGTGAAACTTATCCGCAATCAATTATTATCCCATTAACTCCAACTACACAGCAGGCACCAGCAGACAAGACAAACGAGAAAAGCCGTAAGACCCGCCCACCTCCAGGTAGCCAACCACCTATAAATACTACAGTGCAACCAACATCGGATCGTCTTTTGAGATCAAGGAGTAGGCAGGTTGAGACCTTGATATCTCTCAAGACCACGACTCGAGGAGTAGGCAGATAGAGGCCTCGCAGTCACACTCTTGAAAATGGCTCCAAAACAGGAGCCGAAACGTCGAGTTATAAACTCTCAACGCGGTTCAACCCATGAACTTAGTAATGTACATATTTCTGACCGCGGAAACCTTTCCGAACATATATATATATATATATATATATATATATATATATATATATATATATATATATATATTGTTATGTTTGATGATAATTATTATTATGTTTAATGATAATTCTGTTTCCCAATGTTTTTACCATTGTTTTACCTTTTTAGCTCAGTTCGGATCGCCAAAGTGAACATGAACTCCTCTCTCTCTCTGCAGGGTGGTTCTAGTGAAGTTCGGTGCTGTTCTTGATGTCAATTTTATGTAAAAAGAAAGATTCAAATAAATTTTTCAAATTTGTACCAAAGTTTTAGAATTTATTAATTGTCAAATGTCAAAATCAAATATCAATCATAAAAGAAAACTTCCTATTCATAGGTTTTTTCCTAGCTCTAGGAGAGACCTACCTTAAGTCAATGAATCATTCTAATTATCAAAGTTCGTGTGGATTGTAATTTTTCAAGCACTATGATTATGAGTGAAGGTAAAAAAATGTTCACAGGGTTGCTATTTTGGATTTTTAAATACCTTTGTTGGCTGGCTGTTGATTTGGAAGTCTCGTCAAACGTCTTCTTGTCAGGTACGTAATGTTTTCATGAAGTCTGCTCACACTGCTTTCTCTTAATGGTCTCATGAAGTCTGCTCACACTGCTTTCTCTTTACTTTTTATAAATTTCTCCTTCGTCTCGTTGCAAGAAAAAAAAATCTTGGCTTCCTTTTCGTCCCCTTTGTTATTCCTTTCCGTTGTCCTAGCTACCAACCTTTCACTACCGAATTTCACTTTTGTCACACGTCACTTTTATTAGTTTTTTGATTACCTTAATTTCTACTGTACAAATGTCTTATAAACTATTCCTTAGTCATAAGAAATTCTCATTTTTATTTCTGTAATGATTGATAGTTTTCTAGTAATTTTTATTATTTGATTCCTCCTTTTTCGTTCCTTGAATTCCCTCTGTCCCCAAATACCATTGATTGTGTTTTTTTTTCAGTCTAGTTTGTGAAAGTTTTTATACAGGGTGTGGATATGTTAGTGTAGATTCCTGTTGAAGTCTTTAGTAGAGTTTTTTATTTAAAAATTTTTTATGGGTATGTTTTCATATCAGTGTGTCATTGTAATGTTTTAATATTTGTTCTTGTGTTTTGTAGGGATGTTTCTGTGTGTGGTCTGGCTGTCCTGTTCGTTACGCTGCAGTTTAAAACAAACTTGCATGTGTCAAATTATAGGATGGCCTATGAGCTGATATTCACCTGGTTATCGACCTGAGCTGGTTAAGTAAGCTACACAGATAAGGTAATGTACAACTATTATATATTTTTTTGATTTTATTTTGACCACAGTATCATTTCATAACAATATATACATCATTTGGTATAGAATTGATGCTTTCTATCTTTCCGAAAACAGGAAATTCGTAGAACGTCGCATCATTTTCCAACACAAAAAACCCAACACTCTTCCTAATATCCCTGCTCTCACGTGGAGAATTAATTTAGAATGATGCGATGATGGATTCCATATGTAAAAAGGTGTGCTAATTGGTGAGGGTTTCAGAAGTATGTCTGGTTTAGAATATTGTGTTTGAGATGTTCTCAGGAAATGTCTTCCAAATTTATCGATGGGCATGATGTCACGGCTAAACACCGAATGATGTCAAATCTTGGAGATTTTTTATTTTATTATTCCTGCCTCGAAAAGTTCCTCAAATATGCTTGTGATTTCGTTTTTCACACCGGTATTTCCAGCACATTGTGACGCAATCAAGAGTTTCAATCGCTCCACTAGCTCATTGAAATCATCAAAATATTTATATTCAACCGGTATGTTGTTGAAATCAAGCATAGTTAGCCCTGAGCCCACTTTACTCCTTGTAGTCCTTCCTGGGGCTGAACTAATTCTTGATCTGTGTTTGGGAAGAGATAAACTGGTATCTTTTTGAGTTTTTTCAAGATTTCAAGAGTGTAAGGTTGTAATTCGTGGTTTTATTATATCAACAAACTTTGATGCATGTGATGTTGATAAACTCCTTGCAGGATCATAGTGGAGGTAATGTGCATTACTTCTTCTCATTTTATCGATATATGAATCAACATCTTTGTTTCTATACCCAAGGGGTTGTTTCTTGAACAGCAATTCATATAAGCCTGCAGTTCCGCTGTATTTGAACTTGTTATCAATAACAATATCGGCACCATCAAAATCCACAGAGGAGCTACCTATGGCATATTTTTCCGTAGACGGATCAAAATATACTCCAAAAGTGTCATCGAATATATTTTTCGAATCTGAAATTTTGTCTTCTATATATGCACGGGGCAAAGGAATCGCAAACTGTTGTAAATATTGTTCCTGTGGATTCAGCATAGGGCGCATACCTTTTTCAAAATAACTTCCTTCGAAGACAGAGTTTGACATGGTAGAGTCATGCTGAAATATCTCATCATCAGGAGTGATCTGATAAAATGCTTGAGGTGTTGGTTGATGGTAGATTAAGTTCTTGAGGTGTTGGTTGATGAAATTGTTTAGGTGTTAGTTGATGCATTTTTTGGGGTGCCGATTGATAACTTGAATGAGGTGATTTAATTTCATGTTTCAATTCTTGCTTGAACTGAATCGTTGGGGGCTGTTGAACAGCAGACAAAAACTCTTTCAAAGGTTGAGTGATTGGTTCATAAGTTTTTTCTAAATGTGAGTGAGATTTTGCTATATTGGATTTCAATGTCTTATATTTTCTTCTCAAAGCCTTCCTTGCTCTTAATAGTTGTTCATTTAATTGACTGTTCATGATGACTGACAACTATCCCACAATCTTGATGTTTATATAGAAATGAATGTATCGAAACCCTTTCTGTATCGACCCTCATTTAAGGAACCATCTTTATCGATAACGAGAAAACTAAATTTGTCTTTCCATCAAAAAGCGCAGATTTTTTTGAAATTCTGCAAGGACATGTCTATACTGACATGATCATCATATATATGCTTTAGATTTGTTAGATCTTGTTGGAAGATCATGAGCAAATTAGCATTATCTCGAATGAGTTGTTTGGAAATGGCAGAATAAGTTTGACATAAATAGAAACAATCCGTGTGTCTGTGACGGCCAAAACAGAAATAATTTTTGATTATATTTTGATCACATGTAGTAACATCATCGAATATTATGACTGAATGATCGTGTATATTTTCAGGAAGAATAACTTCAACAGAATCCTTATATTCATGGAATCCAATTTCTTTCATAGGTGCCAGCAAAATCCTCAAATAATTATATTTGGGTTGATATAATGATTTTGAAAATTAGTATACATTCGTGAAACGAAGCCGTTGGGTTGCTTCAGCAAAGACAACATCACATTAGTTTTACCAGACCCGCTTGCTCCTACAAGTAACCCCCTTTTAGATTGACCTCCAAATAGCGCGCCATGTTTTCTAACAGTATTCTCTACATTAATCTCATCATGATTGAGAACTGGAAGCAGCACCTTTTGTTTTTCAGTCTTCATCTCACTGAAATAATCTTTAAACTGACATTAGTATAGAAGTGATAGGAATATATATATATGTATATATAATGTATAATATATACACGTGCACCCAAGTTGTTCACATCATAATAAAGAAATCAGTCGTTAGTACGAGTCGAAACTTAAAGAAGAAAGGTCGAGGTTTTCTCAATACCTTGATCAATAAACTTCCGGTAGAACTACATGTTCCGGGATATAATTACTGCGGTCCTGGAACTAAGTTGGAAAAGAGATTATTGAGAGGAGACGTAGGCGTGAATCCTTTGGACGAGGCTTGTAAGCGACACGACATTGCTTACTCCGAAAGTGGGGATATAAAAGCGAGAAATATTGCTGACAGGAAGCTGGCAACGTTTGCTTCTGAGCGTTTAAAATCATCTGATTCAAAATTGGGGGAAAAAGTAACAGCATTTGGGGTATCTAATATAATGAATATTAAAAGCAAGTTGGGAATGGGATTGAGACGGAAAAAAAACTATGAAGAAAAAGAAGGGTGGCGAATTGAAAGTTGCCAGGAAACGAAAGAGTAAACAGAGGAAAAGAATCATACCAATTCCAAAGAAAGGTGGATTACTTCCATTTTTACTCCCACTACGTGGAGCGCTAGGTGCTGTAGGAGGAGGGGCCGCATCTATTGCTTCAGCAGTTAACAAAGCAAATTCTGAGAAACAAAGGCTTACTGAACAAAAGAGACATAATTTAGCGATGGAACAAAAACGAAAAGGTATATATTTGAGCCCTCGTAAAGGTTATGGAATGTTTGCACTACCGTATCAAAAAAAACTGTTGAAGTTACCACGCCGAGCATTGACCAATATCGAGTTGATGAAGAATGCAAAACGATTACGGATCCCTTTTTTTCGAGGTGTTTTTATGAGAGATAAACGCCCTAGCAAAATAAGAGCCAATGAGTGTGGCATTATCAATCTTGATTCAGATTCAGGAGAAGGAACTCATTGGACAGCATATCTCAAGAATAATGGTGGAGTTATATATTTCGATAGTTATGTGATGTCGATAATATAAAATATAATTATGATTCTTTGCAGAAGTATAATTCATATCAGTGCGGGCAACACTGCCTTCTGTTTTTATATAATCAATTTCTCTAATCTATTTCATCCATTAATCAATAAAATACCATTGGGATATTATGTCTGTTACTTTAAGTGATTCATCTTCAGTGTTGAGTTATAATTTCAATCCTCCAATTTATCTGGATGACAATGTAGAGTATGAGATAGGTTTGGCAAATTTCGATTCTTTCAATGTTATTCCAAACATAACAAAAACAAACAATGTTTTAGTCTGGGGTGAACACGATGAATTCAGTTATATCATTCCTGAAGGATTTTATGATGTAACAGATATTGTTGATTTGCTCATTAAACAGATTACTAGGAACGATGAAGATGTTGTGATATCCATCGACCCAACATCAAAATAAATTTTTCAGTAGAGAACTCCATTGGTCAATTATTAGGATTCGAGAAAAGAATTCTCAATGCGAATGACATTTACAAATCAGATCATGAAGTGGAAATCCTTTCAATCAATACAATTTGCATTGATTGCAATATTGCGATGGGCTCATTTTTGAATGGTGATCCAGTGCATGTGATTCATCAATTCTTTCCGACAGTACCAAGAGGGTACAAAATAGTTGAAACTCCTTTAAACATTTTGTATTTCCCCGTCACTATCAAGACAATCAACAACATCACACTGAGAGTTGTTGACCAAAATTTGAATTTGATTGATTTTCTAGACGAGGAAGTAACTGTTAGATTACACCTGAGAAGAAAGACTCTCAAAGATAATGGTCTGGCGATTTGATAAACTACAATTCCAACAACCGTATAAAAGGAAGGTGATGCGAACTTCGAAAGATAGTACTAAAGCAACTACCGAATTACTAACACCTGAACACAAAAATTACCTACAATCTTTGGGATTAGAACTCTTAATATGATGGAATTGCTACAAATCACAAGTGAACCATTCATTGACAATGCAATCAAAGATTATCAGTTTCATACATATCAACCTTATATCACCAGTGAAATCAAATATAATGACGAAATAAGAATTCCAATTCAGGACTTGGACGCTTATACATCACCTTGTAACTCATATATCTATATAGAGGAAAAACTCACAAGACCGGATGGGGAGCCAATTACGAAAATAAAATTTATCAACAACGCAATATCGTTTTTATTTCGTGAACTCCGATATGAGCTGAATGGTGTGGTGGTAGACTCTGTCAGAAACATTGGTCTGGTATCAACGATAAAAAATTACTTGTCTATGAATGAAAACGAAAGCATTCCTATGCAGAATGCTGGTTGGTTTCCTAAGCTTGAAGATGTGAATGCTGGGACGAGATATAAAATATTAGTCGATGATGAAGGTAGTTTCAATGTATGTATCCCGCTCAAGCTATGGTCTGGCTTTTTTGAAGACTTCAGAAAAATTGTGATCAATATGAGACAAGAACTAGTTTTGATTCGTGAAAGTCATGATTTGGATGCTGTGATTAGTATAGATGATTCTGAAAAACCGAAAGTGAGCATAAGCAAACTGAGTTGGTGCGTTCCCCACGTGACACCAAGTATTCAGGAACAACTACGATTGAGTAAAATAATAAATAGCAATATCGACCTTCCTCTGAAATTCAGAAGCTGGGAATTGATTGAGTACCCTTCTCTGAATGAAACAACAAGACATACTTGGGCTGTGAAACAACTACGAATTGAAACTCCGCGACATATTATTATTGCATTTCAACAAGGTAAAAAAGAATAGCTCACCACTGATATGAGTACATTCGACCACTGCAATCTTAGTAATTTGAGAGTATTTCTGAATTCTGAACGATATCCTTATAATGACTTGAATCTTGAATTCAAGAATGATAAGTTCGCAAAACTCTATGAAATGTATGTCATCTTCCAAGAGAGTTATTATCAACATAAATCAAACCAACCTATTTTCAATCCAAAGGAATTCAAAATGAAGGCGCCGCTTGTACACATCGACTGTTCACGTCAAAAAGAAATGATTCAAACCGGTTCAATAGTACTCAGAAGTGAAATTGAAACTGCTGAAGTCACACCCAAAGATGTAAGCGCATACTGTCTTATTCTACATGAGAAAGAATGTTCATATAATCCGTTGACGAAAATTGTTAAACAATATTAATGCGCATGCTCCGCATATTGTTATATATAAAGACTTGCATGTTCGGAACATTAGTTCTAAGATGATATCAGAGTATAGAAGGAGATTGAAACAACACCATAAGAACCTGAAAGTACTTAAACAATTGATTGAGTCATACAATTCAAAGCAATCATTGATAAGGAAACTCATCAATTTGAAAATATGATATTGGTGATAGACGTGCAAGGTTTCAAGATCGAGAATGATAAATTTGTAACGAAAGAATTGGCTGCTTTCGATGGGAGTAGGGTTTCTCACTATGTGTTCAAACCTCCATTTGCATTGAACATGCTCCCACCAAAATTCCATACTCAGGCCACTTGGTTAATGCATAATCACCACTGTTTAGATTGGAATGATGTATTTACACCATTGCACCAGTTTGGAAATATAGTGAAGAGGCTCACAGAAGGAGTGGATACAGTTTTTGTCAAAGGAAAGGAAAAAGCTGAATACATCAAACAATTCACCCAGCAGCCGGTGGTAGAATTCGAAGAACATCCTGGTTTGCGAGCATCTGAAGCAAGTTGTTTTCACCACAGTAAAGATAAATGCATATGTGCACTTTCAAATGTTCATTCTCTATATCAAATGTATATAATGGATACATCTAAATAAACAAATTTTCAAAGAAGTGTATTTCATTTCAAGATTTTAATTACGGGAATTTACCAAGTCAGCACTTGTTTCGACAAGTCGTAGCACCTATTTAGACGCCTCACAGTGCAATTAATTTTAATGATGACTCAACAAGTCATCAGCATCTGGTTATCTAGACACAAGATTCCACAGTGTCATTGACCGCTATAGAAACAACAATACGCATGGGAATTGTTCTAACAATCACAATTAGTATTGCAAGGCACTGAAGTTGAATAATCATGAACTGTGACAAATGTAAAACGAGTTTTTCGAGAAGAGATAATCTACGTCGACATTTACAAAAAACATGTCCTTTCAAAGAAGCTGACGACATACCAACAAAAAAAATTAAATTGAGTGATCCATCCACTAGAGCTTCATTGTCGAGAAAAAGATTACATGTGAATATTTCATCGACGCCGGAGGAATATATTGAAAAACTTCAACATGCATTTAAGGATAGAATAGCAAGTTATCGATTCAAAAGCAGTGGAACACATATTGATTACTACAACTTCATGGAAGAAATCAAACCAAAAGTTCTGAACATAATCTCTGAATGCTTGGAGGGAAAGAGGAGCTTGAAAATGAATTTTGAACTATTTGGACAATATGTCATACCTAAGAAGGAAGTGAGTGATATAAAATCCTTCAACACAAAAAACAAAATTATCACCTATTCCACTGACTTGGATTATGTATATGAGGAATTTGAAGATGAGATGGTTTCAAAGGCTTCCGAGTTTCAGGAAAGAGACTCAGGCTGGTCATTACAGAAGATTTGGCATCTCGATGTGAATATAAACATATATAATCCATTATCAGCTTCCTCATATATCAAGTTACCCAAAACAATTAATAAAAAACAGGCCGTTTTGAATGTGAAGAACTTTGATAATGCTTGCTTCGCGTGGTCCATTATGGCAGCAATTTTTCTTTCGAATGGAAATCCATCGAACCCTTCATCATATCCTCACTATACTATATTACTTGATTTTGAAGGCATTGATTTTCCAGTGAAATTGAAGGACGTTTCCAAATTTGAAAGAATGAATAATATATCTGTCAACGTTTTTGGAATGGATACTAAATTTATAGAAGGTAAAATGGTAACCAACATCGTAGGATCCTTACATTTCACAACACAACGATCTGCAACACATGTGAATCGTTTACTGATAGCTGATTTTGATGGAAATAATCACTACTACAAAAATCTAAGCACGAAGGTCGTTTATATACTTGTGATGGTTGTCTTCAATTCTTTCCTACGATCGAGAAACTGACAACTCATCAAAAATATGATTGCAATCATTTGTGTGTGATACTCCCAAAGCCAGATATGATTAAAAACAAGTATGGCGAGGTTGTGCCAGGAAACATACTTAAATTCACCAATTTTGAAAAACAACTTCCTGTTCCTTTTGTGATCTATGCCGATTTTGAGAGTTTGCTAAAACCTATTCATCACAGTGAACTATCTGATGAGCACTCATTCACTCTAAAAGCATATGAACATGAACCATATTCATTTGGTTTCTACGTGAAGTGTAATTTTGATGACAAATACTCGGAGTTCATACAATATCGTGGGTTTGATTGTGCTGAGGTTTTTAATAAAATGTTGGATGAGTTGGTTTTGAAGTTATATAACAAACACTTAAAACATGTCAAAAAAATGCTACCACTTTCAGAAGAAGAATATAGAGAATTTCAGATTTCCACTAAATGTCATATTTGTGGTAAAATCTACAAACCTGAGGACATGAAAGTCCGGGACCACTGTCACTTGACGGGTGCGTATCGCGAAAGCGCACATTCGACATTTAATTTGCAATATAAGCTGGTGAAATTCATTCCAGTTTTCTTCCACAATTTAACGAATTATGATTGCCATCTATCCATAAAAAAACTGAGTTCGAATAAAGAGAATATTTCAGTGATCGCTCAAAACAAAGAGAAGTATATATCATTCTCCAAATCATATTTGGTTGAAAAATCTGAAAACCCAAAAATAAGAGATAAATACATTTCTCTGAGATTTGTTGACTCTTTCCGCTTCTTATCTAAATCTTTAGATAACCTGAGTAAAACACTGAAACCGTCTCAATGTCGGGAGGTTGGGAAATATTTTCAAGATGAGAAAAAATTCAATATGATAAGATTCAAAGGCATATTTCCTTATTCATATGTTGACTCATATGAAAAACTGGACCAGCCTACAATACCAACTCAACTGGATTTCTTCGATATTTTGAGTGGTAGAGAGATTTCTGAAGAAGATTATGATCGAGCTCGTGGAGTATGGCAGGAATTTGAATGTTCAACTCTGGGAGAATACTCTGATGTAAACTTGAAATCAGATGTTCTACTATTAGCAGACATCTTTGAAAATTTCAGGGATATCTGTTGGGAAAAATATAAACCCTATCCTGCCCACTACCCCCTTCACTAAGTTGGGATGCTATGTTACGTTTAACTGAGGTTGAGCTTGAGCTGATAAAGAAATGGTCCACTTTTTCAAGAAAGGAATTCGTGGTGGAGTAAGCCAATGCAATAAAAGAAAGGCTATAGCTAATAATCCATTTATATCATCTCATGATCCTTCTAGGCTAAATTCATATATTTTATATCTTGATGCAACAAACTTGTATGGAGCTGCTATGAGTGAATATCTGCCAAAGCGGGGTTTCAGATGGCTTGAGCAGTATGAGCTAGACAATTTTGACTGCTTTGAAATTGGAGACACATCATCGAAAGGATATGTGTTAGAAGTTGGTTTGGACTATCCGTCAAACTTACATGATGATCATAATGACCTCCCTTTCTGTCCTGAAAATATTAAGCCTCCAGGAAGCAAGTACTCCAAATTGACCCCAAATTTAATGGCTGAGGAACGATACATCATACACTATAGGAATTTGAAACAGTGTTTGAAATATGGTTTGAAATTGAAAGGATACACAGAGTTTTAGAATTTTCCCAGTCAGCATGGTTGAAGCAATATATTTATTTGAATACCAACCTGCGTAATTCAGCCAGGAATGAGTTTGAACGTGACCTCTTCAAGTTCATAATAAACTTGATATTTGGGAAAACCATGGAGAATGTGGACAAACGACAAGACATCAAACTGTGTAGTCACTGGAATAATATGCCAGGATCTGTAGGTGTTGAAGGACTGATAGCAAAACCTCATTTCAAATCGTGTACTGTCTTCGATGAGAATTTAGTAGCTGTTCAAATGGAGAAATTAACAGTAACCTACGACAAGCCGCTTTACGTAGGGTTTTCAATTTTGGATATTTCAAAAACTGTAATTTATGATTTTTATTATGGCTACATCAAAACAAAATACGGTGAGGATGCGAACCTCTGTTATACTGATACCGATTCATTGATTCTAGAGGTATTCACAGAAAATGTATATGATGATATGAAAGAAAACATAAAATACTTTGATACATCCAATTTCAAAATCGACAATATCCACAGGATGCCTAAAACAGTGTCAGTGGTTGGTAAGATGAAAGATGAATTTTCCGGATCACCAGTAGAATGTTTTTATGGTACTGGTGCCAAGGCATATTGCGTTAAAAGCACAGCAGTGATGAAAATGGCGAAAGGAGGTTCTAAAAATGTAACACAGAACACACTTCAAATTTCAGATTATATTCGAATTGTCGAAAGAGGTGGCTGTATCTTACGCAAAATGTATGTTTTCACTTCTCATTTACATACCATTTACACGGAGTTGAGAAACAAAATTGCGTTGTCATCTAGTGACGATAAAAGATTTGTTTTACCCAATAATATGGAAACATTAGCTTGGGGTCATCATAAATTGACTCCAAAAGATGGTGATGCAATGTTGGATCTCCTCATTACAATGGCAGATAATTTAATAGATAATTAGCTCATTATATTTTCTGTTGAATATTTATGAAATAAAAGAATAATGAGGAAAAATTGTTTTATTGATATAATTATAATTCATTAAAAACTTTCATGCATAAATAACATTTAGATTGTGGCTGTGGATAGTCATCCACATGAGAGTGCCATTCATGGTGATTAAAATGAATATAATAAAGTAGTCGAATCTGGAGTTCAAATTTTGTTTGGACCATGTAAAAAGAAGTTATATCGGCTTGGCTTCACGAATCAAATATTCCAATGGAAAATGTTGTAGTTCATCTTTGGTGAATGCACACAGTTTTTTTATCGTTTTTGTGTTCGTTTATGAGGTTCCTCTACATACACATTTCACACTCCATAATTTCTGAACTCTTTCCACTGATGAACTGAGGACAAGTACTAAAGAGCAGACTGCTATGTAGTAAAGTAGTGATTCATCAAGCGCACACTCTGAATCATCTCTTGTATTAGCTGTTGTAGGGTAGTAGTGTAGCTTGACTGTGTCTGTTTAATTGATGGAATAATTTTTTTTATCAATAACTTATAATCAGTACTATTGGCTGGTATTGAAGTTTTTAGAGTTCGTACATTATTGATTTCGAAAGGAATTATCCTCGCCCATTCAGAGGGGAGAGTTTCGTTCCATGTGCCATTACTGTCAAAAACATCACCAACCTGATCGGATTGGTGTAAAAGGAGAACAGCTTGCCAAATAGCTTGTAAAATTATAATACTCATGAACATGTTGGAAGCTTCATTCAAACTGAATGTGGGAGGTCATTTCTCATAGTAATATAGGAAAATTGGTAATGGGAAAACAAAAGCATGAATTTTTTTAATATCCTTTATTCAATATCTATATACATGAATCCTCGACAGTTGCCGGATTAGCCTCTTCTCATCATTGCCATTGCCAACCTGGACTGGTCCTCTTAGCCACCATTTGACTATGTCGCTATCTCACTCTTCTTGGACTGCTTCTTCTTTGCTCCAGTTGCTCCAGCTGGTGGTGTTCTTATGATATCCCTATCCAGGTTAGGGATATAGGTGGGATAGTTATCACCGTCCCAATTTTCTTCGGAGCTCTGCCCTTGACTGATCCTCTTAGCTGCCATTTGGCTATGTCGCTCTCTCTCACTCTCCTCAAACTGCTTCTTCTTTGCTCCAGTTGCTCCAGCTGGTGGTGGTCTTATGATATCCCTATCCAGGTTAGGGATATAGGTGGGATAGTTGTCACCGTCCCAATTTTCTTCGGAGCTCTGCCCTTGACTGACCCTCTTAGCTGCCATTAGACTATGTCGCTCTCTATCACTCTCCTTGAACTGTTTCTTATGGGCACGAGTTGATCCAGCTGGTGGTGTTCTTATGATATCCATATCTAGGTTAGGGATATAGGTGGGATAGTTGTCACCGTCCCAATTTTCTTCGGAGCTCTGCCCTTGACTGATCCTCTTAGCTGCCATTTGGCTATGTCACTCTCTCACTCTCCTTGAACTGTTTCTTATGGGCACGAGTTGATCCAGCTGGTGGTGTTCTTATGATATCTCTATACAGGTTAGGGATATAGGTGGGGAAGTCATCATTGTCCCAATTTTCCATACTTCAGAAATTTTCGCTGACTGGCGAGTTTAGTATTCCGCGGGGGTCGGTAATGTACCTGGCGTAAATCTTTAGGGGCCTAGTATCACAACAGTATACACAATAAACGATTATAAGTTTTGCTCGGCTGAACCAATCACAATATTGTATAAAACGAATAACTACTCTTCTGCACACACAACACAATTTTTTTTCACTTACTACAAGGTCATCTGCAGAAAAAGTTGACATTTCGATGCTACTATAACGATGTTTAATTCCTTATATATCCAAAACTAATTAGTGAAAAGGGCAAAACATACTCAGCATATCTAACTCTGAAATGAGTGGGGATATATTAAGTCAGCATATTCCAGGAAACGAACTGATGACTCAATAACCTTGAGACATGTCGTTAAACCCATCTCAAATTCCTTTTGAACTGACTAAGCATGTTTCGTAATAAGAAACATCGTCAATAAGTTCCACGTGCGATCATTAACCTTGAAAGATGTCATGTCATCAGTAATGTGAACATCTAGATGTTGAAAATACTGAGTATGCAGTGCATAGAAAATATTTTATAAGTATAGCAAGTGTCACTTGATTACCACATCTGAAATTTCTACATTTTTGTATGCATCTCAGAAAATTGTGTTTCGTATAATTTTTTTCTATTAACCTTGGAAGTTGACGAGGTTGAGTTAGGGTTAGAATCAGACTGTGATGAAATAATATGTGATACGGAAGAACTTGATGATAAAATTGAAGTAACTAGAACTATTGGAAATTTGGAATTCCTAACATCAAGTGTTTTCAAAGTATGTGCATAAGTGAATACTAGGCGCGTTCGGTAAATGCAGATCTGACAGCTCGATTCAATCTGCCTGCTCCACTTTCCACTACAAGTATAGGGAAACCACGCCCACAGATTGAATCGAGCTGTCAGATTGGCATTTACCGAACTCAGCTACTACTTCACCACGATTTTGGACAAATACAAAAAATGTGTATCGTATGTTTCTACGACTTTGCAGAGATAATCTCCAATGTGACATGTCAACAAGTGTCAGTACACTACTCAGGAACTATGGATCATGTCCATGGGCGCTGTAGCTTCTGCGATTGTTGTGGAAGATCATTAGGGATGCCTAACAAGATTATGTATGGTGTGTAATAATTGAGCTGGCCAAATGCACCGTCAAGCATAAAAACCATAGAGAGACATAGTTCTGTGAGAGAGATATAAAAATGAAGAAGAAGAAAATCTAAGGTTCCTCCAACTCTCCGACCTCCGTGCGCCGCGTGACCACTGAAATGAAATTATAATATGATGACTGGAATGCTCTTAGTTCCACTGCGCACCCGTATAAAGTGATAACTATAGGAGATGAAGAAAGGAGGCACATGCAATCTAGCAGAGAAATACTTTTTTGCTCACTTGCATGGGTGCGAGAGAAACATTCATCTGCACGTACGTGTTATTAGTTTCCCAATTTATGGTTTGTAATCAAGCCAGTGCAGTGCAGCGCGTCTTTGTATCAGTTTTATATGTTACAATCAACTCAATCTCGATTCCTCCGCCACTGCCAGGAACCACAAAACAAACATGGCGGCCTCCATGAGAAATCAAGTCGCGCAACCTGACGACCATTCCAGTCATCATATTATAATTTCATTTCAGTGCGTATGACATGTGTGTGAGCACAGAACACCTAACCTACACAGAAGCGTCATTCAAGCTTCCCTCCAAAACAAAATTTCTTTGCGAAGTTTGGCTTGTTTCTTGTCAACCTCAAATTCAAGGCGTTGGTCTTTGGATTGTTGTCATTGATAGTTGTTGGTATTTGTGAACAAAGTGCTTTGTACCTTGTTTTATTAATTTCCAACTGTTTTTTCGAGACTTAATTTTTATAACTTGCTTGTGTGTTGTGTTAACATTTATCGTGTTAATAACAAACATTTGTGGTTACAAAGATGGCTAGCTACCAAGGTGGAAGTGTTTGTGCTTTTTGAGGATGCATCTCAAAGTCTAGGAATAGGACGACGTCTCTTTTCAGATTTCCAAGATATGTTGAAAGGTATTGTTTGTACGAAATAGCTCAAAGTTATTGTCGCACTCTTAAATGTATTTTAAATTACATAAATCAACTGAATACTGACACAATGAATTTTTCAGATCCAAAAATTGGTTGAGAGCATGCAATCGAGAAGATTTGTGGGACAAATCACTAGAAGCATTGTATGTTCATTATCGTCTCTGTGAACTTCATTTCGAGAGCAACATGTTCTCAAATAAATCAAAATTGAAGAAATTCTTGATTCCTCAAGCAGCCCCAACAATTTTTTCTCACGACTCGAAACGAAAAACTGATGGTGATAATATTCTCAAAGAAGAACCTGTTAAGCGTGTGAATATTAATATTTTATCAGGTAAGAATATAATGAATGTGTTGAGTATTCTTGATGGCAGTGTCTAAAACCAAGCTATCATAGATCCGTCTTTTCGGGAATCTACACTTTTTGTGAAGCACTGTGCGGGCCCATTCTTTTTCTTATTCATTCGAATATCTTTCACATAAGGTGTTTATTTACTTTTTGTTTTCTGTTCAAAAAATTAGAAAACCGATCTAGTTAATCTGTCATAATGGTTCTTGCTTTTATCTCATATAGTAGGTTTTTTAAGTCATTCGCAGTTTACGTGTCTGCATTACTGACCTTCCAAACATTGTCGATTGCCATAAGGGAACTTTAATGGAGATAAGAACTGCAAAGTTTGTCGAAAAATCGTCACTTGAACTGAAAACAACTGTTCAAACACAAACAATAAAATTGTTAATAAGAGTATGAAAATTGATCATCAATACTCATCTGGGGAGCACCAAATAGGAGACAACGTTTTTATAACTCAGACGAAAAAAGCAACTGCTTTGCTTACCTAATAATCAAAAATTTCTTTCTGATTTTCAGATATACGAATAATTCCATCAACTTCATTTTCGAATGATCCTTCCACATCGGAACAAGTATCTGTAAGTTGTGGAGCTCATGCGATGGAAGAATCATCCCACTCAAATATGTCAGGTAAGATTAAAATATCAAAGGGTATTGTATTATTTATGCTACTTTTAAAATCAACTGATAATTATTCAGTGATTTTTTATTCATAGAAATTGTCAGAATTACCAGTAATATTGAATTTCAATAAATGACTGGCTCTGTCAACTCATATGAAAGGTTTCTTATGCCATTTGCAAGGTCTTCATTACTGACCTTCCAAATATTGTTGATTGACGTTGAGGGTACTTTGGTAGAGATAGCAACTGCAAGGTTTGTCGAATACTTGAGGTTAAAGATTGATATGCACTTGAAATGACGACACCCTAACATGTGTTCAAACACAAATATTCCCTTTATTAACAAAATTGATCATAAATATTGAACTGGTGGCACCGAATATGAGACAACGTTTTTATAACTCTGATGAAAATAGCAACTGCTTTACTTACCTATTAATCAATAATTTTTTTCTGATTTTCAGATTTACAAATAATACCATCAACTTCGGTTTTGGATGTTCCTACCACATCGAGACAACTATCTGTAAGTTGTGGAACTCTTGCGATGGAAGAATCATCCTGCTGAAATATATCAGGTAAGATTAAAATATGAAAGAGTCCTAGATCATTTTTATAAGAAAATAGCGCTTGAGTTGAATTAAGTGAATGAATCACCAGGTATTATTTTTGCTACATTTGAAATCAACTGATTTTTAGTTCAGTAAGTTTTGATTGTAAATTGTAAGAATTACCAATTGAATTTCAATTACTTTAGGACACTCATATTTCAGTTTGAAATGTTCTCTGACTTTTAGGGATTTTGGGGGTATTTTTATAAACAATTGCTAAAAAATTTGATAAACGACAGGAGTGCAGCTTTGGTTAAAAGCTGTACTAAAAAGACCTGAAGTGTTTTTGTTTTAACTCCATTTGTTTATGAGTTATTTCAATAACAACGATTGAGAGCTACGAGGAAACGCCAAACGTAAAAATAGAAAAATATTTAAAATTATGTAGAATGTGTAACAATTTCTTTTTACACAACAAATGTCACATGGTTGTTTTTTAGTATTAAAAAAAATGGTTTCGTAAAAATTCGTTTGTTTATGACAAATTGTTTATTGAATAAACAAAAAAAATATGAATAAATATTTTTTTCAGAATATCAAAGCGCAATGGAAATTAGGATAAAAAAAATGGTTCCTTAATATTAATATTTGGTAGCAAAATAAATAGTTTATCAACAAATGCGTTTTTAAGCAATGATTTTTTTTATAGAAATTACTGTGTCTTATAGATCATAATATTTATTACTGATCAAAATTCCAAAAACAAAAATTCAAATATATTATAAACAATGCATTCGTTAATAACAATTATTCAAACAATCAGAGTAACAAATTTTAAAAAATCTTTTCTCTGTGTAACTTTGCACACTAAAAAAAAAACAAATTGGAATTCATGGGACTTATTTGCAGGGAATCTACTTATAAAGGTAGATGATTTAGAGGAAACTCCTAGCAGCTTGTTATCCCCTTCTGCAATGACTCAAACTCCAGCTTCTTTGAGTTCACATACTCCACGGAAGCAGAAACTAAGAGAGACATTGAAGAAAATCAAGAAAAAAAGTGCTGCGAGAAAAGTCTTGAATACAGAAAAAAGTTCTCCCTTGACGATTTTGACAAAATTTGTGACCAATTTTTATCTCAAAATCTTGCAGATATTGTGAAAATACAGGCCAGGCTGGAGTCAAGGAAGGCAAAGGGAAGAAGATATACGACAGAATATATACAGTTTGCCTTGACACTTCATTTCTTGGGGCCAAGAGCATACAATTTTTTGAAAAAAATTCTACACTTACCAAGTAAACGTTCATTAGAACGGATCACACAGAAAGTTGTCTGTAAGCCAGGCTTACAAAATGAATCACTTTTCAAAACATTGGAAAAAAAATCAGTACCATGTTGGACCAGGACAAACATTGTTTTTTGTGTGTTGATGAAATGTCATTGAAATTCAATTTATTTTATCACACAGAAAATGATGAGATCATTGGGCTACAAGACTATGGAAATGGTAGGAAAGAGTTCATATCAGCAAATCATGCTACTGTTATTATAATACGAGGACTCTATTCGAATTGGAAGCAGCCCTTAGCATATTTTCTTGTTAATGAAACTCTCAAAGCAGATGAGTTGAAATCAATTATAGAGGAATGCATACTAAAGTTAATGAATACAGGATTCATAATTGATGCATTTGTAAGTGATATGGGTTCAAATTTTGTAAAATTGTCAAAACAACTTGGGGTTACACCAGATAATCCAGTTTTCATGGTAGGAGATAAAGAGCATTTATATTTATTTGATACGCCTCATATACTCAAAGCAACTCGAAATAATCTCTTGAAAAATGTTCTCGATTTTGATGGAAACATAACTTCTTGGACACATATAAAGTATTTTTATGAACAAGACAAACATTTTTTCTATAGATGTGCACCTAAACTCACCGACTCGCATATTAGTCCTACAAACTTCGAGAAGATGAAAGTTAAATTAGCCACTCAAGTAATCAGTAATACAGTTGCTAGTGGCATGAATACTTATGTAAGTCTAGGTGGACTTCCTCCCAATGCAATATATACTGCTGAATTCATTGAAAAATTCAACAATTTGTTTGATATATTGAATTCATCTGTGAAGAAATCTCCAAATCTATTTAAAAATGTATTTGAAGGTGAAAAGTTCCAAAATGAATTTTTAGATATCATGATCTCGTTCTTGAAAAAATTGAAAGTATTCAATCAGAAAGGGAAGGAAATAACTTCGAATTTTAAATTCATAACTTGCTGGTTGACAACAATCAATGGTGTGAAGCAACTCTAGAAAATACTAAAAGCTGACGGTTTTAAATATTTAAAAACCAGGCGAGTGAACCAAGATTCTGTGGAAATTTTTTTTGGAAGTATTCGACAGCAAGGCGGCAACTGTGTTAATCCAACACCGATTCAATTTGTTCCAGCTTTCAAAAAACTTTTCTGCCAAAGTTACTTCAATAGTGGTAACAAATTGTATTGAAGATTTCGATGTCCTGCTCACTAATTTGAAACAATTTAATATCAAGACTGACATTGTAGATAATTTAGCACAGTCAACTGAAAGTGCTCTTACAGTAGGTGACTATAACTATAAAAATGAAGAGTTGCCAATGCAAAATGCATTCACCTATGTTTGTGGTTATATAATAAAGAAAGCATTGAATGTACATAGCTGTCAGGTGTGTGTAAAATTTTCCAAAGACTCTGAAGATTTTGATATTGCAAAGTTGTTAACTCAAGTTTATATGGAGGTCTTAGGACACCTAATGAAAAGTTCATTCAAAATATATATTTATCATTTGGAAAATATTTCTATCTCTATGTTTGATGAAGTTTGTAAGGGGAATAGGATATCCCATATTTATTTTGAAAAAATGATAAATGTTGATTTCCAGCACGAGTGTCCAAATTTTCCAAAGAAATATGTTGTTACTTTGTTTATCAGCATGAGGATATTCTATTCCCTTAAATATGCAAATAGAGAATTTAGGAAAAGAATCGCTATTGGTTCGAAATTAAAGAAACCTAACCGAAAAATTATAATATTAAATCTTTTGTCAATTTCACAATTTCAACACTATATTGTTTATAACTTCCATGCTTGGATGTTTGAGGATCGACATAACACACCTGTAACATTTTACAGTTGAATATTTTCATTCTATATATAAAAATTACATTTTTATTCATCAATAATTTTTACATTTTTTGTAATGCATTTGTATTTTGAACTATTTTTATAAAATGAATAAAGTATATACATATTTCATTTTAGTAATGTTTTTTTTTTTAACTAGTGCATTAACTTGCTACTGTTGTGACAGAAATTCAATTCTATTTCTGTTGTGTACAAATTGAAAGTAACATAAATGTTTGAGATTGTCTCAAGCTTTGTTCTGGTGTTTATTGTGCTGAAAAATTGTTTACAATGATAATAATCATGGCATTCCGACAATCAGAAAAATTTATTAATATCAGACGAAACAAGTAATAGAAAAACTATTTGAAAATTGAAAAGGCACACTACCTACTTCGGGGTATTTTCCACTCTCTCCAAAGGAAAATGTAATTTGGTATTTTTCACATCTACTTCACATACTTTTTATAAACGCACAAAAAAGAGTTACCCCATGACATGAAATAATTTTGGTATTTATATAAGTTCTCCGTTCATATATGTTGGAAACATGTGAAAGTAAATTACTAATCAATATAATATTATAAGGAAGCATTTAGAACAATTTGGTAGGAGAAATTTAGGCTAGAAATTATTTGGACCATCCTAGGAACGTATCTTCAAATGTTATTGAAACCTCAGCATTTTGTGTTCGGGAGGCATAAAAGCAAGTACCCCCTACACATATAATCCATGTTCAACAATTTTAGAATCAAGTTTTATTATAACTTTAATTTTTATCCTTATCTTTGTTTCCTAGTCTCTATTAGCTCTTAGATATATCGTACTGAATAATATTTTGATGATTTCCATAATGTACTGTACCTGTACGGTGACATTCAGATTGTCAAATTATCAATCTATCATATGAGAACTATAAAATTGCGCGAGCCCGCGAATTTACTTGAAATGTTTGCAAACCGACAGTTTGAATTTACCGCCCAGAAATGACATTATACAAGCCAAGTTTGAAATCAAGGTCTCGAAAATTTGACCCCAAAAGATCAAAGTGCCGCCTTTGAGTGTCGCTTCTGTGTAGGTTAGGTGTTCTGTGGTGTGAGCATGGCCATGATTTTATGAATCAAATTCAAATGTTAGGTTATTCAAACATTTTTGAAAAATTACAAAATGAGTGTTTGCTATTATCAAACCCCAAATGAGTGAATGTTTTTCTGAATGAATAATTAGAGTGGTGATGACATGTTTTCTGATATGATGTGATTTCAACAAAAAGTTATTCCTGTGAAAAAGTGAAAGTTCAATTGCTTTGTTATGCTTTACTTTCTGATATTAATCATATAAATTATGGTGAGTGTTAATTTAATATATCTGAAACACATTTTAATAGTGAATTAGGATTCCACACGATTGCAAATGAAACAGATTCCTAACTTGTTTTTCGAATTGTAAAACCTGTGGCTCACACTATAATATAGTCACATCCTGAAGTGATGCTATTTCTACTGGTTTATTTTTGAAAACAAATTCAAAAAAGATTTTTTAACATGAAAATAAATAATGGAAACTCATAGATACTGTACTATTATAAAATGTTTAAATGAGAAATATATATAAATAGCAAATGGTAATTGGTATGAGTATAATAATAATAATAATAGTAATAATAATAATAATAATAATAATAATATTAAGGGACGGACTTCTGCATTGCTACGAGAGCAGTGAGCCCGCCCGGAGAGGATACATGGCGAGAATGCATGCTCTGTGGTGTGAGAGACACCCAGAGCATGCAGCGTTTTCCGCACAAAATCTCAGGGATTATGTATCCCATCTTCGGGCTCGAGGCTACGTTAGAGCTCCTCCTCAGCCAGTTATCGAAGTGGCAGATATGCCACGTGTCGGTTTGGCTGTGGAGGAGAATCGCATTGTTCCACTGATGGAGGATATCAGAACCCGCAGGGCGCTTCACAATATGAAGCCCCTGAAGCCGCAAGAACTGGCACGGGTGGATGCGGAGATTGGCGATGTTCTTCCAGAAGAGGCTGACATCTGGCAGATCAATTCTGTCGTGTACGACGCCGCTCATGCTCTATCCCAAACGGAGAGGAGGGACACCACCGCTCTGTTAGGGAGGCATGAGCGACGTGTACACAAGATGGAAGCCAAGATCAAGTCGGCGAGACAACACGCGTCTCGTATCCAGTGTGTGGTGGACTTCGTGGCGGCCAATAGGCCTTTCACGCCCGCAGTGCGGCGAATTGCCGCAAAACTGAGACGAGCTCACCACACATTGAATCAAGGTGTGCTGTTCACCATCAAACAGCACTGCCTTGATAGGATACGAATGCTAGTGGCTGCAAGGAAGTCACTAGTGAGGCGGGCGAGAGGTATCGCGGAAAACATAAAGTTCCGCGATAAACCTTCTCGCTTATTCCAAGAGCCTCCACGTGTTGTCGATAACCCGCCGGCTGCAGATCGGGTGGAAACATTCTGGAAGAATATCTATGAGTATCCGCAACCACTCAATGTAGATACTCCAGCCCTAGCGCAGTTCGAAGCATTTTGCAGGAGGCTTCGGCAGCCTGAGCTCAATGATCTGCGCATTCCGATAACCACGGAAGAAGTACGAGGGGCCCTAAAAGGCTCTAAGAATTTCGCTGCTCCAGGCCCTGATGGGTTGAATAACTATTGGTGGAAAAAGTTTCCAACAACCCACCGCCATCTGGCCAGAGTTTTCAACTCATGGCTAGATGGGGAGCAGCAGATTCCAGAGTGGTTTGTCGAGGGGCGAACCGTGCTCATCCCCAAAAACGGAGATTTGTCTGATCCAAAGAATTACAGGCCGATAACATGCTTGAATGCGTGTTATAAGGTGTTTACGCGCATCTTATACACGCGCATTCTCTCCGCAGTTGATCCGGTGTATGAACGGATAAATGAGCAAAGAGGGTCAAAGAAAGGGGTCGCCGGGTGCAAGGAGAACCTGCTCATCGATAGATGTATCACGCAGGACTCCGTGCAGTATAAGCGTAACCTTTCGATGGCCTGGATCGATTACCGCAAGGCATTTGATACAACATCACATGAGTTAATCATACATTTGCTCAGATGCCTTGAGGTACCCGGTCAAATAGTGGGATGCATTGGACAACTGATGCCGCTCTGGAGGACTCGCTTCACCATAAGATCTGGTAGAGACATAGTCCAAACAGAGCAGGTCATCATTAGAAGAGGTGTGTTTCAGGGAGACTCCCTTAGCCCTCTTCTCTTCTGCATCTCACTATTGCCATTGTCCGTTGCGCTCAGGAATACCCGTGGGTACAACTGCGGCACCCCCAGCAACCGGAGGCATAATGTCACCCATCTGTTTTACATGGATGACCTCAAATTGTATGCCTCTGGAGAAAGGGACCTACATCAGTCCCTTAGGGTGGTGGAAGAATATACGCATGCTATCGGTATGGAATTTGGGATCGACAAATGTGCCACGGTTCATCTCAAAAGAGGACGATGCGAGGAATACGGAGAGGATGTCCAGCTCGTAGACGGAAGCATCCTACATCATCTGGATGCCGGAGAGACTTATACCTACCTTGGGGTGGAACAACGCCGCTCCCAAGAGGTATTTGCAGTTAAAAACTCTCTCCGCGGCAAGTATCAGCATAAACTTCGACAGATCTGGTCATCAGAACTGTCGGGGAAGAACAAAGTTGCTGCAACTAATATGCTTGCCGTTCCGATCCTTCTTTACTCTTTCGGAGTGATGAAGTGGACTAAGGAAGAGCTGCGACAACTTGACGTCAAGACTCGCAAAATGATGCATCTCAATAGGAGCTTGCATCCTAAATCGTCCGTTCCACGGTTATACTTTTCCAGACAACGGGGAGGCCGTAGACTTTTGAGTTTGGAGTGTCTGCATAACAGAATGGTTCTGGATGGGGCCTGTAAAGTCATCAGGAGTTCAGATCCCCTTCTCTGCATGGTCCGCGACCATGAGAAAGCAGGGATTGGAGCATTCCTTTTTAAGGCAGCTACCCGTGCGGCCGATGAACTCGGTCTCGTTTTCGACACTGAACGGGCTAACCCAAACTCTGTCACCGAGTTGGGACCCATTCAGCAAAAAGCTCAGATAAAAGCTGCGGAGTCAGAGGTCCTGCTACAGCTACATATGGATAAGCCAATGCATGGTGTCTTCTTTCATAACATCGAAGACCTTGGCTTATCCAAAAGCTTGACCTTTGCCTTCCTCAGGTCGAGTGAGCTAAAGTCGGAGACCGAGGGATTCATAATGGCCTGCCAGGATGGTGTCTTCAACACCCTTGTCTACCGTAGTCGCGTGATGGGTATAGACGTCCCTGACACCCGATGCAGGGCATGTCGTGGGGCACCTGAGACCGTAATGCATTTGCTATCAGCATGCCCATCTTATGCGGTCTCAGCCTATATCCACAGGCATAACGCGGCGCTACGAGTGTTGTACTACCACCTACGACACTCGTACGGTATAGACGAGACACCGGTATTGCCTTATGCTCCGGGGGATATTGAGTCCGTGGTGGAGAATGAGAGATGCCGAATCTATTGGAACTACTCATTCCCCACCCTCAGGCAAATACAAGCCAATAAGCCTGATGTTGTCCTCCTCGACCACCAAAGTAGAACGATATTCGTCATGGAGTTTTCCGCTCCAGGCGAAATTAATATCGTTCGAAAAGAGGAGGAAAAACGGACTAAATATCGAGATCTTCTCTTTGAACTCCGCAGGTTATATCCGGACCATTCTGTCAAAATGGTGGTTCTGATCATAGGAGTCCTTGGTGGAATGATGGACACACTGCTCTCTAACTTGAAAATAATACCGGCTTGCCGTAATATGGCAGAAATCTTAGCAGCAAGAATGCAGAAGGCCGTTATACTTGGTTCGCTCCGTCTACTCAGGGCACACGATTCTCGGACCCAATAATCACTCACCCTACGGACGTAGGGGGTGGTTATTGGGGTTAACGACACCAGCGCGTCCTCCGGATGGGTCGGAGCACCGGAGACAGGGCCTGACTGGTACACTCCTAAGGAGAAAAAAAAAATAATAATAATAATAATAATAATAATAATAATAATAATAATAATAATAATAATAATAATAATAATAATAATAATAATAATAATAATAATAATAATAATAATAATAATAAGGTACACGCATGCTATCGAAATGGAATTTGGGATCGACAAATGTGCCACGGTTCATCTCAAAAGAGGACGATGCGAGGAATACGGAGAGGATGTCCAGCTCGTAGACGGAAGCATCCTACATCATCTGGATGCCGGAGAGACGTATACTTACCTAGGGGTGGAGCAACGCCACTCCCAAGAGGTATTCACAGTTAAGAACTCTCTCCGCGGCAAGTATCAGCATAAACTCCGACAGATCTGGTCATCAGAACTGTCGGGGAAGAACAAAGTTGCTGCAACCAATATGCTTGCCGTTCCGATCCTTCTCTACTCTTTCGGAGTAATGAAGTGGACTAAGGAAGAGCTGCGACAACTCGACGTAAAAACTCGCAAAGTGATGCATCTCAATAGGTGCTTGCATCCTAAATCGTCCGTTCCACGGTTATACTTTCCCAGACAACGGGGAGGCCGTGGACTTTTGAGTTTGGAGTGTATGCATAACAGAATGGTTCTGGATGGGGCCTGTAAAGTCATCAGGAGTTCAGATCCCCTTCTCTGCATGGTCCGCGACCATGAAAAAGCAGGGATTGGAGCATTTCTTTTTAAGGCAGCAACCCGTGCGGCCGATGAACTCGGTCTCGTATTCGACACTGAACGGGCTAACCCAATTTCTGTCACCGAGTTGGGACCCGTTCAGCAAAAAGCTCACATCAAAGCTGCGGAGACAGAGGTCCTGCTACAGCTACATATGGATAAGCCAATGCATGGTGTCTTCTTTCACAACATCGAAGACCTTGGCTTATCCAAAAGCTTGACCTTTGCCTTCCTCAGGTCGAGTGAGCTAAAGTCGGAGACCGAGGAATTCATAATGGCCTGCCAGGATGGTGTCTTCAACACCCTCGTCTACCGTAGTCGCGTGATGGGTATAGACGTCCCTGACACCCGATGCAGGGCATGTCGTGGGGCACCTGAGACCGTAATGCATTTGCTATCAGCATGCCCATCTTATGCGGTCTCAGCCTATATCCACAGGCATAACGCGGCGCTACGAGTGTTATACTACCATCTACGACACTCGTACGGTATAGACGAGACACCGGTGTTGCCTTATGTTCCGGGGGATATTGAGTCCGTGGTGGAGAATGAGAGGTGCCGGATCTATTGGAACTACTCATTCCCCACCCTCAGGCAAATACAAGCCAATAAGCCTGATGTTGTCCTCCTCGACCACCAAAGTAGAACGATATTCGTCATGGAGTTTTCCGCTCCAGGCGAAATGAATATCGTTCGAAAAGAGGAGGAAAAACGGACTAAATATCGAGATCTTCTCTTTGAACTCCGCAGGTTATATCCGGACCATTCTGTCAAAATGGTGGTTCTGATCATAGGAGTCCTTGGTGGAATGATGGACACACTGCTCTCCAACTTGAAGATAATACCTGCTTGCCGTAATATGGCAGAAATCTTAGCAGCGCGAATGCAGAAGGCCGTCATCCTTGGTTCGCTCCGTCTACTCAGGGCACATGATTCTCGGACCCAATAGTCACTCACCCTACGGACGTAGGGAGTGGTTATTGGGGTTAACGACACCAGCGCGCCCTCCGGATGTATCGGAGCACCGGAGACAGGGCCTGACTGGTACATTCCCAACGGGAAAAAAAAAAAAATAATAATAATAATAATAATAATAATAATAATAATAATAATAATAATAATAATAATAATAATAATAATAATAATAATAATAATAATAATAATAATAATAATAATAATAATAATAATAATAATAATAATAATAATAATAATAATAATAATAATAATAATAATAATAATAATAATAATAATAATAATAATAATAATAATAATAATAATAATAATGGGCAGGGAGGTCAACCAACACCTAAGGCCCTGGTGAGTTGCGACACCACCTACCCGAGCAAAGGATGCAAAATCGGACCGGCAGCTCATGCGCATCCGGGAGGGAAGAGGCATCTTTCCCTCCGGTGTCGGCCGTGGGTTTACTGGGTTAACCCCCCAGTAAACCCTAACACTCGGTTCCAAATAATCGGGGAAGAGGCCCCCACAACCGACCCCCTCGGATTAGGGGTCAAAGGCAAGGTGGTGGGGCCAACAACGATGATTTGCCAGCTGACGACTTACGCTATGAAAACGGACGTTTTGAGTGGACGGATGGATTAAGGGACGGTCTTATGCATTGCTACGAGAGCAGTGAGCCCGCCCGGAGAGGATACATGGCGAGAATGCATGCTCTGTGGTGTGAAAGACACCCAGAGCATGCCGCCTTTTCTGCCCAAAATCTTAGGGATTATGTATCTCATCTTCGGAGACGAGGATATGTCAGAGCACCTCCTCAGCCGGTTATCGAAGTGACACAAGTTATGCCACGTGTCGGTCTGGCTGTGGAGAATGCTCGCATCATACCACCGATGGAGGACATCAGAACTCGCAGGGCACTTCACCATATGAAGCCCCTGAAGCCACAAGAACTGGCACGAGTGGATGCGGAGATCGGCGATGTTCTTCCAGAAGAGGCTGACATCTGGCAGATCAATTCTGTCGTGTATGACGCCGCTCATACTCTAACCCAAACGCAGAGGAGGGACACCACCGCTGTAGTTGGGAGGCATGAGCGACGAGTACACAAGATGGAAGCTAAGATCAAGTCGGCGAGACAACACGCGTCTCGTATCCAGTGTGTGGTGGACTACGTGGCGGCCAATAGGCCTTTCACGCCTGCAGTGCGGCGAATTGCCGCAAAATTAAGACGAGCTCACCACACATTGAATCAAGGGGTGCTGTTTACCATCAAACAGCACTGTCTTGATAGGATACGAATGCTAGTGGCTGCAAAGAAGTCACTAGTGAGGCGAGCGAGAGGAGTCGCGGAAAACTTGAAGTTCCGCGATAAACCTTCTCGTTTATTTCAAGAGCCTCCACGTGTTGTTAATAACCCGCCGGCTGTTGATCGGGTGGAAACCTTCTGGAAGAACATCTATGAGTATCCGCAACCAATGAATGTAGATACTCCAGCCCTAGCGCAGTTCAGAGCATTCTGCAGGAGGCTTCGGCAGCCTGAGCTCAATGATCTGCGCAATCCGATAACCCCGGAAGAAGTTCAAAGAGCCCTCAAAGGCTCAAAGAACTTTGCTGCTCCAGGACCCGATGGGTTGAATAACTATTGGTGGAAAAAGTTTCCAGCAACCCACCGCCATCTGGCTAGAGTTTTCAACTCATGGCTAGATGGGGAGCAGCAGATTCCGGAGTGGTTTGTTGAGGGTCGAACCGTGCTCATCCCCAAAAACGGAGATTTGTCTGATCCAAAGAATTACAGACCGATAACATGCTTGAATGCGTGTTATAAGGTGTTTACGCGCATCTTATACACACGCATTCTCTCCGCAGTTGATCCGGTATATGAACGGATATATGAGCAAAGAGGGTCAGAGAAAGGGGTTGCCGGCTGCAAGGAGAACCTGCTCTTCGATAGATGTATCACGCAGGACTTCGTGCAGTACAAGCGTAACCTTTCGATGGCCTGGATCGATTACCGCAAGGCGTTTGATACAACATCGCATGAGTTAATCATGCATTTGCTCAGATGCCTTGAGGTACCCGATCAAATAGTGGTATGCATTGCACAGCTGATGCCGCTCTGGAGGACTCGCTTCGCTATAAAATCTGGTGGAGACATAGTCCAAACAGAGCAGGTCATCATTAGAAGAGGCGTGTTTCAGGGAGACTCCATCAGCCCTCTTCTCTTCTGCATCTCACTATTGCCATTGTCCGTTGCACTCAGGAATACCCGTGGGTACAGCTGCGGCACCCCCAGCAACCGGAGGCATACAGTCACCCACCTGTTTTACATGGATGACCTAAAATTATATGCCTCTGGAGAAAGGGACCTACATCAGTCCCTTAGGGTGGTGGAAGAATATACGCATGCTATCGGAATGGAATTTGGGATCGACAAATGTGCCACGGTTCATCTCAAAAGAGGACGATGCGAGGAATACGGAGAGGATGTCCAGCTCGTAGACGGAAGCATCCTACATCATCTGGATGCCGGAGAGACTTATACTTACCTAGGGGTGGCGCAACGCCGCTCCCAAGAGGTAATCACAGTTAAGAACTCTCTCCGCGGCAAGTATCAGCATAAACTCCGACAGATCTGGTCATCAGAACTGTCGGGGAAGAACAAAGTTGCTGCAACTAATATGCTTGCCGTTCCGATCCTTCTCTACTCCTTCGGAGTGATGAAGTGGACTCAGGAAGAGCTGCGACAACTCGACGTAAAAACTCGCAAAATGATGCATCTCAATAGGAGCTTGCATCCTAAATCGTCCGTTCCACGGTTATACTTTCCCAGACAACGGGGAGGCCGTGGACTTTTGAGTTTGGAGTGTCTGCATAACAGAATGGTTCTGGATGGGGCCTGTAAAGTCATCAGGAGTTCAGATCCCCTTCTCTGCATGGTCCGCGACCATGAAAAAGCAGGGATTGGAGCATTTCTCTTTAAGGCAGCAACCCGTGCAGCCGATGAACTTGGTCTCGTATTCGACACTGAACGGGCTAACCCAAACTCTGTCACCGAGTTGGGACCCGTTCAGCTAAAAGCTCACATTAAAGCTGCGGAGACAGAGGTCCTCCTACAGCTGCATATGGATAAGCCAATGCATGGTGTTTTCTTCAACAACATCGAAGACCTTGGCTTATCCAAAAGCTTGACCTTTGCCTTCCTCAGTTCGAGTGAGCTAAAGTCGGAGACCGAGGGATTCATAATGGCCTGCCAGGATGGTGTCTTCAACACCCTCGTCTACCGTAGTCGCGTGATGGGTATAGACGTCCCTGACACCCGATGCAGGGCATGTCGTGGGGCACCTGAGACCGTAATGCATTTGCTATCAGCATGTCCAGCTTATGCGGTCTCAGCCTATATCCACAGGCATAACGCGGCGCTACGAGTGTTGTACTACCATCTAAGACACTCGTACGGTATAGACGAGACACCGGTGTTGCCTTATGTTCCGGGGGATATTGAGTCCGTGGTGGAGAATGAGAGGTGCCGAATCTATTCGAACTACTCATTCCCCACCCTCAGGCAAATACAAGCCAATAAGCCTGATGTTGTCCTCCTCGACCGTCAAAGTAAAACGATATTCGTCGTGGAGTTTTCCGCTCTAGGCGAGATGAATATCGTTCGGAAAGAGGAGGAAAAACGGACTAAATATCGAGATCTTCTCTTTGAACTCCGCAGGTTATATCCGGACCATTCTGTCAAAATGGTGGTTCTGATTATAGGAGTCCTTGGTGGAATGATGGATACACTGCTCTCTAATTTTAAGTTGATACCGGCCTGCCGTAATATGGCACAAATCCTAGCTGCTCGAATGCAGAAGGCCGTCATCCTTGGTTCACTTCGTCTGCTCAGAACACATGACTCTCGGACCCAATGATCACTCACCCTACGGACGTAGGGAGTGGTTATTGAGGTAAACGACACCAGCGCGTCCTCCGGATGGGTCGGAGCACCGGAGACAGGACCTGACTGGTACACTCTTAAAGGAAAAAACAAATAATAATAATAATAATAATAATAATAATAATAATAATAATAATAATAATAATAATAATAATAATAATAATAATAATAATAATAATAATAATAATAATAATAATAATAATAATAATAATAATAATAATAATAATAATAATAATAATAATAATAATAATAATAATAATAATAATTAAGACGAGCTCACCACACATTGAATCAAGGGGTGCTGTTTACCATCAAACAGCACTGTCTTGATAGGATACGAATGCTAGTGGCTGCAAAGAAGTCACTAGTGAGGCGAGCGAGAGGAGTCGCGGAAAACTTGAAGTTCCGCGATAAACCTTCTCGTTTATTTCAAGAGCCTCCACGTGTTGTTGATAACCCGCCGACTGTTGATCGGGTGGAAACCTTCTGGAAGAACATCTATGAGTATCCGCAACCAATCAATGTAGATACTCCAGCCCTAGCGCAGTTCAGAGCATTCTGCAGGAGGCTTCGGCAGCCTGAGCTCAATGATCTGCGCAATCCGATAACCCCGGAAGAAGTACAAAGAGCCCTCAAAGGCTCAAAGAACTTTGCTGCTCCAGGACCCGATGGGTTGAATAACTATTGGTGGAAAAAGTTTCCAGCAACCCACCGCCATCTGGCTAGAGTTTTCAACTCATGGCTAGATGGGGAGCAGCAGATTCCGGAGTGGTTTGTCGAGGGGCGAACCGTGCTCATCCCCAAAAACGGAGATTTGTCTGATCCAAAGAATTACAGACCGATAACGTGCTTGAATGCGTGTTATAAGGTGTTTACGCGCATCTTATACACACGCATTCTCTCCGCAGTTGATCCGGTGTATGAACGGATATATGAGCAAAGAGGGTCAAAGAAAGGGGTTGCCGGCTGCAAGGAGAACCTGCTCATCGATAGATGTATCACACAGGACTCCGTGCAGTACAAGCGTAACCTTTCGATGGCCTGGATCGATTACCGCAAGGCATTTGATACAACATTGCATGAGTTGATCATGCATTTGCTCAGATGCCTTGAGGTACCCGATCAAATAGTGGGATGCATTGGACAACTGATGCCGCTCTGGAGGACTCGCTTCGCTATAAAATCTGGTGGAGACATAGTCCAAACAGAGCAGGTCATCATTAGAAGAGGCGTGTTTCAGGGAGACTCCCTCAGCCCTCTTCTCTTCTGCATCTCACTATTGCCATTGTCCGTTGCACTCAGGAATACCCGTGGGTACAGCTGCGGCACCCCCAGCAACCGGAGGCATACAGTCACCCACCTGTTTTACATGGATGACCTAAAATTATATACCTCTGGAGAAAGGGACCTACATCAGTCCCTTAGGGTGGTGGAAGAATATACGCATGCTATCGGAATGGAATTTGGGATCGACAAATGTGCCACGGTTCATCTCAAAAGAGGGCGATGCGAGGAATACGGAGAGGATGTCCAGCTCGTAGACGGAGAGGATGTCCAGCTCGTAGACGGAAGCATCCTACATCATCTGGATATCGAGATCTTCTCTTTGAACTCCGCAGGTTGTATCCGGATCATTCTGTCAAAATTGTAGTTCTGATTATAGGAGTCCTTGGTGGAATGATGGACACACTGCTCTCTAATTTGAAGTTGATACCGGCCTGCCGTAATATGGCACAAATCCTAGCAGCTCGAATGCAGAAGGCCGTCATCCTTGGTTCCCTTCGTCTGCTCAGAACACATGACTCTCGGACCCAATAATCACTCACCCTACGGACGTAGGGAGTGGTTATTGAGGTAAACGACACCAGCGCGTCCTCCGGATGGGTCGGAGCACCGGAAACAGGACCTGACTGGTACACTCTTAAAGTAAAAAATAATAATAATAATAATAATAATAATAATAATAATAATAATAATAATAATAATAATAATAATAATAATAATAATAATAATAATAATAATAATAATAATAATAATAATAATAATAATAATAATAATAATAATAATAATAATAATAATAATAATAAAAGGCTCTAAGAATTTCGCTGCTCCAGGCCCTGATGGGTTGAATAACTATTGGTGGAAAAAGTTTCCAACAACCCACCGCCATCTGGCCAGAGTTTTCAACTCATGGCTAGATGGGGAGCAGCAGATTCCGGAGTGGTTTGTCGAGGGGCGAACCGTGCTCATCCCCAAAAATGGAGATTTGTCTGATCCAAAGAATTACAGGCCGATAACTTGCTTGAATGCGTGTTATAAGGTGTTTACGCGCATCTTATACACGCGCATTCTCTCCGCAGTTGATCCGGTGTATGAACGGATAAATGAGCAAAGAGGGTCAAAGAAAGGGGTCGCCGGGTGCAAGGAGAACCTGCTCATCGATAGATGTATCACGCAGGACTCCGTGCAGTATAAGCGTAACCTTTCGATGGCCTGGATCGATTACCGCAAGGCATTTGATACAACATCACATGAGTTAATCATGCATTTGCTCAGATGCCTTGAGGTACCCGGTCAAATAGTGGGATGCATTGGACAACTGATGCCACTCTGGAGGACTCGTTTCACCATAAGATCTGGTAGAGACATAGTCCAAACAGAGCAGGTCATCATTAGAAGAGGCGTGTTTCAGGGAGACTCCCTTAGCCCTCTTCTCTTCTGCATCTCACTATTGCCATTGTCGGTTGCACTCAGGAATACCCGTGGGTACAACTGCGGCACCCCCAGCAACCGGAGGCATAATGTCACCCATCTATTTTACATGGATGACCTCAAATTGTATGCCTCTGGAGAAAGGGACCTACATCAGTCCCTTAGGGTGGTGGAAGAATATACGCATGCTATCGGTATGGAATTTGGGATCGACAAATGTGCCACGGTTCATCTCAAAAGAGGACGATGCGAGGAATACGGAGAGGATGTCCAGCTTGTAGACGGAAGCATCCTACATCATCTGGATGCCGGAGAGACTTATACCTACCTTGGGGTGGAACAACGCCGCTCCCAAGAGGTATTCGCAGTTAAAAACTCTCTCCGCGGCAAGTACCAGCATAAACTCCGACAGATCTGGTCATCAGAACTGTCGGGGAAGAACAAAGTTGCTGCAACTAATATGCTTGCCGTTCCGATCCTTCTTTACTCTTTCGGAGTGATGAAGTGGACTAAGGAAGAGCTGCGACAACTTGACGTTAAGACTCGCAAAATGATGCATCTCAATAGGAGCTTGCATCCTAACTCGTCCGTTCCACGGTTATACTTTCCCAGACAACGGGGAGGCCGTGGACTTTTGAGTTTGGAGTGTCTGCATAACAGAATGGTTCTGGATGGGGCCTGTAAAGTCATCAGGAGTTCAGATTCCCTTCTCTGCATGGTCCGCGACCATGAGAAAGCAGGGATTGGAGCATTCCTTTTTAAGGCAGCTACCCGTGCGGCCGATGAACTCGGTCTCGTTTTCGACACTGAACGGGCTAACCCAAACTCTGTCACCGAGTTGGGACCCGTTCAGCAAAAAGCTCACATAAAAGCTGCGGAGACAGAGGTCCTGCTACAGCTACATATGGATAAGCCAATGCATGGTGTCTTCTTTCACAACATCGAAGACCTTGGCTTATCCAAAAGCATGACCTTTGCCTTCCTCAGGTCAAGTGAGCTAAAGTCGGAGACCGAGGGATTCATAATGGCCTGCCAGGATGGTGTCTTCAACACCCTTGTCTACCGTAGTCGCGTTATGGGTATAGACGTCCCTGACACCCGATGCAGGGCATGTCGTGGGGCACCTGAGACCGTAATGCATTTGCTATCAGCATGCCCATCTTATGCGGTCTCAGCCTATATCCACAGGCATAACGCGGCGCTACGAGTGTTGTACTACCACCTACGACACTCGTACGGCATAGACGAGACACCGGTGTTGCCTTATGCTCCGGGGGATATTGAGTCCGTGGTGGAGAATGAGAGATGTCGAATCTATTGGAACTACTCATTCCCCACCCTCAGGCAAATACAAGCCAATAAGCCTGATGTTGTCCTCCTCGACCACCAAAGTAGAACGATATTCGTCATGGAGTTTTCCGCTCCAGGCGAAATGAATATCGTTCGAAAAGAGGAGGAAAAACGGACTAAATATCGAGATCTTCTCTTTGAACTCCGCAGGTTATATCCGGACCATTCTGTCAAAATGGTGGTTCTGATTATAGGAGTCCTTGGTGGAATGATGGACACACTGCTCTCTAACTTGAAGATAATACCAGCTTGCCGAAATATGGCAGAAATCTTAGCAGCAAGAATGCAGAAGTCCGTTATACTTGGTTCGCTCCGTCTACTCAGGGCACACGATTCTCGGACCCAATAATCACTCACCCTACGGACGTAGGGAGTGTTTATTGGGGTTAACGACACCAGCGCGCCCTCCGGATGGGTCGGAGCACCGGAGACAGGGCCTGACTGGTACACTCCTAGGAGAAAAAATAATAATAATAATAATAATAATATGATAGCAGTGAGCCCGCCCGGAGAGGATACATGGCAAGGATGCATGCTCTTTGGTGTGAGAGACACCCAGAGCATGCCGCCGTTTCCGCCCAAAATCTCAGGGATTATGTATCCTATCTCCGGGCTCGAGGCTATGTTAGAGCTCCTCCTCAGCCGGTTAACGAAGTGGCAGATGTGCCACGTGTCGGTCTGGCTGCAGAGGAGGCTCGCATCATACCACCAATGGAGGACATCAGAACCCGCAGGGCGCTTCACAATATGAAGCCCTTGAAGCCGCAAGAACTGGCACGGGTGGATGCGGAGATTGGCGATGTTCTTCCAGAAGAGGCCAACATCTGGCAGATCGATTCTGTCGTGTACGACGCCGCTCGTGCAATATCCCAGACGGAGAGGAGGGACACCACTGCTCTTGTTGGGAGGCATGAGCGACGCGTTCACAAGATGGAAGCTAAGATCAAGTCGGCGAGACAACACGCGTCTCGTATCCAGTGTGTGGTGGACTACATGTCGGCCAATAGGTCTTTCACGCCGGCAGTGCGGCGAATTGCTGCAAGGCTAAGACGAGCTCACCACACATTGAATCAAGGCGTGCTGTTTACCATAAAACAGCACTGTCTTGATAGGATACGAATGCTAGTGGCTGCAAAGAAGTCACTAGTGAGGCGAGCGAGAAGTATCGCGGAAAACATAAAGTTCCGCGATAAACGTTCCCGCTTATTCCAAGAGCCTCCACGTGTTGTCGATAACCCGCCGGCTGCTGATCGGGTAGAAACCTTCTGGAAGAACATCTATGAGTTTCCGCAACCACTCAATGTAGACACTCCAGCCCTAGCGCAGTTCGAAGCTTACTGCAGGACGCTTCGGCAGCCTGAGCACAATGATCTGCGCAATCCGATAACCACGGAAGAAGTTCGAGGGGCCCTCAAAGGCTCGAAGAACTTTGCTGCTCCAGGCCCTGATGGGTTGAATAATTATTGGTGGAAAAAGTTTCCAACAACCCACCGCCATCTGGCAAGAGTTTTTAACTCATGGCTAGATGGGGAGCAGCAGATTCCGGAGTGGTTTGTCGAGGGGCGAACCGTGCTCATCCCCAAGAACGGAGATTTGTCTGATCCAAAGAATTACAGGCCGATAACATGCTTGAATGCGTGCTATAAGTTGTTTACGCGCATCTTATACACGCGCATTCTCTCCGCAGTTGATCCGGTGTATGAACAGATATATGAGCAAAGAGGGTCAAAGAAAGGGGTCGCCGGCTGCAAGGAGAACCTGCTCATCGATAGATGTATCACGCAGGACTCCGTGCAGTATAAGCGTAACCTTTCGATGGCCTGGATTGATTACCGCAAGGCATTTGATACAACATCGCATGAGTTAATCATACATTTGCTCAGATGTCTTGAGGTACCCAATCAAATAGTGGGATGCATTGGACAACTGATGCCACTCTGGAGGACTCGCTTCACCATAAGATCTGGTAGAGACATAGTCCAAACAGAGCAGGTCATCATTAGAAGAGGCGTGTTTCAGGGAGACTCCCTCAGCCCTCTTCTCTTCTGCATCTCACTATTGCCATTGTCCGTTGTACTCAGGAATACCCGTGGGTACAACTGCGGCACCCCCAGCAACCGGAGGCATAAAGTCACCCATCTGTTTTACATGGATCACCTCAAATTATATGCCTCTGGAGAAAGGGACCTACATCAGTCCCTTAGGGTGGTGGAAGAGTACACGCATGCTATCGGAATGGAATTTGGGATCGACAAATGTGCCACGGTTCATCTCAAAAGAGGACGATGCGAGGAATACGGAGAGGATGTCCAGCTCGTAGACGGAAGCATCCTACATCATCTGGATGCCGGAGAGACGTATACTTACCTAGGGGTGGAGCAACGCCACTCCCAGGAGGTATTCACAGTTAAGAACTCTCTCCGCGGCAAGTATCAGCATAAACTCCGACAGATCTGGTCATCAGAACTGTCGGGGAAGAACAAAGTTGCTGCAACCAATATGCTTGCCGATCCGATCCTTCTCTACTCTTTCGGAGTAATGAAGTGGACTAAGGAAGAGCTGCGACAACTCGACGTTAAAACTCGCAAAGTGATGCATCTCAATAGGTGCTTGCATCCTGAATCGTCCGTTCCACGGTTATACTTTCCCAGACAACGGGGAGGCCGTGGACTTTTGAGTTTGGAGTGTATGCATAACAGAATGGTTCTGGATGGGGCCTGTAAAGTCATCAGGAGTTCAGATTCCCTTCTCTGCATGGTCCGCGACCATGAAAAAGCAGGGATTGGAGCATTTCTTTTTAAGGCAGCAACCCGTGCGGCCGATGAACTCGGTCTCGTATTCGACACTGAACGGGCTAACCCAAACTCTGTCACCGAGTTGGGACCCGTTCAGCAAAAAGCTCTCATCAAAGCTGCGGAGACAGAGGTCCTGCTACAGCTACATATGGATAAGCCAATGCATGGTGTCTTCTTTCACAACATCGAAGACCTTGGCTTATCCAAAAGCTTGACCTTTGCCTTCCTCAGGGCGAGTGAGCTAAAGTCGGAGACCGAGGAATTCATAATGGCCTGCCAGGATGGTGTCTTCAACACCCTCGTCTACCGTAGTCGCGTGATGGGTATAGACGTCCCTGACACCCGATGCAGGGCATGTCGTGGGGCACCTGAGACCGTAATGCATTTGCTATCAGCATGCCCATCTTATGCGGTCTCAGCCTATATCCACAGGCATAACGCGGCGCTACGAGTGTTGTACTACCACCTACGACACTCGTAGGGTATAGATGAGACACCGGTGTTGCCTTATGCTCCGGGGGATATTGAGTCCGTGGTGGAGAATGAGAGGTGCCGGATCTATTGGAACTACTCATTCCCCACCCTCAGGCAAATACAAGCCAATAAGCCTGATGTTGTCCTCCTCGACCACCAAAGTAGAACGATATTCGTCATGGAGTTTTCCGCTCCAGGCGAAATGAATATCGTTCGAAAAGAGGAGGAAAAACGGACTAAATATCGAGATCTTCTCTTTGAACTCCGCAGGTTATATCCGGACCATTCTGTCAAAATGGTGGTTCTGATTATAGGAGTCCTTGGTGGAATGATGGACACACTGCTCTCCAACTTGAAAATAATACCCGCTTGCCGTAATATGGCAGAAATCTTAGCAGCAAGAATACAGAAGGCCGTTATACTTGGTTCGCTCCGTCTACTCAGGGCACACGATTCTCGGACCCAATAATTACTCACCCTACGGACGTAGGGAGTGGTTATTGGGGTTAACGACACCAGCGCGCCCTCCGGATGGGTCGGAGCACCGGAGACAGGGCCTGACTGGTACACTCCTAAGGAGAAAAAAAAAAAATAATAATAATAATAATAATAATAATAATAATAATAATAATAATAATAATAATAATAATAATCATCTGGATGCCGGAGAGACTTATTCTTACCTAGGGGTGGCGCAACGCCGCTCCCAAGAGGTAATCACAGTTAAGAACTCTCTCCGCGGCAAGTATCAGCATAAACTCCGACAGATCTGGTCATCAGAACTGTCGGGGAAGAACAAAGTTGCTGCAAATAATATGCTTGCCGTTCCGATCCTTCTCTACTCCTTCGGAGTGATGAAGTGGACTCAGGAAGAGCTGCGACAACTCGACGTAAAAACTCGCAAAATGATGCATCTCAATAGGAGCTTGCATCCTAAATCGTCCGTTCCACGGTTATACTTTCCCAGACAACGGGGAGGCCGTGGACTTTTGAGTTTGGAGTGTCTGCATAACAGAATGGTTCTGGATGGGGCCTGTGAAGTCATCAGGAGTTCAGATCCCCTTCTCTGCATGGTCCGCGACCATGAAAACGCAGGGATTGGAGCATTTCTCTTTAATGCAGCAACCCGTGCAGCCGATGAACTTGGTCTCGTATTCGACACTGAACGGGCTAACCCAAACTCTGTCACCGAGTTGGGACCCGTTCAGCTAAAAGCTCACATTAAAGCTGCGGAGACAGAGGTCCTCCTACAGCTGCATATGGATAAGCCAATGCATGGTGTTTTCTTCAACAACATCGAAGACCTTGGCTTATCCAAAAGCTTGACCTTTGCCTTCCTCAGTTCGAGTGAGCTAAAGTCGGAGACCGAGGGATTCATAATGGCCTGCCAGGATGGTGTCTTCAACACCCTCGTCTACCGTAGTCGCGTGATGGGTATAGACGTCCCTGACACCCGATGCAGGGCATGTCGTGGGGCACCTGAGACCGTAATGCATTTGCTATCAGCATGTCCAGCCTATGCGGTCTCAGCCTATATCCACAGGCATAACGCGGCGCTACGAGTGTTGTACTACCATCTAAGACACTCGTACGGTATAGACGAGACACCGGTGTTGCCTTATGTTCCGGGGGATATTGAGTCCGTGGTGGAGAATGAGAGGTGCCGAATCTATTGGAACTACTCATTCCCCACCCTCAGGCAAATACAAGCCAATAAGCCTGATGTTGTCCTCCTCGACCGTCAAAGTAAAACGATATTCGTCGTGGAGTTTTCCGCTCCAGGCGAGATGAATATCGTTCAGAAAGAGGAGGAAAAACGGACTAAATATCGAGATCTTCTTTTTGAACTACGCAGGTTGTATCCGGACCATTCTGTCAAAATGGTGGTTCTGATTATAGGAGTCCTTGGTGGAATGATGGACACACTGCTCTCTAATTTGAAGTTGATACCGGCCTGCCGTAATATGGCACAATTCCTAGCCGCTCGAATGCAGAAGGCCGTCATCCTTGGTTCACTTCGTCTGCTCAGAACACATGACTCTCGGACCCAATAATCACTCACCCTACGGACGTAGGGAGTGGTTATTGATGTAAACGACACCAGCGCGTCCTCCGGATGGGTCGGAGCACCGGAGACAGGACCTGACTGGTACACTCTTGAAGGAAAAAAGATAATAATAATAATAATAATAATAATAATAATAATAATAATAATAATAATAATAATAATAATAATAATAATAATAATATGCTATCGGTATGAAATTTGGGATCGACAAATGTGCCACGGTTCATCTCAAAAGAGGACGATGCGAGGAATACGGAGAGGATGTCCAGCTCGTAGACGGAAGCATCCTACATCATCTGGATGCCGGAGAGACTTATACCTACCTTGGGGTGGAACAACGCCGCTCCCAAGAGGTATTTGCAGTTAAAAACTCTCTCCGCGGCAAGTATCAGCATAAACTCCGACAGATCTGGTCATCAGAACTGTCGGGGAAGAACAAAGTTGCTGCAACTAATATGCTTGCCGTTCCGATCCTTCTTTACTCTTTCGGAGTGATGAAGTGGACTAAGGAAGAGCTGCGACAACTTGACGTTAAGACTCGCAAAATGATGCATCTCAATAGGAGCTTGCATCCTAAATCGTCCGTTCCACGGTTATACTTTCCCAGACAACGGGGAGGCCGTGGACTTTTGAGTTTGGAGTGTCTGCATAACAGAATGGTTCTGGATGGGGCCTGTAAAGTCATCAGGAGTTCAGATCCCCTTCTCTGCATGGTCCGCGACCATGAGAAAGCAGGGATTGGAGCATTCCTTTTTAAGGCAGCTACCCGTGCGGCCGATGAACTCGGTCTCGTTTTCGACACTGAACGGGCTAACCCAAACTCTGTCACCGAGTTGGGACCCGTTCAGCAAAAAGCTCAGATAAAAGCTGCGGAGACAGAGGTCCTGCTACAGCTACATATGGATATTGAGTCCGTGGTGGAGAATGAGAGATGCCGAATCTATTGGAACTACTCATTCCCCACCCTCTGGCAAATACAAGCCAATAAGCCTGATGTTGTCCTCCTCGACCACCAAAGTAGAACGATATTCGTCATGGAGTTTTCCGCTCCAGGCGAAATGAATATCGTTCGAAAAGAGGAGGAAAAACGGACTAAATATCGAGATCTTCTCTTTGAACTCCGCAGGTTATATCCGGACCATTCTGTCAAAATGGTGGTTCTGATCATAGGAGTCCTTGGTGGAATGATGGACACACTGCTCTCCAATTTGAAGATAATACCTGCTTGCCGTAATTTGGCAGAAATCTTAGCAGCAAGAATGCAGAAGGCCGTTATACTTGGTTCGCTTCGTCTACTCAGGGCACACGATTCTCGGACCCAATAATTACTCACCCTACGGATGTAGGGAGTGGTTATTGGGGTTAACGACACCAGCGCGCCCTCCGGATGGGTCGGAGCACCGGAGACAGGGCCTGACTGGTACACTCCTAAGGAGAAAAAATAATAATAATAATAATAATAATAATAATAATAATAATAATAATAATAATAATAATAATAATAATAATAATAATAATAATAATAATAATAATAATAATAATAATAATAATAATAATAATAATAATAATAATAATAATAATAATAATAATAATAAATAGGCAGGGGGGTCAACCAACACCTAAGGCCCTGGTGAGTAGCGACACCACCTACCCGAGCAAAGGATGCAAAATCGGACCGGCAGCTCATGCGCATCCGGGAGGGAAAAAGCATCTTTCCCTCCGGTGTCGGCCGTGGGTTTACTGGGTTAACCCCCCAGTAAACTCTACTACTCGGTTCCGAACGATCGAGGAAGAGGCCCCCACAACCGACTCCCTCGGATTAGGGGTCATAGGCAAGGTGGTGGGGCCAACGACGATTTGCCAAACGATGACGACCGCGATAACAACGGACGCTTTGAGTGGACGGACGAATTAAGAGACGGACTTCTGCATTGCTACGAGAGCAGTGAGCCCGCCCGGAGAGGATACATGGCGAGAATGCATGCTCTGTGGTGTGAGAGACACCCAGAGCATGCAGCGTTTTCCGCACAAAATCTCAGGGATTATGTATCCCATCTTCGGGCTCGAGGCTACGTTAGAGCTCCTCCTCAGCCAGTTATCGAAGTGGCAGATATGCCACGTGTCGGTTTGGCTGTGGAGGAGAATCGCATTGTTCCACTGATGGAGGATATCAGAACCCGCAGGGCGCTTCACAATATGAAGCCCCTGAAGCCGCAAGAACTGGCACGGGTGGATGCGGAGATTGGCGATGTTCTTCCAGAAGAGGCTGACATCTGGCAGATCAATTCTGTCGTGTACGACGCCGCTCATGCTCTATCCCAAACGGAGAGGAGGGACACCACCGCTCTGTTGGGGAGGCATGAACGACGTGTACACAAGATGGAAGCCAAGATCAAGTCGGCGAGACAACACGCGTCTCGTATCCAGTGTGTGGTGGACTTCGTGGCAGCCAATAGGCCTTTCACGCCCGCAGTGCGGCGAATTGCCGCAAAACTGAGACGAGCTCACCACACATTAAATCAAGGTGTGCTGTTCACCATCAAACAGCACTGCCTTGATAGGATACGAATGCTAGTGGCTGCAAAGAAGTCACTAGTGAGGCGAGCGAGAGGTATCGCGGAAAACATAAAGTTCCGCGATAAACCTTCTCGCTTATTCCAAGAGCCTCCACGTGTTGTCGATAACCCGCCGGCTGCAGATCGGGTGGAAACATTCTGGAAGAATATCTATGAGTATCCGCAACCACTCAATGTAGATACTCCAGCCCTAGCGCAGTTCGAAGCATTTTGCAGGAGGCTTCGGCAGCCTGAGCTCAATGATCTGCGCATTCCGATAACCACGGAAGAAGTACGAGGGGCCCTAAAAGGCTCAAGAATTTCGCTGCTCCAGGCCCTGATGGGTTGAATAACTATTGGTGGAAAAAGTTTCCAACAACCCACCGCCATCTGGCCAGAGTTTTCAACTCATGGCTAGATGGCGAGCAGCAGATTCCAGAGTGGTTTGTCGAGGGGCGAACCGTGCTCATCCCCAAAAACGGAGATTTGTCTGATCCAAAGAATTACAGGCCGATAACATGCTTGAATGCGTGTTATAAGGTGTTTACACGCATCTTATACACGCGCATTCTCTCCGCAGTTGATCCGGTGTATGAACGGATAAATGAGCAAAGAGGGTCAAAGAAAGGGGTCGCCGGGTGCAAGGAGAACCTGCTCATCGATAGATGTATCACGCAGGACTCCGTGCAGTATAAGCGTAACCTTTCGATGGCCTGGATCGATTACCGCAAGGCATTTGATACAACATCACATGAGTTAATCATGCATTTGCTCAGATGCCTTGAGGTACCCGGTCAAATAGTGGGATGCATTGGACAACTGATGCCGCTCTGGAGGACTCGCTTCACCATAAGATCTGGTAGAGACATAGTCCAAACAGAGCAGGTCATCATTAGAAGAGGTGTGTTTCAGGGAGACTCCCTTAGCCCTCTTCTCTTCTGCATCTCACTATTGCCATTGTCCGTTGCACTCAGGAATACCCGTGGGTACAACTGCGGCACCCCCAGCAACCGGAGGCATAATGTCACCCATCTATTTTACATGGATGACCTCAAATTGTATGCCTCTGGAGAAAGGGACCTACATCAGTCCCTTAGGGTGGTGGAAGAATATACGCATGCTATCGGTATGGAATTTGGGATCGACAAATGTGCCACGGTTCATCTCAAAAGAGGACGATGCGAGGAATACGGAGAGGATGTCCAGCTCGTAGACGGAAGCATCCTACATCATCTGGATGCCGGAGAGACTTATACCTACCTTGGGGTGGAACAACGCCGCAAAAGCATGACCTTTGCCTTCCTCAGGTCAAGTGAGCTAAAGTCGGAGACCGAGGGATTCATAATGGCCTGCCAGGATGGTGTCTTCAACACCCTTGTCTACCGTAGTCGCGTGATTGGTATAGACGTCCCTGACACCCGATGCAGGGCATGTCGTGGGGCACCTGAGACCGTAATGCATTTGCTATCAGCATGTCCAGCTTATGCGGTCTCAGCCTATATCCACAGGCATAACGCGGCGCTACGAGTGTTGTACTACCATCTAAGACACTCGTACGGTATAGACGAGACACCGGTGTTGCCTTATGTTCCGGGGGATATTGAGTCCGTGGTGGAGAATGAGAGGTGCCGAATCTATTGGAACTACTCATTCCCCACCCTCAGGCAAATACAAGCCAATAAGCCTGATGTTGTCCTCCTCGACCGTCAAAGTAAAACGATATTCGTCGTGGAGTTTTCCGCTCCAGGCGAGATGAATATCGTTCGGAAAGAGGATGAAAAACGGACTAAATATCGAGATCTTCTCTTTGAACTCCGCAGGTTGTATCCGGACCATTCTGTCAAAATGGTGGTTCTGATTATAGGAGTCCTTGGTGGAATGATGGATACACTGCTCTCTAATTTTAAGTTGATACCGGCCTGCCGTAATATGGCACAAATCCTAGCTGCTCGAATGCAGAAGGCCGTCATCCTTGGTTCACTTCGTCTGCTCAGAACACATGACTCTCGGACCCAATAATCACTCACCCTACGGACGTAGGGAGTGGTTATTGAGGTAAACGACACCAGCGCGTCCTCCGGATGGGTCGGAGCACCGGAGACAGGACCTGACTGGTACACTCTTAAAGGAAAAAACAAATAATAATAATAATAATAATAATAATAATAATAATAATAATAATAATAATAATAATAATAATAATAATAATAATAATAATAATAATAATAATAATAATAATGTAATCACTCACCCTACGGACGTAGGGAGTGGTTATTGGGGTTAACGACACCAGCGCGCCCTCCGGATGGGTCGGAGCACCGGAGACAGGGCCTGACTGGTACACTCCTAAGGAGAAAAAAAAAATAATAATAATAATAATAATAATAATAATAATAATAATGGTTTTTTATGTCACTGTCAAATGTCAAGCATAGAGGGCACTTGCAATTGCGTCCTCTGATGTTTTGAGGAACGTTGCACAAGTAGCTTTTAGATTGAATTCAATACATGTCGTGGACTTAGCCAGGGGAGTAGTTGTTTTCTGACAGGTTCTTGCCATAATAAGCCTACATAGTTAGGTGTTTATGGGAGTAAAGGGTTCATCATCGGTCGGTAACGACTGTTCGTTAATTAATGTTTATTTCGCGCCCTTTCTAATATATCTTAAGCGCAACAGCTGATTATTCTAATTCCAATAGAGCTTATCCCATAAGAAGCCCAAGTAGAGAACAGGTGTTGTTTTGCTCTCCACTTGTATGTATCGTTTTGGCTAAGAACTTAGTGATATATAATAGAATAGAAATTTATTTATACTGAGCAACAAACAGAATGATTTCCACTTACATTTTACACAGTTGTAAAGAGTTTCTTAATACATAAAATTCATTGAATACAATGGTACATTCAAAAAATACAATTATAAAGTAAAAATTCCAATAAAAAAACAAAATACAATACTACAGATATAGATAAGATAATATAGTTCAGAATACCATAAATCAGTTGAGAACAATAAAATTAAATATGCCAGAGAAGATTCAGGTACATATGAGCATTCGAAGGAGTTGTCCCTCTGTAATATTGAATATATCTAGATCACAGTCTTTCACCATTTCGTTAACGGTCTCTGGACATTGTTGAAGAGGAGACAAACTGTTCGAGACACGGAATAGATTGTCTCTTCTTCTAAGTCTTATGTCAGGTACGATAAAATCAATGGTTTGGAGAATTTCAGGTGCTTTCAATGTTCTAAGAACGTTAAAAACGAAAATTACTTCCGAGGACTCACGTCGATCTTTCAATGGTTGGACATTAAATTCTAATAGATGGCTAGAGTAAGATATAAATAAGGGCCAGACCTTGTGTTTCCTGAAGGAAAGAGTTCTCAGTAATCGTTTTTGGATTTTTTCTATCATCGGAATATAAAAAAGTCTTTGGATTCCAAATGACACATCCATATTCTAGTTCAGATCGAACAATGGAATTGAAAAGTATTGAACAAGTATCGTGACTGAATTGACGGCTAGATCTCAAAACAAAGCTCAATTTCCTAGAACATTCAGACACTAAGTATTCAATATGCCTAGAGAAATTGAACACACCAGAGAAAAAGATACCAAGATCTTTCATCTCATCGATTCTCTGCAGACTGGTGCCATTAATGTAATAGTCACTGACAGTGGGTGACCTCTTTCGTGTGAAACTCATTATTTTGCATTTAGCTTCGTTGAGAGATAAGTCAGATACTGAAAAGTAATTCGATAGATTATTGAGGTCATCTTGAAGCTTAACAGAGTCTTTCTCGCTTTTGATCCTTCTGAACAGCTTGAGATCATCGGCATATAGGAGAAATTGAGAATTCTCAATATTCTGGTAGACGTCATTAACAAATAACACGAAGAGGAGAGGCCCCAAAAATCGATCCTTGAGGAACGCCTGAGGTAGCGGTGAATTCGAAAGAAGATACATTGTTGAACCGTACAAATTGTATTCTGTTTGACAGATAGCAGTGCAAAAAACCAAGAGTGTTGTTTGTGAAAACGAATGCTTTTAATTTCCAGATCAAAACCTCATGGTTAACTCTATCGAAGGCCTTGGCCAAGTCAGTGTATATTACATCTACTTGGCTGCCATTTTTCATACCATTCCTCACGAAATTACTAGATACGCACAAATTGGTAGTGGTAGATCTATTACGAATAAAACCATGCTGTTGGTCGATTATAACTGGGTCCTCATGATTGTATACACGGTTGTATATTACCCGTTCAAATATCTTCGACGAAGCTGACAAGACTGTTATGGGCCTGTAGTTTCTTACATTGTTCTTATTGCCGCTTTTGTGTATGGGGGTGACTGTTCCAATTTTGAGGAGGCTTGGAAAACAATTTTTTCTTAGGGAAAGATTGAAGATCAAGGTCAACGGTTGCTTCAACAAGTTACAGTAGGCCTTAAAGAAGTGGGCTGGAATGCCATCAATTCCAATGGCCGCTTTGGGTTTTAGTGTCTTGATAGCATTTTCAACCTCTTGTTCACTTATATCGCCAATTTCAAGGGTATCTAAGCCATATTCAGGAAAAGTTGTGGGATTTACCGGTGCATCGCTATTTGTGAAGGTTGATTTGAAAAAAGTTGCGAAACCATCTGCAATATCTCTGTCATTGATCAATTCATCATCATCATCATAAGTGAATTTGTAAGCAACCGCACAGTTTTTTCGACGTTCTTTTATATATGTCCAGAAATTTTTGGGATCACTCTGTAAGTCACCCTCTATTCCTTTTATATAGGTTTCATAACACAGATTATGCAGACGTTTCACATCTATCCTAAGTTCCTTATATTTATCTTTATAATAATTTTCTTTTTTTGTTCTTTTTTTCATCATTTAAAAATAGTGTTCTTTTAATTTAATTTTGTGAATAAGTTCTTTGGAGAACCATGCAGGGAATCGATTTTTGATGAAAGTGGTTTTTCTTTCCAAGCGTTTTTCAAAAACGTCTTTCAATAAATCATAGAAACTATCTACACAATCGTCTACATTTTCCGTACATAACATATCTGACCAGGAACACTGTGAAAGCATTCCATAGAGCCCCAGAAAGTTTCCCCTCCTGAAGTCAAATGTAATAATGCGCTTACTTTTGGGGGATACGCTTACCTGTCCAAATTTGACAGTGAACATTATCTCAAGAGCTGGATGGTAGTTATCCAACCGCACTAGGGGCGTTTCACATTCTCTCACCGTCGCTTCCGTGATATTTGTTAATATTAGGTCCAAAGTATTTGAGCCATTGGAGATATCATTTATATAATAAAGATCATATTCACACATGATGGATTGTATTAATCTTGCCTTCAATGATCCGATTCTCAAGTTATACTCCGAATTCGTTATTTCATAGACGTTGAAGTCACCCACTAACAACAATTTTTCGGTGGCATTGAGCTCATGACAATTTTCTAGGGATTCAAAAAACTGTTCATATACTGTTAAATTTGCTCCCGATGTTATATACACACAACAGATCGTGACGTCAAGATCTTTTACAGACATTTTGATAGCCAACCATTGAAAATCGATATGCATACTATTAGAGATTAGTACTGGTTTGAATTTGGCTTTAACACAACATAAGACACCTCCACCGCGGTTCATATTAGTAATACTATAGTTTCTGTCATTTCGAAATACCAAGTAGCGTGAATCACTCAGTTCATTATCATAAAAACTATCATTTAGCCAGGTTTCCGAAATGCATATCACATCCCAATTATCAGAAACTACACTGTGAAAATACTCCTTATGTTTCGTGCGGAGGCCTCTTACATTCTGGTATTAAAACGTAATATTTTCGGTTTTCAATTCTCGGCATCTTCGTTGCTGGTGACAGGTTTTGCGTCACCCTCTTTTAACAAATTTCTTCTTGGCCAGAAGTTAAACCGTCTGATTTCAACTCTGGGTGGCCAATATGATTCGTCATTAATTTTTTCCAGCAAGTGAAAGGGGGCACCGACTTTGAACGCTGCGTAACGCCCTAACATGTTCAATTTTTCGACTTGAAAATTGACCATGCTATCTTTTTTCTTTAAATAGTCAATCATATTGTCAACCGTGGCATCTTTATTCTTTTTTTTTCCTATATCAAAATCAAATCAAATCAAATCAAATTTATTCATTTCATTCATTCATTCTGTTACATGATTTTCCCTGTAGTTTACAATTCTAATTAATTAATAAAGACAATTATCATGGAAAACATGTAGTTGACAATCTGAGGCCACCTAAGCTAGGCTTGTGGCGTGGCCGTAACAGATTGATATTATTTAAATTATATATTATAATGAAAACTAAAATAGGTCAACTAGTTAAATTCTACTGTCAACCCTACTAAATTTAGAACAGCATATAATGAGAGAGAAGGAGGAAGATAAAGAGATAGAAAGAGAATGAGAGCAAGATATTTTTTAATCATTTTCAAAAATGTCCTTCAACTGGTCAGCTTTTATTGCGTTTTTTAATTTATTGTAACTACTAATACTCTTTATCTGAAGTGGTAGTTGATTGTATAATTTGGGTCCAAAGTAAGTAACAAATTTCTGATTATGACTCTACCTACAGCGTGGTACTGTAATTACCTGGTTGGAAGTCATTCGAGTATTATATTTATGCGAAATGATGTTAACGGGGTTACTACAGATCCATAGTAGACATTGATAAGCATATAATTTTCTTACTTTGAACAAACCAGTTTGTTCGTATAATAACTCTGTAGAGTACCTTCTTTTCTTCTTCAAAATTATTTTAATCAGTGTGTTTTGTATAACGTCCAAATTATGTAGTGATGTTTTGAATAACCCACCCCATACAATAATACAATATCGAATTATCGACTCCACCAAGGCACCGTACACCAGTAACATGACATCTCTACTGAGGATACTTCTTAGTTGATAAAATTTACGGATTAGTTTCCGAAGTCTTTTCACTGTGTAATCTATGTGATCATTCCAGCGTAAAAATTGGTCAATTATGATACCCAAATATCTGATAGAGTTTGTTTTACTTATACGAGAACACAAACAATTTTGGTTTTCTACACATGTAGGTTTGTGAATCGTAATGAATATGTCATCCGGTTGGTCTTTTCTTGTAGACGAGAAAGCTATAAATTTAGTTTTGTCTATGTTGCTTAGCCAGTTATATATTGTTTTAATTCCGTTTTTTGCGTTCTCGTATGCTTCATTCCACGTTTGACCCACAAATACAACAGCAGTATCATCGGCATAAGATATTAATTTTCCTTTGAAATTGTTGATATTAAAAATATTATTTACATACAGTAAAAATAAAATAGGACCCATCACTGTTCCCTGAGGTACACCCATGGAGACAGGTAGAGGATTACTATATGAATTATTGATTTTTACTATTTGAATTCTGTTAGACAAGTAATTTTTGAAAATTTCGAGTGTCACACCTCTAACTCCAATGTCATACAACCGCTGAAAGAGAATGTCATGGTTAACGGTGTCGAATGCCTTGGCTAAGTCTAAAAATACTGTAATGCATTTTTCCTGATCTTGAAAACAGCGGAATACTTCCTTTGACAATTCAAAAACAGCTCCTTCGGTTGATAAATTTTCTCTGAATCCATATTGAGAATTAGAAAGAATCTCGTTTTTGTTACAAAAATCAACTAACCTATTTTTCAAACACTTTTCAAATATTTTAGCAAAGTTATTAATGACCGTTATTGGCCATAATTATTTGTTTTATGTGTATCCCCAGATTTATAAATCGGAGTTGTGATAGAATCTTTGAAAGCGGAAGGTATTTTGCCAGTCAAAAAAATTGAATTGAAGATATATGAGATAATGGCTTTAAGAGATACTTTTGAAACTTTTTCAAGAAAAATACTGAGATTTTATCTGGACCAGGCGAAGTATTATTTTTCAAACCAGAGATTATATTCAAAATTTCATTTTCGGTTACGGCGTGTAGAAACAACGAGTTTTTATTAGCTTTATTAATTTCTACTGATGGCTGGGTCGGTTTTTCTATTTTGAGCGACATGTTTTCACCTACATTTACAAAAAATGAGTTGAATTCATCTGCTATTTCTTCATCTGTGCTACATTTTTGGTTACTATCGTTAAGTATGTCGAATTTTCGGAAATTACAATTAGTATTTTCGTTAGTTATCTCTTTAATATTTTTCCAAATTTTTTCAGTATTTTTCCCAGATTCGTTAATTTTACATTTATAATATTCGTTTTTTGTTGTCCTGATTAAGTTGCACAGAAAGTTTCTATAATGTTTGTATTCATTTTTATGTTCTTCTGAAGGTTTCTTCACAGATTTTTGTTTGAGGTAGTCCCTATGCCTTATAGAATTGAGTAGGCCAAGCGTCATCCAAGGTTTTAATTTGGTATGTTTTCTCATATTTTTTGATTTAGTTTGTGTGCTGTTATCGATACAAAGTGATATTTTGTTTATGAAACTTGTGAGTTGTAGTTCCGGTTCTTCAGTTTGAAATACTGTTTCCCAAGTTTCATTGCTCAGAAAATGTTTCAATTTGTTATTATCTACGTACGAGTAGGGTAACGCGGGAGTTTCATCTTTAGATTTCGTTGTGTTGTCAGTTTTAATGGATAACAGTAAAGTATCATGGTCACTTATATCAGTTTTGAAAATATATGTCTTTATATCCGTTTTCTTATTTATATTTTTATCCTTGATATTAATGTATATATGATCAATTAAACTTGGACCTCTAGTTGGCTTATTTATGAAAGAAAAAAATCCTGTTTCTGCTAGCATACATATGAAACTATTAAGCGCCGTTTCTGTCAATTTCAAAATATTTACGTTAATGTCACCCATGAATATGTTTACATCACTCATAGTATGGGTCGAGAAATAATTTTCTAAATCTGATAAATACATATCCAAATTTGTTGAAGGTGGTCTATAGGAACAAGTCAGTGAGTATGTAATGTTATTAACTGCATATGAGATTTTCAATAGATTTACTTCAGATAAATGTTTGATGGTTGCTGAATATGACATGTTACTTTTTATATATACTATCACACCGTCGTTTTGATTATACTGTGATTCATTATATAAAATATTGAAATAGGGAATCTTAAAATTTTCGAAATCTTGTAATATCCATGTTTCAGATAATATTATTATATCTATATTTTTTGTTTCTATATTTTTTATGTACATAAGAAGTTCGTCGAAATTTTTATTTAAACTCCTAATATTGCAGTGAAATATGTCAAAAAATTGCTCACCACTCCATTGTTTTCTGCTCTCTTCGAAATTTTGACAAACTGTTGTTTCCATCTCTTCATCATTCTCAATCAAATCCAAAAATTCCAACATATTAGTTGTTAAACACAAGAGTATGAGAGAATAGTAGTGAAAGGTTAGTGTAGAATTAGAGTTAGTTAAAAATTGCCCCTAACGTTTCGAGTAAAGTTATAATTCATTATCATCGGCCAGAAAGGGTAAATACAGAACATATTCAAAATAAAATAAAGAGAAAAAATTGATAGAGCTGGTACATTAAATTTACAGTGTTACATATTTAGTTATGTCAGCTTCACAGTTTATTTTAACATTGCGGCCCTCATATTTGATATAAATGCATCCCTTGAAACTCCATGCATTCCTCATCCCTAGAATGGTTTGAGCTTTTTTCAGGATAGTTCTTCGTTTCGTTGTCAGGTCATCTGCAATGAATATTTTCTTGCCTTTGAACTTAAAAGCGTGTTTAATCAGCTTGAACTTCAATTCAGAGTTTGCCATCTTCAATATTATGGGCCTGAATTTATTTAGAACCAGACTTGTTTCAGCCTGGCCTCTCCTGCTAGCATTCCATTCGAGAGATCCTCTGTCGCTGCACTAACCTTCACCTCTTTCTTTCTATTACGACGTTTGTTCTTTTGTTGAACAAAATCATTGCTCGCTTCCTCTTCGGCTAGAACATTTTCGCTTACCCCTGTAGGCTGCTCGACATTGATTGTCGTCTGAACCGCTGTAAATAATCTATCTATCTAATCTATCTAAGACCTAAAGTATTGCTAGAGTCGATAGTCTATCTATATATATATATATATATATATATATATATATATATATATATATATATATATATATATATATATATATATATATATCGATCCATGTTACGCAAAACCGTCCATGTTATTTTTGACGTTACACCTTCCTCTAGATGTACTCCTGAGTTCTACGGAACATCTGAAATTGACGTTGGGCGTTCCGCATGATTAGGTTACGAAAAACCATCCAACCTAATTTAGATAACGTTATTCCATCCTGAGGTATGTAAGTATCGTTCTACACCAGCGTTAAACTGTCCTTCAACGTTGCCAGATCAGTTTTGTTACTTTTCACTTTCTAAAGAGGAAACTATTACTGTAGTTGGTGTGTTGGTGGGATACTATACGAAATTCTGACCAAGAGTATTTCGATTAAGATAATTCATGTAAACTCAGAATACTTCAAAATGACGCACAATAAATACTATTCGTGTATCTCAAAGATGTACTAAACTATTTCCACGTACCACTGTGGTTCTGAAGTTGATTCTGGTCAATACTACAGCTCAGCTAAAGAACGGACTGGTATAAATTTGATGATAGCTGCGTAAATAAATTATTTTCTTTTGAACTGGACATTTTGGAGCCTCTGGAGACACCATATATTGTATTTTACCACAAAGCAGATATTCACAATCCGACAGACCTGTTTAGAAGTTTTCAACAAATAAATTCAAACTCTTCAGATGACGTGGTGTTACAGGTTTTTTCGGGTTTTCCCTGCAACTGTAATAGCCAATGCGCCACCGAATCTATTTAAGCCTACCCGGAGCGCCGATTAATTATTTTTATGGTTCTTTACATTGTTATTGTTATTTTTATTTAATTGCTTATTTAATAAAGATACCTTGGTAATCCTTGGCTCGCACAAGTTTCGACTTCTGAGGGCGGTCGTTCGTAGGGGGACGACAGCTGGTAAACGGAAAAAACAATTAATTTTTTCAATTTGTAATCTCAAAACCCCTTGTAACTGTGAGTTGTAATGGTATTGATTATTATCTATAACTACTTATATTGAAATTTGAAACCAGGATCATATGAACCAATATCATTTATTCAAAATGGAAAAGAGGACAATATGAGTAATACAAACATGTATAACGAAAAATTTACTTCGGATATTGCATAACAAGAAATAAAACATATTTTGAAAAATAAATGCTAAAAATATATACAAAATAAACTAATAGGAAAACATTAATATTTAAAAAATTTAAAATGCGGATAAAAATTCGGAATACATAATACGCGTTAAAAATCATAAACCTTGCTTTTTTATTCGATATTGCACCCAAGCCTTGATTTGAGGCACACTTCGATATTTCAATACTTCCTGATATTTTTTCAAGACCTCATCACACTCCATTTTTCGTGGTATACGTTTAGAATCGATGGATTCTTTAAAAAATTTCAACATTATATTCTCTTCTTCGTTGCTCCACTTTTTTCTTATAAGTTTTCCCTTTTCTGTTTTTTCTTTCTTATCATTTTTTGTCTTATTTTTACTGTCGATCAGCCCTGCCAGTATTGGTTCAGAGTTATTTTCAACCACTATATAATCTTCTTCGAGATGATCTTCCATATCGCGTATATTTTTGTCCTTAATTAAAGGATCTTCCTCATTTTCACTGTCGTCGTTATTTTCTTCTTCCGAAAGAGGCTCTTCTAAATCAATTTCGCTTAAACTTTTTCCCTTAAATTTTTCTGCTCCGCCTTTTTGCGATAGAAGTAGGAACTTACTTAATTTTGCAGTTTGAAATACAAAATCATCTTGACGGTAAAATTCATCATGGGTTTTTTTAGTGTGACCCATGAACCTACTCATTGTTCTCTCTCACCTTCACTTAAAGTAATTATTTGTGCAACTGTAGAAACATGTTTTCTCAGTTTTGTAGACGTAATGGAATTCGGATTACTTATGTTACACTGATTGGCATACGTTTGAAGAATTTTACTCGCAATGTAACAACTGCTTTCCGTACGAGGGATAGCAAACATATAAGGGTTTGATTTTTCAATATGAATTTGACGGAAATTGAGCATTAGATCGACTGTCTTTTGCATTTCTCTAGTAAACAGAACAGGAACTCCCCTTGTTCTCTTTCCCCGAATAATTATAATTTTAAAATATTTCAACAGAGATCGTTCTTCAGGTGTTAGTGAATTTTTTATTTCATCGTTGATTTGCATAGGAGATGGACTTGTATACGATTCTATTAGCATTCTTTGAGCTTCTCCTGATCGTTTTCTATTCAGCAAAATAACTTGGGCTAAAACTGTTTTGACAACAGTTTTAAAGGATGATACGTTCGCTTTATCTTCTTGTAATTCCTTTAAAGCTTTCTTTTGGATATCTGTAATGTAATCACTCAAAAGTGAAATATCTCGTGTCAGTGGAATTATCTTTGGTTTATTATATTTATTAATGATCAAATTTTTTGTTGCTGTAGTTGACAACTCATAAGACCAATCTCTGTCAATCATTTTTCGAAAATTCTGCAATTTTGTGATGTCGTTGATGTTATTCAATTCCTTGCCATCCTGATCTTGTTGTTCGTATAACATCGACTCTGATACATCACAACAATATCTTAGGGAAGTACCGAGGGCATGCACTAGAGAAGGAGCGTGAAATTTATCTGTTTGCTCATCATATTTGCATACGATTCTTGTCGCTACTACTACAGTATTGAAAAATTTTGGCCTCAGATATGTTATCAAACCTGTTCCTTTCATAGCTGTGACACTTCTGAGAACAATCAACAATCTTGCCAACTGTCTCATTTTCTGAGAAGTGAGGGTTACTAAATGTTTTTCTTTGTGCGAATTATAATAACGATTCCCGAAGCGACATATCAACTCATCGCTTTTGGCTTCTCGTGAAATATTATTGGGCCTCATAATCGGAAACACGTGTATTTTTAGGGCATCAAATTCTTTGATAAATCCGAATGAGAAATTTTCTGCTTGAGCCTGTACAGGTTTTCTCTTGCCACTATCTTCTTTCTCATCTTTATGAGGACAAATCTTTATATGGCGCTACAAATAGGTTCTTCGGAATGAACCCATGCAGTACTTACAAGGTAAGTATTCTCGTGCTGTTAGAGAAATTGACGTGGAATTTGGCCGCCGGACGACATGTATTTTTTCGTTCGTCTCGCTGTTGTGGGCAAGATTGCCCATATTTTTCAATTTTTGGCCATTTATTCTACGGTTTTTACTTCCTACATGTGAATCAGTTAGTTCCGCTGCTTCTGACTCGTTTTTATGTATGCGGCGTATATGTCGTGAGATATTTGTCATCGGTTTATGGCAAAATAGGCAGATGTTTCTTTTGTCATAATTTCTTTCCTTATTAACCTTCACGACTGGAACAACTTCCAACTCCATGTACTTAGTACAATTCACGTGTAGATCATACTGAAAAATAATAGTAAATGATTTTATAAGGAGTAAAAGTGATTGTTTACGTAGCGAAGCTGAGCACATAAACTCACTTTTACTCCGACTAACATATTTAGACAATTTGCAGTACTGATTACATAAGAAAACCTTAAATTATCAAACTGAATACATAAAAATCAGGAAACTTTCATTATTTTCTCAAATTTAAATAAGAAATTATTTTTCTGTTGAAAATGCTGAATGTTGTTTTTATTCCTAGATTTGAAGAGAGATTGGAAAAATATAATATATTTACGGAGAAAGGATTTTTTTGGTAAATAAATACATTGTACAAAAAAACAAAAAAATTCAAATATTTTTCCAAAGTTTGGTTAGACTTGGATTTTGCCTGAAAAAGTTTCTCAATCAATAATTCAAAAGATAATAACATATCTTCTTGCATAAATATTGTCTTCAACATGTCCTTCAAATATTTACTCAATAAATACCTAATTTACTATTGCAGAAGCAAAGTAAAACAAGAAGTCGACCTTCTTAATGATTTTGTTTTATCAGTTGTGTTTGTCAGAGGTTCAGTTCAGTTGAACGTGAGTTGGCCCATATCAGGCCCTCCACTGCGGCCAAATGGCCTATTGTGGCTCGTGTTCTTGGTGATATGCTTTGTTACTGACTCCATACGCCACCTTAGGAGCAGCATGGTTATTCGTGGACACGTCAACCATGAAACGTGGAAGAGTTATTCTTCAATGAGCCAGACATCTTCTCGAAAAGAAAAAAGTCTGATTCATTGGAGAATCGAACTCGCGACCTACGGGTCACTGCGCTAACTACTGCGCTAACTCCGTCTCCTTGTCACTCGATGCATTTAAATCTTATTTCAGTACCAAAAGATGCTTTATTTTATGAAACATCTGACGTAGTTTTTTGAGTTTGTTACCAGAATTTGATTCAAAACTTATAAGTGTGCGGTATCAAATTAATCGTAATAAAACGGTCTTTTTTTCTGACCCGACGAGCCACCATGTTGCCATTTGAGAAAAATTGGTAATATCAATTTTAAAATTAAATTTTACATGGCACATACATTTTGACCGAAAACAGTGAAGTTGTATTTTTCCCAAAATGTTAGGGCTGTAATTAGTGATTTGAACGTATCCATAGCACTCTAGATTAAAAAATAAAATTCAAAATATAATTGGTTACAAAAAGTGAGGAAGGATACATGGTTGTATTCAGAATGTCAGGGGGAGACAAATGGGGTGAAAATATACTAGGTGTCCCATTTAAAAATCGAAAGTTTGAGTCACTTCCGGTGAAACCGGAAGTTGCATGAAGCTGAGCTACTTATCAAAAAATGCAGTGTTATCTTGTATACAGATCCTCCAAATTTCCTTCCATTATCTTTAAAAACAAAAAAGTTATAGGAGCGAGCCACCTTCCGCGGACACCCGGCATACCACCTGACTATTCAAAAAATAACAGTTTTCATGAAATCCTTTCTGTTTTTGAATTATACGTTTTCCAAGATTGAAAAATTTTCATCTGGTTCATGCTGCCACCTTCATAGGTTTGTAGAATTCAAACGTTCTTTGATATAAATGAAACAGCCCATATTGTCCTCATTACTACCCGATCTAGTTGCGAGAACAATATTCGTCGCTGTCTTTGTTTACGTCTCAATCTTCGCGGTCTACCTGACCGTCAAATTTGCGAATCTTGACATCATGTTAAAATTGAATAGGCGACATAATTATTATTATTATCAGATACAAGGACAATTATCTATCACCAAAATACAGAAATGCTTTTTCGTTATATGGAGCCCCAAAGGTTGTCTTATTGAAGAGGTGACACATATAATTTTCAAATTCAAAATGTATTTCTCATGTTTTTTTAGATGTATAAAGATGATAATTTTTGGGAAAATGAGATGCTCTCAAAGCTGATTTTTTTTTCAATTTTCTTCTGCCGTAGTTAGTGAATCCAAAAACAGCAAGGGGCCTGGAAATACGGAACAATTCCCGACAACACTTGAGTATTATTGATTGAAATTTCAATAAATCTCTATTTTTTCAACCACGTTTATTTTATTCTCTCACTTTCAATTCCATTATTTTTGGGTTACAATTTATTGATTACCGTTTCGAATCAAAATTGACTGAAAAAATTTTAAAGGCAAGCTTTTATACAAGTCTAATAAAAGGGAAAAAATAAATAAAAACATTCTGACAAAAACAAGATTTCATACAAATGCATTGAAGAAAAAAAAATCTCTTTATTTGTTTGACATAGGTTCTTCTGTGAGTGACAGATTCAAAATCTTGCCACGCAAGAATACCTATTTTGTTTTTGTAGCTTTTGAATATGTTACTCACAGAATAACCTAGGTCAAACAACTAAAGACATAATTTTTTTCTATCAATACATTTGTATGAAATCTTGTCCTTGACAACATTATTTTTTCCTTTTTACTGCACTAATAAAAGCTTGTCTTTAACATTTTTTAATCAATTTTATTTGAACCTATTTTAGTCACTCATGAAATCTGTCAGGTTGAAAAGGAGAACATTCTCAAATAAAAATTGACATATTTGATTTTTCTGGAAGCAACTGTTTCCTGTTGGATATTACAAAAATAATTTCATTTTTATCGAAGGGTTTTCATTTCCAGAAAAATCATATTCGTCAATTTTCATTTGAGAATGTTTTCCTTTTCAACATGAAAACCTTCCACGAGGTCTTGAACCATGGAAAATAGCGACTAAAGTTCCTCTTTCAGTCGCAGATGATTCCACATCTGAATTTATAAACACCCTGTTCATACTTTCGAAAAAATCGAAATCTGTTATCAAATTTTGACAAACCCCAAAAATCCCTAAACCTGTTTGAAATGGAATCAGACCATAATCACAAAACTCGTCGTCATTTTAGAGCCGCCATCTTGAATTTATGCATTGACAATGAATGAATAATCTCTGACTTCCACATACCGATTTTGAATAGAATCGGACCGTAATCACAAAACTCGTTTTGACACAAAAAATCATAATCTCAACACGTGCTTGTATATCTACCTAATCCCAAATCAATAAAACATTCCGTAATGACTAACCTTCATCCCACACATTTGCATTGCTACCATAATCTAGTTATTATATTTATATTCACAAACTATCACAAATCAGTGCAATTGCACTAGAATGTTGAATGTCAGTTTTTTTTTCTCATGAAAAGGAAAATCCTGTAATGTTATCAGAGAGCCGAGGGAACGTAGGTGTTCGTCTTGAATTTTTGCGGACTGTATGCCTCAGGGAACACCTCCCGAGGCAATGAGTTCCAAAGCTTTGCCGTTCGTTGGAAGAACGATCCCTGGGAAAGAGATGTTCGGCATGTCTCCAAAGTGACGACAAAGGGATGTGCGGACTACCTCGACGGGCCAGTCTCGAAGGGACCGCTAACGGTGGAACGATTGATGATATTTCAGAAGAGCATCGTCCATGAAAATATCTGTAAAACAGAGACAGATCGCCATCCTTCCTTCGGTGTTCCAGAGAAGTGAGGAAGCTTGTAAGCTCGGTATCACCGACGAGACGAATGGCTCGTTTTTGGACATAATCTAAAAGTTTAAGTTTGTGTTTAGGGGCTGCACTCCATATATGGGAACAGTATTCCAGAACAGGTCGGATCTGTGCCTTATAAATCATAAGCAATTGACGGGAAGTGAAATAGCTCTTCGCACGAAACAGAAAATCAAGTTCTTGAGAGACACTTCTGGCAATGTAGGACTTCATTGGTATGGAGTCTCCTGACACAATTACGTTGGCCACTGTGAGATCGGCCTTTCTAGAGAAAATACATGCTTGGGTTTTATTCGCATTGAATTCTACCAAGTTATTGGATCCCCATTCTAGAATTTTTGCTAGGACCATATTTAAATCGTTCACGCTCCTCCGCCGTTCTTTTCTAGTTTCACGGGCTGATATCGGAACTTTGGAAGAGAACGCGGTATGAAGGGTACTATCATCCGCAAAGCTGTGCACTGGGCATGAGGTAGGTCCAAACAAATCATTTATGTGAAGGAGAAACAGTGTTGGTGCTGAAATGGATCCCAGCGGGACACCAGCATTTATAGGTAGAGTATCAGATGAAACTCCATCATCCACCACGTGAAGAGATCTGTTTGAGAGAAAGCTAGATAGCAAAGAACAGAACTGGGGGGGGGGCATAAGATGTAAGCTTGGCGAGACGGCCCTGGTGCCAAACGCGATCAAACGCCTTGGACATATCTAACAACACGGCCAGAGTGTCACCATATTTTTCAATGGATTGTTGCCAAATATGTGAGACATAAGCAAGCAGATCACCAGTTGATCTTTGATGAAGGAAACCATATTGTCGATCATTCACAATTCGTGATCGTTCCAGATCCGCTAGCTTTGTTGGTGTTAGGTCCAAGCAAAATTCGTCTGATAGCACGTTTATGACAACAATAATAACTATAGTGTTCTCTGCCGACGCTGACGTCGAATTGACGCGAAAATTCGAAGGACAGACATATTTACAGAGGTGATTTATTATTCAGAGACTTAATCTTATACTCGAAATACTCAAACATGACTCGAAAGGTTTAATCGTAAGAAAGAAACAATATTTAAATATAGCATTTACAACTTCTTATCCGAGAGAAGGATGAGGAGGGGGGGGGGTTAAATCATAACATACAATTTGAAACATGAAAGTGTGTTCGGGGGAGGGGGGGTACATAAATTTCCTTCCATAACACTACTCTCATAAATGCGCCTGAATTCTATGTCTGAATGACTAAAAGACTCAAACTGACGACTCAATAATTCAATAATTAAAGACGATCATTTATGGACTGAAAATAAATTCAAATTACTGGATATATTTTGTTGTTCGAAATTTAGTGTAGATGTTTCCCCCTCGAAATAATCACAAACGTTTTGAGGTAAAGCTTATGATTTGGAAATTGCTTATGATTCTTTGAAACGACAAAGCTCCATATTTATTACGCCTGTTTTTTCTTTTCAAATACGGTTTAGAAATGTTTATAGTGGACCATCTAGTGATAAACTCTACCAGCTACGTATTAAATAAGGTTATTTACCATCATATTCATCACCATTACTTCTTCTATTCCTAATTTCTTCGAATTCCTCATCTGGAGGTGAAAATTCTTGAACTGAAAATTAGTTTTTGGTTATAAATCGAATAAAATGGAGTCCTTTTGGAAATGTGCTGAGCTGCGAAAAATATGTGTCTGACTGATAAATATTTTTCAGTTACTTAAAATCTTAAGGATTCAAAGAATATGATTAGTGTCCACCATTTTGGCGACGCCATTTTGAGGTTTTTTCATATGAAACTATCATATTGCATTGTCTCAATCGGACATCGGGATTTCGTTGGAAACTGATCCAAGATGTGTACCTGACAGACAGACAGACATAAGCCATACTTAAGGAAAACTTTGGAAAATTGAATCATTAGCCTAAACAATTATTCTATTCATTTTCATCTGAGATGACAATGTTTTTTTCAATAAAAAAATTATTTTTAAACAAATTATCCTACAAGAGTTCCAACAATTATTTGAAGGGAATTTTTGATCAAGTGAATTTTCTAGGATTTTGTACGAGATATTTGATCAATTATCCCTCTTCTACTGAAACCTGTTCAAATTTGACTTCTAGTCAGAAAGGAAGGTGATCTCGTCGTCACGCCTATCTGAGAGGAGAATAAAATGTATTCCAATGGGTAGTTCCTCAAACATCTGAATAAATTCATTTATAGAAAATATAATGATAACTTACGCTTCACCAATTCCATTATTTTCTTAGCCCGATTCATTTCACTTTGTCACCGAACAGCACCGGTCTCAATCTAACCGTTAAGTACATTGAAACCGCCAAATATTCTCACAGCAACGTTGCCAATCCTCCGGAGAGTTTAACGTTATACTCGGAAAGTTTAGCGTTATACCCGGATAGTTTAACGTCTCAAAATTACAAGTCAGTATATGAAGTGTATCTATACAAGGCGACACCAGCGCCCGGGTGTTTGTACGGTATACTACAACTATCTGCAGATCGAATAGAACTCACCATAAACCTTCCATCTCAAATTTTTACCATGCATTGTTGGTCACCTAAGGATGCCAATCGACCCAAAAACGTTAAACCTTCCGACGAGCGGATGGTTTAACGTACCCGGAGAGTTTAACGATGGTAAATAAGTATATATATATATATATATATATATAGCGCCAAATATCAAACGGAGGACACACCGTAAAATCAACGTTGCGAGGACCACTGGAAGGAAAGGTGCTAGACACTCGTCATACCCTTTTCTGTTCTTGTTCAGAGTGGGGGGCACCAAGATTCTCTAATATACGTTTGAATTACTGAACAGTTCAAATTTGATTTTTACGAGTATATCGGAACCAAGTGAGGACCATACTTCCGTGATATCATTGAGAGGTCCGTTTATTTGTCTGCAGAATCCTACCAAACTGAGGTCCGTATAACCTAATTATTAGTATGAGGTGTATAAAGTGAGGACCACTGAACGTTGCCAAGTTTCACAAATTTCTCTTCACATACGATCCGCACTTTTACGGTACATGTGACAGTACAGACAAGCCAAAATTATAATTATTGATAGAAATGGATTAGGCAATCCAGACTTCTGCATTCAACCTATACAATAGGTATAATCGTCGACAAGTATCTAACAGAAAACAACTACTGTCCCCTACGACAATTGAATTAAAACTGATAGATTCTTGGCAAAGTATCTACAAGAACTACTTTGCAATGTTATCCCAATCTCAACGCCAAAACATGTCTCAACCCACATGGTTTTGCCGATCATCAGTGTATCTAGTTATTTTCTGTTGCCGTCGATTACACCTATTGTATAGGTTGACTGCAGAAGTCTGGATTGCCTAATTCATTTTTATTATTAGTTTGATGAGCTTCTGCCAAGTGGTGTTATCAAATATTTTCTTCCGAAAATTATGATTGTAAGTCAGTACTGCATTTTATATGGAAACAATTCTTGCGGTTCACTCGTCAACGAAAGCAATATTCAGTATTATTTCGGACAAAGTTCGATACGGAGAGTATGATGAAAATTATATGAATTAAATAAAAATATTGACATATCGTGAGTCGCAGAAATTGACATATTTGTAAATCGCGACTGCATTCCTGGATGAGGGGTAATTAATGCTTGGAGGGCACCATTTGTTTGGTGGGACAGTAGGATTCTTATGTTGTTCGACGAACCCTAGCAAGAAATCTGAAAACATGTCTGCAGATGGTCATTTTAAATCAAATGATAAAAACAATAATAAATCGTCTTTATATTCTTCGGTACGAAATAGGCGAAGTTTAGTTTAGGTCTCTCTTACACTTAACCTGAGTAGTACAAATGAGAGATGAAATATTGGTAGGAAAGTCATTCATGGGGTCGAGCAAAACAAAATAAAACTATTGCAAAGCAGTAGTGTTTCATCAAAACATATAACTTTGAGTAAAAGTGTTAGGGTATTTACGAAATTTGGCTTTCAATTTCTTTTTTTATATCAAGATAATTGAATGTGACTGACAAAAACGGAAATATAGAATTCAATTGCTTGGTAGTTAAAGTATGAGGCATAATATCCACTATTTGATCACAATTAGCACTTGAAATTGTGACCGCTTTGAGAAATAGATGCCAGATGTAATTCATTATCTGTCAGGGAAAGAAAATCTTTTCTGCCAGATATTTTCCACTTTGTGGGAATGTGTTGAAAGATAGGTATTTCGATTTCATTTCATCCAATAAAATTCAGTAATTAAAGGCATGGTATGTTTTTGAATTTTGTTAGGATGGATCATAAAACGAATACAACGATGTATTTGCAGAATATAAAGAACTGTTGTAATTGGACTGTATCGAGTAATTCATAAATAAATTTATATTCAGTATCTTCATAGTGTCATTTGTGAAATCTGACAAAGTCAAATCACCCCTCTTTCCAAAAATATTTCTGCAAATATCTGACAGAAAACAATTACTTTCCCAGCCAATACTGCGCGGATTTTTCAATATTTTTGTGTTCCATAGAAGTTAGCGAGTTTCTGAGCCACTGAACGATTGTCGTTTCTTTAGACAGAATCTAAAATTGTCAGTGTGTGTTTGGGGGCTGAACTCCTCATATGGAAACTGTCTCAACTAAGTGAAAATTTTGACGTTAAAAATTCTCTCTGTCTGATAATCGAATAAGTGAGGAATATAAGGCAACCCTCTGACAAAAGACAAGTGCTTTACTGGCAAATACAGCGTTGGATGATGAATCATATGGACTTCCCTTTGATTTACATTATACTAATATCTGCTAGACAATGGAATCAGAATCGATTAAATTAGTCCATCTGAAAGAAACATTGAGGAATAGATTGAAAGATTCGTAAAAAGATAGGAGAATAGGTGAAACAAAGAATAAATGTATTCGACAAAATATTAAATAAGAAAGAGAAATAACAAGTGACGAACAAATAAAAAAATCTGCATTGTTCACAATGAACGCTTGTCAACAAAGAAACAAGGTGTCCAGCCATACCAGGACGGTGCTCATTGTCTTAATCCTATACGATAGGAATAAACATACCTAACATGACTATTCCTTGAATCATAAATAGAAATGAAATATTTTGAAAAAGGCACTGATTCCCTTACTTATCTGGAACACCGCAAAAGGGTTGGTGAACTGTCTTCCTTCTTGAGATGTTTTGATAACCCAATCTCTTCTGAACTATCTTTGGCCGTTTCACCTTTATCAGTTCCATCAACAAGTTCAGTTATCACACCTATTGTTGTCACCTTTGATACTGCCGTCTATTCACCAGGACTCATTCTTCCAAAGAACGGCGAAGATTTGGAGATCATTGACTACGGAAATGTTCGGCCTACATACTCCAAATATTTAAGGGGAACCCCAATTCCTAGTTACTTCATCTTGACTCCGAAGATGTTCTCGAAATTTTACAGGTGTTTGTTTCTCTTTGAAACCAGAAGAAAATAGAATAAACAAATGAATATATAATAGTTAGTGGTAAACAGCGGAATAACAAAAAAAAACTTTAATTTGTAGACGCTAAAAAGGAAAAAAATTATTCAAAATGTTTTTGGTACTCATTCAAATGCACAACGAGGTGAAAATCATTGCATTATATGTGTGATGTAGCTGAAATAACAATCCCTAGCTTTTGAATGTGTTACTCACAGAATAACCGACGTAACACATCTGAAGCAGACTTTTTCTTTAGTGTATTCAATAGCAGTTTTAAAATTTTCTCTCTCCCAATGTTATTCATTCCTTTTCAGTGAATTGGAATAAAAGCTTGTCTTTAAATGTTTTTTTTCGTATTTTTAGTCATAAGTAATCAGATACTCCTCGTTCTGTTCATTTCCATAAGAGCTTCAGTATACCAGGGCTTCTTGATACTCAATATTGTGTATTCTAACTCTTCGATCCGATGAGCATCCAATGATCGATTGAATCATGAATCGTTTTGTCAAAATTCACGATCTCTGACTTCAAAAACCTACACATCAACTTTGATAGAAAACGAGCAATGATCACAGAAACTTCGCAATCCTGAAACCTCGAAAACTCCCACATAGTATTTTTGGATCAGACGATAATTGCAAAACTCGTTGGCCAAATTGTAGCTGCCAATTCAAATTAAAAAATTTTCATAATCTCTTTTCTCGAAAACTCCACTCACCAATTTTGATCAGAATGGCGTCATAATCACATAACCCGTTCGTCATCTTGAATCCATAAATAAAAAAAAAATCCTAAACTCCGACCCCAAACATCTTTTCATACTAAAATTCAATGAAACTGACCAATAACACCAAGCTTGTCCGCCGTCTTGAATTTACCAATTTGGACCTAAAATTCATAATCTGAAATATCCCCCAAGGGCCGATTATGAATAGAATCTCAAAGCTCGTTCTCCATCTTGATCTCATATTCCGAAATACTCAGTATTCCAATTTTGTATAGAATCAGACCATAAGAACAGAATTCGCAATTCGCCATCTTGAATTCATTAATTTGATATTAAATCCATTATCTCCGACCAGTTTTTCTAAAAGAAGTTTAATCCCGCATTGTCACAGGAAAGAGGAACACATTCCAAATTTTTATTTGATCGGTCCACTGGAAGCGGGTCAAAATTCACTTTCTATTGGCCCGTCAGCCCTCTGCCATATTGTCTAGTGATTTTATAAGGTGTTCCCTTCAGGGTTTTGGTAGTTGTGAATATAATGATCAATGCACAAGCAAAATTTGCGCATGCACGTGGAACATAACAATAACAATAATTATTGTTTTAATTAAATTATATTATAATTATATAACGATAATCGTATTATAATTATAAATTTCATCATACTTCATTTTCCCAAAGACATGCAAAAACACGTATAGATTCGAAGAGCCCTATTTCTCAACATCATTGTGGGCATATGGTGTCCTTCGGAACAACGCGACATGTATGCCGATCGGTTTCCGTCTGATTTTCCTTCGATGAAATATCGTTTGGTATCATGCTCAGCATACGCTAAAATATCATCAAAATACGTGATTTCTCTATGCAATCCACAATAATCAACTTGTTTCTGACAAATTCTATACGGGTTTATGCATGTATTTGAGAAAAAAAAGTAGTTATTATTATTATCGTTATGTTCCACGGGCAAGCGCTAAGTTTGCTAGTTCATTGATCATTATATTTATAACTACCAAAACCCTACATGGCATACGTTATGAAATCATTATACATTTTGGCAGCGGGCTGACGGACTATAAATTTCACCAGATAGTACAGATGAGTGAATTAACACATAAACAGACAAGCGGACGAGTGTAAAAACAGCAACGGTTTTCCTAGCAAACGGTTTTTATTTTTGCTTATGTTATTCACAAATATCCGTTGCTCGAGGTTTTTCCACGGGAATGTATTATTCTAAACTTGCTGATAACGTTCTTTATAATGTTGTTGAGGGGTAGCTGTTGAATCACGAATTATTTTGCCCTATAAAACATATTCAACAGACATAGAATAATTCATTGCTGTAAAAAAAAACAAACAACGGGTATTTTAACTGTTTCACGATTTTTCTACTTCAGAGGGTTGTTGAGGGATAGTTTTCGATACACAAATTATTTTACGCCATAGAACGTAATCAGTAGGTGTCGAATAATTCATTTCCGTAAGGGTTGTTGAGGGGTAGTTATTCGTTCTCAAATTATTTCATCCTATAAAACGTATGCAACAGGAGTGGATTAATTAATTTTGTTCAAAAAACCTCGAGTCACGGGTACTTCAACTGATTCAAGATTTTTCTCGATTTTTCTACTTCGGAGGGTTGTTGAGGGGTAGTTTTCAATACACAAATCATTTTACGCTAGAGAACGTATTCAGTAGAGGTGTCGATTGATTCATTTCCTAAAAAAATCTCGAGCAATTGGTATTTCAACTGTTTCAAAAATTTTCTACTTCGGTGGGCTGTTGAGGGGTATTTTTAGGTTCACAAATTATTTCACACCATGAAACATATTCAGCGGGTGCGGAATATTTAATTTTTATCAAAAAACCTCGAGAAACGGGTATTTCAACTGTTTCAAAAATTTTCTACTTCAGATGGTTGTTGAGGGGTAGTTTTTGGTTCACAAAATATATCACCTCATAGTACGTACTGAGCCGGTAAACAATAGTAAATTTCCGTCAAAAAAACTTCGAGCAATGGGTATCTCAACTGCTTTAATTTTTTTTACTGCAGAGGGTAGTTGAAGGGTCGTATTTGATTTACAAATCAGTTTTCCTTATAAAACGTATTCAACAGGTGTAGAATAATTTATTTCCATCAAAAAACCTCGAGCAACGAGAATTTCAACTCTTTCGAGATTTATCAACTTTGGAGGATTGTTGAAGGGTAGTTTTCATTTCACAAATAATTTCACCCTATATAACGTATTCAACAGGTATAGAATAATTATTTTTGTCAAAAAATATCGTGCAACAGAAATTTCAACTGTTTCAAGAATTTTCAACTTAGGATGGTTGTTGAGGGGTAGCTTTTGGTTCACAAACTATTTTATTCTATAGACCGTATTCAGCAGGTGAAGAATAATTCATTTCCGTCAAAAAAACTCGAGCAACGGGCACTTCAACTGTTTCAAGATTTTTCTACTTCGGAGTGTTGTTCAGGGGTAGTTTTTGATCCACAAATTTTGACACACTATAGAACATATTCAGCAGGTGAAAAATAATCAGTATCTTTCAAAAATATCGAGCAAAGGATATTTCGAATGTTTCAAAACTTTTCCAGTTCAAAGGGTTGTTGAGGGGTAGTTTTTGGGTTAATCTTCATTTCACCCTGTGCAACATATGCAGCAGCTATAGAATAATTCATTTCTGTCAAAAAACCTCAAGCAACGGGCATTTCAACTATTTCAAGAGTTTTCTACTTTGAAGGGTTGTTGAGGGGTAGTTTTTGATCCACAAATTTGTTACCATGTAGAAAATATTCTGCAGGTGAAAAATAATATATTTCTGTCAAATAATATCGAGCAACGATAATTCTGAATGTTTCAAGATTTTTCCACTTTGGAGGGTTGTTGAGGGGTATTTTTTCATTCACAAATTATTTCATCCTATAAAACGTATGCGACAGGAGTGGAATAACTAATTTCTTCCAAAAAACCTCAAGCCACGGGTACTTCAACTGTTTCAAGATTTTTCTACTTCCGGAGGGTTTTTGAGGGGTAATTTTTGGTTCACGAATTATTTCACTCCATCGAACGTATTCAGCAGGTGTAGAATAAATCATTTCTCAAAAAAAACAAACAACGGGTATTTTAACTGTTTCACGATTTTTCTACTTTGGAGGGTTGTTGAGGGGTAGTTTTTGGTTTAAAAATTATTTCACTTCATAGAATGTATTCAGCAGGTGTAGACTATTTTATCTCTGTCAAAAAAAGTCTAGCAACAGGTTTTTCAAGTGTTTCAAAAAGTTTCTACTTCGGAGGGTTGTTGCGGGGTAATTTTTATTTGACATATCATCCCACCCTGTGAAACGTATTCAGCAGGTACAGAATAACTCATTTCTGCAAAAAAATCTCGAGCTACGAGTATTTCAACTATTTCCAGATTTTTCTACATCGGAGGGTTGTTGAGGGGTAGTTTTTGCTTCAGAAATTATTTCATCCAATAGATCATATTCAGCAGTTGTAGATTAATTAATTTCTGTGAAAAAACCTCTAGCAACGGGCATTTAAACTATTTCAAGATATTTTCCATTTCGGAGGGTTGTTGAGGGGTAGTTTTCGATTCACAAATATTTCACCCTACGGAAAGAATTCAGCAGGAGAAGAATAAGTCATTTCTGTCAGAAAAACCTCTAGCAACAGGTATTTCAACTGTTTTAAGTTTTTTCTACTTCGGAAGATTGTTAAGGGGTAGTTTTTGGTTCAAAAATTATTCCACTCTATTGAATGTATTCAGCAGATGTGACAAAAATTTGTTTTGTCGAAAAACCTAGAGAATTCGGCATTTCTATTGTTTCAAGATTTTTCTACTTCGGAGGGTTGTTGAGGGATAGTTTTCGATTCACAGATTATTTAACCCTGTTGAACGAATTCAGCAGGTTCAGAATCACTCATTTACATCCTTAAAAAACGGGGCAATTTGAATTAAAACTTGCAAAAGTAAAGAAAATGAGGTGAAATATAGTGATACCCATTACCTAATAAACATCAATGTGTTCAGCGTAACACGATATGTTGCCACATTTTCGGACCTCACTCAGTGCTGACCATATAATCCCACAAGGAACGGAATACGCACGTACAGAAAATATACATTCTCAGCAGCGCCTTCAAGTGACAAATCCCCAAACTACAATATACGATTTTTTCTATATTTCTACCAAAGTGAGGACCACATATTTCACGCGATATTTCAACTAACAGTAGTGAATGCACAAAAAGGAACGAAACACTATATCTGTCTCACTTAGAACGATTTTTAGGTTAGTCACTGAACTTGTACAGAGGAGGATCCTCCACACGGAACGGCAGAAACGTTGTGAGGTCCGTATACGGACCTCACTTCGACATGGTCCTCACAGCTTCCGTAATTTTTGCACAAGCGGACCTCAATTTATACGTTGGTCAAATATATATATATATATATATATATATATATATATATATATATATATATATATATATAAGTGAAAATAGAGTATATTTCGTTTTAATTCCGAGAGTTCTAACCTTTGAAAGCTGTTTCGTGCTAACGCACTCATCAGAAAGGATTTATGGAGCTCTCGAAATCAAAACGAATCCACTCAAGAATTAATACCGTGAGGCAAGACAGAATATAACAGGAAGTTATTCATGACATCTACAGTCACTAGTTATAACTTAATTTGAAACGAACCAAGGAATCCAAAAGTAGAGGTTTGTCCACAAATTGACAGGCAGCCAACAATTCGTTGTTCTGACCAACCCAAGGTTCAATCAAGTTTCTAATACGTTATGAGGAACGCAAGCAGAATCTAAGTGAAAATAGAGTATATTTCGTTTTAATTCCGAGAGTTCTAACCTTTGACAGCTGTTTCGTGCTAACGCACTCATCAGAAAGGATTTATGGAGCTCTCGAAATCAAAACGAATCCACTCAAGAATTAATACCGTGAGGCAAGACAGAATATAACAGGAAGTTATTCATGACATCTACAGTCACTAGTTGAAACTTAATTTGACACGAACCAAGGAATCCAAAAGTAGAGGTTTGTCCACAAATTGACAGGCAGCCAACAATTCGTTGTTCTGACCAACCCAAGGTTTAATCAAGTTTCTAATACGTTATGAGGAACGCAAGCAGAATCTAAGTGAAAATAGAGTATATTTCGTTTTAATTCCGAGAGTTCTAACCTTTGACAGCTGTTTCGTGCTAACGCACTCATCAGAAAGGATTTATGGAGCTCTCGAAATCAAAACGAATCCACTCAAGAATTAATACCGTGAGGCAAGACAGAATATAACAGGAAGTTATTCATGACATCTACAGTCACTAGTTGAAACTTAATTTGACACGAACCAAGGAATCCAAAAGTAGAGGTTTGTCCACAAATTGACAGGCAGCCAACAATTCGTTGTTCTGACCAACCCAAGGTTCAATCAAGTTTCTAATACGTTATGAGGAACGCAAGCAGAATCTAAGTGAAAATAGAGTATATTTCGTTTTAATTCCGAGAGTTCTAACCTTTGACAGCTGTTTCGTGCTAACGCACCCATCAGAAAGGATTTATGGAGCTCTCGAAATCAAAACGAATCCACTCAAGAATTAATACCGTGAGGCAAGACAGAATATAACAGGAAGTTATTCATGACATCTACAGTCACTAGTTGAAACTTAATTTGACACGAACCAAGGAATCCAAAAGTAGAGGTTTGTCCACAAATTGACAGGCAGCCAACAATTCATTGTTCTGACCAACCCAAGGTTCAATCAAGTTTCTTGGTTCGTGTCAAATTAAGTTTCAACTAGTGACTGTAGATGTCATGAATAACTTCCTGTTATATTCTGTCTTGCCTCACGGTATTAATTCTTGAGTGGATTCGTTTTGATTTCGAGAGCTCCATAAATCCTTTCTGATGAGTGCGTTAGCACGAAACAGCTGTCAAAGGTTAGAACTCTCGGAATTAAAACGAAATATACTCTATTTTCACTTAGATTCTGCTTGCGTTCCTCATAACGTATTAGAAACTTGATTGAACCTTGAGTTGGTCAGAACAACGAATTGTTGGCTGCCTGTCAATTTGTGGACAAACCTCTACTTTTGGATTCCTTGGTTCGTGTCAAATTAAGTTTCAACTAGTGACTGTAGATGTCATGAATAAATTCCTGTTATATTCTGTCTTGCCTCACGGTATTAATTCTTGAGTGGATTCGTTTTGATTTCGAGAGCTCCATAAATCCTTTCTGATGAGTGCGTTAGCACGAAACAGCTGTCAAAGGTTAGAACTCTCGGAATTAAAACGAAATATACTCTATTTTCACTTAGATTCTGCTTGCGTTCCTCATAACGTATTAGAAACTTGATTGAACCTTGGGTTGGTCAGAACAACGAATTGTTGGCTGCCTGTCAATTTGTGGACAAACCTCTACTTTTGGATTCCTTGGTTCGTGTCAAATTAAGTTTCAACTAGTGACTGTAGATGTCATGAATAACTTCCTGTTATATATATATATATATATATATATATATATATATATATATATATATATATATATATATATATATATATATATATATATATATTGTTATAAAGTAGTATTAAGATGTACTGTTATTTTGCCCCTATATTGAAGTGACAAAATTGTAATAATCGATTTCAAAGGTGCTAAATTTGTTGTATGTAGGAAATATAAGTCAGATGGTAATAATAATACTCAGATAAATATTTTTTTAAAGAACTGGAAAGAAAGTTAGATATTACAAGGGAAAAGGAAAATAACAACATAAAAGAAATAGAACAGTATAGGAAGGTAGAAAATGTTTTGTGTACAAACAGTGAGAATGGGATGTATGATTGTGAAAATATAGAAAATGAAAAAGGGGAAGAAAATTTAAAATATAAATGCAAAGAAGAATATGAAGAATTTATCAAAGAAATATTAAATAAAAACAAAAGGTTAATAATGAGAGAATCCAGAGTAGCAAGTGAATATGTGCACAAGATAGAAGTAAAAGAAGTCGATAAATTTAGATCAAAGAATTATCCTATTCCTTATAGATATCGTGATCAGGTTAAGAGAGAGATAGAAGACATCTGTAAGAATGGTGTGATAGAAAGATGCAATAGTAGCTACATAAATCCAATCGTAGTAGTTGTAAAAAAGAACGGAGAACTCAGACTTTGTTTGGATGCCAGGGAACTTAACAAAATAACAATTCCTCAGTACGAAGCACCTCTGAATATTGATACGATTTTTGGTAAAATTTCTAATTCAAGATGTTTTTCAAAAATAGATTTAAAGCACAGCTTTTGGCTGATTCCTTTACATGAAGACTCGAGAAATTATACAGGTTTTTCAATAGAAGGAGTCATTTATAGATTCTGTGTGGTACCATATGGACTACAATCAGCTTGTCCAGCATTATCACGAGCACTTCACAAAATACTGGACAAATACGACGACTTCGCATTACATTGCATTGACGACATTCTGATATACTCGAAAGACGAACAAGCACATAAACGACACATTGAAAAAGTACTAGAATTACTAAATGAGGCAGGACTGAAAATAAACCTTGAAAAATGTCAATTTTTCCAATCTGAAGTGAATTATTTGGGGTACAGACTGAACGAAAAAGGACTTGAAATGGACCCTGAACGAATACATACAATACAAGACTACACGAGACCTAAAAACTTAAAGACATTAAGGGGATTTTTGGGGATGTTAAATTATTTTAAACGCTTGATACCTGACTTGACGAACAAACAACTACCACTTAAAGAACTGTTAAAGAAAAATGTAAAATGGACCTGGAACGACAAACACGAGAAAGCTTTTATGGAACTAAAACAAATTTTTACTAAGCAATTAAAAGTATATCACCCTGACTATTCAGTACCATTCATACTCAGGACTGATGCATCAATGGCGCGATTTGCAGGATTGTTAGTTCAAATTCAAGGGGGAGAAGAGGTTCCCATATCATCTGTGTCGAGAGTGACAAAATCATATGAAAAAAATTACAGTGTGACAGAACTTGAACTTGCTAGCATTATTTTTTGTATAAATAAACTCAGGTTTTTCTTGATTGGTGCAAAGTTTTTTATAGAGACAGACCATGAAGCTTTATTATCAATCGTAAATTGTAAGCTAGCTAGCAACAGGATACAAAGGTGGGCTTTATTACTGCAGGAGTACACCTTTGAAATTAGACATATACCAGGGCGAAAAAACATAATAGCTGACACGATAACGAGAATGGAAACTAACAAGACACATAACACTAGACAAATTAAGGTAGGGGTAAATGTATTTAGAAACAAGACAGGACTGCACTCACTAGAAACAATTTTAGAGGACCAAAAAGCACTCACAGACAAAGAAAAGAGGGGAACGATAGACAAAGACGGGATTTGTATTAAAATAGTTAATGGGGAAGAACTTTATGTAGTAACAAAAGACTTGACACGTAGAATAATTGATGACTTACATCACAAGTATGCACACATAGGGATTAGAAAGACATGGATGACGTTTAGGGAAAATTACATTAGCAAAAATGACTCAGAAATGACAAAAGAGACAATAAATAGATGTAGACTATGCCAATTGGGGAAGAACAAAAACATGACGAACAGAAACGAACCACGAAGCATAATCACACAACATCCTTTACAGACGATATCGATTGACTATATCAGTAATTTAATGAAGACAGACGACAATCACAAACACATACTAGTAATCATGGACCATTTTTCAAAATATGTTAGACTATACGCCACTAAAAAGACAAATTTTAAAATCACGAAACAAATACTGACAGAGTACATACTAGAACTAGGAAAACCAACACAAATCATACTAGACAACGCCACTTACTTTAAAAACGAAAAAATGAAAAACTTTGCCCAAAAATTAAATATAAAGCTAAATTATACCAGCATCAGACACCCTGCTTCCAACCCAACAGAAAGGTATATCCGGGAGGTAATAAAATACCTAAGGCTTGTCTCTCAGGAAAACCACAGAATTTGGGATACAAAAATACCATTAGTAGAACAATATCTAAACGAAATACCAAATACAGTGACAGAGGAGTGCCCGAAATACGTTATGACTGGAAGAATGCCTGAAAGAGAGTGGATAAAGGAAGAAAGAGACTTGAATGAAATTATGAATAAAGTGAATGTGAGAATAAAGAGGAATGCAGATAAGTATGTGAGTAGAGAGAATAAAAGAAGGAATAAAAGGGTACAGTTTGAAAAAGGAGAGCTAGTAGTAGTCAGAGCGTTAAGAGTGCCGAATAGTAGGAGAGGCATATGTGCGAAGCTACAACTTCCATTCGAGGGGCCTTACGAAGTGGATAACGAACACCCTAAAAACAGCTATAGACTCATAAATCCTATAGATATAAGTTTAAGGGGAATCTTCAATGTAGAAAGCATTTATAAATTCAAAGAATAAATGAAAATGAAATTATTAAGCAAGAAAACATAGAATTTCAGTAAAATTGAAGAAATTTGGTCGAAAATAGCAAAGATTCTTTCTATAAAAAGAAAGAGTCAAAAGAAATCAGGTGACAGAACATGTAAAAAGTGAATAGAAATTTCCTATTTGAATTTTGCTAGAGCATATCAAAATTTCAAATGGGAAATTTGGGGAATTTGTTATGAAACAACGTTGTATGTAAGAAATAGTAAGTTATTATTATTATTATCACTCTAAAGAAAGGCTAAATACTATACCTCAACTCCTAAAGAACATCATAACTGCATAGAATGTGAAAACACCATCAAAATCCATCCAATGAGCCTTAATATTCTGTTTCCGAAGCTAGAAATTCAAATTAAAATCTCACTTTAAACATGACTAAAAAGAACAATTTAGAACCATATTTCACAAGAAAAAGTTTAAAAAGTCAACAAAAATTAACAATACAACCTCAAATTTAATGATTATAAAATAAATACCAGACAGTAAAATGTGACAGAATCTTGGAAAGAAACCTCAAAGAATCCAAAATAAGGCAGCAGATAAAAAGATTTAGCAAAAATGTCATTGTAAATAATTAATAATTTAAGTTGTAAAAATTAGAATAAAAGTAGGGTAAAGATTTTCAAAAAGACACAAAGTGAGAATTCATGAACGAAAAGTGAAACTAGTGCTGTGAAATCGGGAAAAAAAGTGAAAAGGAGTTTCTATGGTAACGAGGAAGATTATTGACGGGGGAAGCCGAAAAAACGACCAAGAGAGAAGAATGTTGAAAATTGTCTGAAAATAAAAAATCAAAATTTGACCAGAAAAACTTCAAATACCCAGACAAGTTGCAGTCAACTTTGAGTATAAAGCATATACTGTAATATCAACTAGAACCTACCTCCAGAGAAACTTCCAGATTGAAGAAAACAGCTAGGCAGATCTTGAAGAAAAGCTTTGAGCCCAAAAGTTTTTTCAAATGTATTTATCAGTTTCAACACTTGTTCCTGGCATATCGTCGAATTTTCACATATCAAGAGAGAATAACATCACTTTTGGCATTCATTTGCTAGAACTATTTTGAAAAAAAACTTTCTAATTTCGTGCACTACGGTGATATAGAACTAAACTCTACATTCTTATTAATAACTCACTTATTTTCATTTCATTTATTGGACGATTGGTTATAATCATTAATACAAAGTAATAAATTTCAAACATAACCTTCAACTGAACGACAACAAGTTCTCAGTCGAGCAGCGCGTAGAAAGAATCGATTCATCATTCGATACTCGATCGCAGAATATTTGGTGGTGACTAAACAACCACAGGAACTTGTTGGCGATTCAATTTTTGTACAAAAGGAAACAAGAAGGGTTATATATAGGCTAAGGTATCTCGCAGGAAAGTAAAGTAAAGTATTCTAGATTGAAAATCAAAACATTTTGCTGAATTTAATTGAATAAAAACGCTTATATTTTGAATTCTGAGTTAAACATTTATTATTTTGGTACAACTGTCACAAATATCTCACATTTTCACATTGGAAGCCCTTTCCAAGAAACCAACCCTGATGAGAAGAGACTGCATGTTTCTTATTGGCACCAACTGAGCTGAGAGAGTTTCTGCAACAGAATAAAGGTAAAGGTATAAAGAGAAAAGGTACTACAGTAAGTATCTAGCCTGGGCATTTATTTGAGCAATAAAAATATTTATCTGAGTATTATTATTACCATCTGACTTATATTTCCTACATACAACAAATTTAGCACCTTTGAAATCGATTATTACAATTTTGTCACTTCAATATAGGGGCAAAATAACAGTACATCTTAATACTACTTTATAACAATATATATATATATATATATATATATATATATATATATATATATATATATATATATATATATATATATATATATATATATATATATATATATATATTGTTATAAAGTAGTATTAAGATGTACTGTTATTTTGCCCCTATATTGAAGTGACAAAATTGTAATAATCGATTTCAAAGGTGCTAAATTTGTTGTATGTAGGAAATATAAGTCAGATGGTAATAATAATACTCAGATAAATATTTTTATTGCTCAAATAAATGCCCAGGCTAGATACTTACTGTAGTACCTTTTCTCTTTATACCTTTACCTTTATTCTGTTGCAGAAACTCTCTCAGCTCAGTTGGTGCCAATAAGAAACATGCAGTCTCTTCTCATCAGGGTTGGTTTCTTGGAAAGGGCTTCCAATGTGAAAATGTGAGATATTTGTGACAGTTGTACCAAAATAATAAATGTTTAACTCAGAATTCAAAATATAAGCGTTTTTATTCAATTAAATTCAGCAAAATGTTTTGATTTTCAATCTAGAATACTTTACTTTACTTTCCTGCGAGATACCTTAGCCTATATATAACCCTTCTTGTTTCCTTTTGTACAAAAATTGAATCGCCAACAAGTTCCTGTGGTTGTTTAGTCACCACCAAATATTCTGCGATCGAGTATCGAATGATGAATCGATTCTTTCTACGCGCTGCTCGACTGAGAACTTGTTGTCGTTCAGTTGAAGGTTATGTTTGAAATTTATTACTTTGTATTAATGATTATAACCAATCGTCCAATAAATGAAATGAAAATAAGTGAGTTATTAATAAGAATGTAGAGTTTAGTTCTATATCACCGTAGTGCACGAAATTAGAAAGTTTTTTTTCAAAATAGTTCTAGCAAATGAATGCCAAAAGTGATGTTATTCTCTCTTGATATGTGAAAATTCGACGATATGCCAGGAACAAGTGTTGAAACTGATAAATACATTTGAAAAAACTTTTGGGCTCAAAGCTTTTCTTCAAGATCTGCCTAGCTGTTTTCTTCAATCTGGAAGTTTCTCTGGAGGTAGGTTCTAGTTGATATTACAGTATATGCTTTATACTCAAAGTTGACTGCAACTTGTCTGGGTATTTGAAGTTTTTCTGGTCAAATTTTGATTTTTTATTTTCAGACAATTTTCAACATTCTTCTCTCTTGGTCGTTTTTTCGGCTTCCCCCGTCAATAATCTTCCTCGTTACCATAGAAACTCCTTTTCACTTTTTTTCCCGATTTCACAGCACTAGTTTCACTTTTCGTTCATGAATTCTCACTTTGTGTCTTTTTGAAAATCTTTACCCTACTTTTATTCTAATTTTTACAACTTAAATTATTAATTATTTACAATGACATTTTTGCTAAATCTTTTTATCTGCTGCCTTATTTTGGATTCTTTGAGGTTTCTTTCCAAGATTCTGTCACATTTTACTGTCTGGTATTTATTTTATAATCATTAAATTTGAGGTTGTATTGTTAATTTTTGTTGACTTTTTAAACTTTTTCTTGTGAAATATGGTTCTAAATTGTTCTTTTTAGTCATGTTTAAAGTGAGATTTTAATTTGAATTTCTAGCTTCGGAAACAGAATATTAAGGCTCATTGGATGGATTTTGATGGTGTTTTCACATTCTATGCAGTTATGATGTTCTTTAGGAGTTGAGGTATAGTATTTAGCCTTTCTTTAGAGTGATAATAATAATAATAACTTACTATTTCTTACATACAACGTTGTTTCATAACAAATTCCCCAAATTTCCCATTTGAAATTTTGATATGCTCTAGCAAAATTCAAATAGGAAATTTCTATTCACTTTTTACATGTTCTGTCACCTGATTTCTTTTGACTCTTTCTTTTTATAGAAAGAATCTTTGCTATTTTCGACCAAATTTCTTCAATTTTACTGAAATTCTATGTTTTCTTGCTTAATAATTTCATTTTCATTTATTCTTTGAATTTATAAATGCTTTCTACATTGAAGATTCCCCTTAAACTTATATCTATAGGATTTATGAGTCTATAGCTGTTTTTAGGGTGTTCGTTATCCACTTCGTAAGGCCCCTCGAATGGAAGTTGTAGCTTCGCACATATGCCTCTCCTACTATTCGGCACTCTTAACGCTCTGACTACTACTAGCTCTCCTTTTTCAAACTGTACCCTTTTATTCCTTCTTTTATTCTCTCTACTCACATACTTATCTGCATTCCTCTTTATTCTCACATTCACTTTATTCATAATTTCATTCAAGTCTCTTTCTTCCTTTATCCACTCTCTTTCAGGCATTCTTCCAGTCATAACGTATTTCGGGCACTCCTCTGTCACTGTATTTGGTATTTCGTTTAGATATTGTTCTACTAATGGTATTTTTGTATCCCAAATTCTGTGGTTTTCCTGAGAGACAAGCCTTAGGTATTTTATTACCTCCCGGATATACCTTTCTGTTGGGTTGGAAGCAGGGTGTCTGATGCTGGTATAATTTAGCTTTATATTTAATTTTTGGGCAAAGTTTTTCATTTTTTCGTTTTTAAAGTAAGTGGCGTTGTCTAGTATGATTTGTGTTGGTTTTCCTAGTTCTAGTATGTACTCTGTCAGTATTTGTTTCGTGATTTTAAAATTTGTCTTTTTAGTGGCGTATAGTCTAACATATTTTGAAAAATGGTCCATGATTACTAGTATGTGTTTGTGATTGTCGTCTGTCTTCATTAAATTACTGATATAGTCAATCGATATCGTCTGTAAAGGATGTTGTGTGATTATGCTTCGTGGTTCGTTTCTGTTCGTCATGTTTTTGTTCTTCCCCAATTGGCATAGTCTACATCTATTTATTGTCTCTTTTGTCATTTCTGAGTCATTTTTGCTAATGTAATTTTCCCTAAACGTCATCCATGTCTTTCTAATCCCTATGTGTGCATACTTGTGATGTAAGTCATCAATTATTCTACGTGTCAAGTCTTTTGTTACTACATAAAGTTCTTCCCCATTAACTATTTTAATACAAATCCCGTCTTTGTCTATCGTTCCCCTCTTTTCTTTGTCTGTGAGTGCTTTTTGGTCCTCTAAAATTGTTTCTAGTGAGTGCAGTCCTGTCTTGTTTCTAAATACATTTACCCCTACCTTAATTTGTCTAGTGTTATGTGTCTTGTTAGTTTCCATTCTCGTTATCGTGTCAGCTATTATGTTTTTTCGCCCTGGTATATGTCTAATTTCAAAGGTGTACTCCTGCAGTAATAAAGCCCACCTTTGTATCCTGTTGCTAGCTAGCTTACAATTTACGATTGATAATAAAGCTTCATGGTCTGTCTCTATAAAAAACTTTGCACCAATCAAGAAAAACCTGAGTTTATTTATACAAAAAATAATGCTAGCAAGTTCAAGTTCTGTCACACTGTAATTTTTTTCATATGATTTTGTCACTCTCGACACAGATGATATGGGAACCTCTTCTCCCCCTTGAATTTGAACTAACAATCCTGCAAATCGCGCCATTGATGCATCAGTCCTGAGTATGAATGGTACTGAATAGTCAGGGTGATATACTTTTAATTGCTTAGTAAAAATTTGTTTTAGTTCCATAAAAGCTTTCTCGTGTTTGTCGTTCCAGGTCCATTTTACATTTTTCTTTAACAGTTCTTTAAGTGGTAGTTGTTTGTTCGTCAAGTCAGGTATCAAGCGTTTAAAATAATTTAACATCCCCAAAAATCCCCTTAATGTCTTTAAGTTTTTAGGTCTCGTGTAGTCTTGTATTGTATGTATTCGTTCAGGGTCCATTTCAAGTCCTTTTTCGTTCAGTCTGTACCCCAAATAATTCACTTCAGATTGGAAAAATTGACATTTTTCAAGGTTTATTTTCAGTCCTGCCTCATTTAGTAATTCTAGTACTTTTTCAATGTGTCGTTTATGTGCTTGTTCGTCTTTCGAGTATATCAGAATGTCGTCAATGCAATGTAATGCGAAGTCGTCGTATTTGTCCAGTATTTTGTGAAGTGCTCGTGATAATGCTGGACAAGCTGATTGTAGTCCATATGGTACCACACAGAATCTATAAATGACTCCTTCTATTGAAAAACCTGTATAATTTCTCGAGTCTTCATGTAAAGGAATCAGCCAAAAGCTGTGCTTTAAATCTATTTTTGAAAAACATCTTGAATTAGAAATTTTACCAAAAATCGTATCAATATTCAGAGGTGCTTCGTACTGAGGAATTGTTATTTTGTTAAGTTCCCTGGCATCCAAACAAAGTCTGAGTTCTCCGTTCTTTTTTACAACTACTACGATTGGATTTATGTAGCTACTATTGCATCTTTCTATCACACCATTCTTACAGATGTCTTCTATCTCTCTCTTAACCTGATCACGATATCTATAAGGAATAGGATAATTCTTTGATCTAAATTTATCGACTTCTTTTACTTCTATCTTGTGCACATATTCACTTGCTACTCTGGATTCTCTCATTATTAACCTTTTGTTTTTATTTAATATTTCTTTGATAAATTCTTCATATTCTTCTTTGCATTTATATTTTAAATTTTCTTCCCCTTTTTCATTTTCTATATTTTCACAATCATACATCCCATTCTCACTGTTTGTACACAAAACATTTTCTACCTTCCTATACTGTTCTATTTCTTTTATGTTGTTATTTTCCTTTTCCCTTGTAATATCTAACTTTCTTTCCAGTTCTTTTACTTTGAAATCAAAATATTTTCCATCTAGCTCTATTCGTTTTGTTTCATAATTTATTTTTGCTCTTAATTCTTCTAATTGATCAGTTCCAATGATGATATCAAATTCCATGTTTTTCACTAGTAATAGTTGTAAATTCAAACTCTCTTTATTTATCTGGATTTTCAGGTCTACTAATTGATTGGTTTCAGCCAAATTTTTTCCATTAACTCCTATTAAATTTATTTTTGGGATCTTTATAACATTATTTTTCAATTCCTGTTCTGAAATAGATTTTTCTTTCAGTAACGAAGCTTCTGAACCTGTGTCTATTAATATTTCAATTTGTTTTTCCCCTAAATTACCTTTTAAAATTACTAATCCTATCAATTGTTCTTCCTCTAGATTTTCACTTAACTTAATAAATTCTACAGGGTGTTCATAGTTGTGTGTGTCCAGCATTCCACATGGTCCTAACAAAAATTTGTCTCATCAGAAGTCGAGGGTTTTGGTTCTTGTCTGTGTCTCTGTTCGTTTTCCTTATCTGACTGTTTGTCTTCTTCCCGGTCTGAGCTATCTGTTCGTCGTTGAAAGTGTACGTGCCTGTTTTGTTCTGTGTTGTTTTGTTGTTGTTGATGGTTTCTGTTATCATTTTGAGTATTGTAATTTCGATAATTGTTATTATTATTATTATAAGTCCTGTTGTATGGCCTGTTGTTGTAGTTCTCATTTTGTCTATAATTGTTGTTGTGGTTGTAGTTCTGTGAATTTCGATTTTGGTAATTGTTATTGTATTGTTGTTGATTTGTATATGGTTGTCTACTTTCACGTTGTTGTGGTTGGTAATTTCGAGTTCTGTTGTCAGTGTACCTACTGTAATTTGTGTTTCGATTATAATTTTCTTGTGTGTTGTTTCGTGGTGTGTAACTGTTATGGGGTCTTTCGTCCCTATTTCTATAAGATAAAGTCCTTTCCAGTCTAAGTAGGTATTCGCTAAGTCTTTCCATAGTCGTGATTTCATGTAAGTTAATTATTTCAAATATCTCTTGTCTGAAGTGTCTACTTATGCTCCCCACTATTTCTTGTTCCCTCATTTCTGGATTTAAGTGTTGAGCTACTGCAAAAAGTTGTATGGCGTAATTGTTATAGTTTAGGCTTCGTCTTTCGTCAAATCTGCCAAATTGTAATCGGTCTCGTATTAACATCTGTGTATTTTCACCCCAGTACTGTTTCAAAAATAGTGTTTGGAAGTCTTGAAAGCTATTTATGTTGTTCTCCTGACTATTGAACCACACACATGACTGATTCATCAAATATTGCCTAATCGTATCCTTTAATTCATCTATTGATTTAATGTTTTTAATTTTACTCTTTAAGATCTTGACAAAAGTAATTGGATGTAAAGTATTGATATTTCCATCAAATTTGTTATTTACTTGTACACTTTGGCACGTAGTTATTATTCTAGTTTCTGTATTTATTGTTTTGTTTTCTTCAAGTTCCCTAACCTTTTGTTCTAAAGTTTTAATTTGATTTGTTTGTTGTTCATTTTTTATATCAAAATCACAATGTGTCTCCTTTATTTTGGCTTCTACTTTCATATCCACTTGTTTTAATTCCCCCTTAATTTCTTGGCTTGTATTCTCCAATTCCAACCTAACTTCTTGTATTTTTTTTTCATTGTTAATGATATGATTTCCCATGTCTATAATTTTATTAATTGTACTCTCATGAAACTCACTATTTCTTTTCTTGATTTTATTTTCAAATTCCTTGTATAAGTTTAAATTTTCCTGTCTGTTTTTCTCTAGTCGTTCTTGCATTCTTGTCTCAAGTCTACTCATATTTACTATCATATGCTCTTTCACACTCTCAATATTTCCTTTCATATCTTCTTTCACACTCTCAATATTCTTTGAAATAAACTGCATCAGCATCTGTATCTGTCCCTCAAATTCATTTCCTCTTCCTTGTACTGCTTGTTCTCCCTCTCTACTTTCTTGCATTCCACTTCCTCCTGCGTGATCTCCTCTCTGCATTCCTTCCTCATCTTCTTCATTCATTCCAGTACGTTTTCCGTCCCTAAGATCCATTTTCTATCACTCAAATACTCTTCAACCTCTTTACTTTCAAATTTACTCACTCGTCCTGTCACACTCTTTCTCTCAGCTTTTCAACTAACAAACTACCTTCGATTTTGCCTTTCCAAATGGCCCTACGTTGTTGGCGACAATTGTTATAAAGTAGTATTAAGATGTACTGTTATTTTGCCCCTATATTGAAGTGACAAAATTGTAATAATCGATTTCAAAGGTGATAAATTTGTTGTATGTAGGAAATATAAGTCAGATGGTAATAATAATACTCAGATAAAAAATTTTATTGCTCAAATAAATGCCCAGGCTAGATACTTACTGTTGTACCTTTTCTCTTTATACCTTTACCTTTATTCTGTTGCAGAAACTCTCTCAGCTCAGTTGGTGCCAATAAGAAACATGCAGTCTCTTCTCATCAGGGTTGGTTTCTTGGAAAGGGCTTCCAATGTGAAAATGTGAGATATTTGTGACAGTTGTACCAAAATAATAAATGTTTAACTCAGAATTCAAAATATAAGCGTTTTTATTCAATTAAATTCAGCAAAATGTTTTGATTTTCAATCTAGAATACTTATTTTACTTTCCTGCGAGATACCTTAGCCTATAAATAACCCTTCTTGTTTCCTTTTGTACAAAAATTGAATCGCCAACAAGTTCCTGTGGTTGTTTAGTCACCACCAAATATTCTGCGATCGAGTATCGAATGATGAATCGATTCTTTCTACGCGCTGCTCGACTGAGAACTTGTCGTTCAGTTGAAGGTTATGTTTGAAATTTATTACTTTGTATTAATGATTATAACCAATCGTCCAATAAATGAAATGAAAATAAGTGAGTTATTTATAAGAATGTAAAGTTCAGTTCTATATCACCGTAGTGCACGAAATTAGAAAGTTTTTTTTCAAAATAGTTCTAGCAAATGAATGCCAAAAGTGATGTTATTCTCTCTTGATATGTGAAAATTCGACGATATGCCAGGAACAAGTGTTGAAACTGATAAATACCTTTGAAAAAACTTTTGGACTCAAAGCTTTTCGTCAAGATCTGCCTAGCTGTTTTCTTCAATCTGGAAGTTTCTCTGGAGGTAGGTTCTAGTTGATATTACAGTATATGCTTTATACTCAAAGTTGACTGCAACTTGTCTGGGTATTTGAAGTTTTTCTGGTCAAATTTTGATTTTTTATTTTCAGAAAATTTTCAACATTCTACTCTCTTGGTCGTTTTTTCGGCTTCCCCCGTCAATAATCTTCCTCGTTACCATAGAAACTCCTTTTCACTTTTTTTTCCCGATTTCACAGCACTAGTTTCACTTTTCGTTCATGAATTCTCACTTTGTGTCTTTTTGAAAATCCTTAGCCTACTTTTATTCTAATTTTTACAACTTAAATTATAAATTATTTACAATGACATTTTTGCTAAATCTTTTTATCTGCTGCCTTATTTTGGATTCTTTGAGGTTTCTTTCCAAGATTCTGTCACATTTTACTGTCTGGTATTTATTTTATAATCATTAAATTTGAGGTTATATTGCTAATTTTTGTTGACTTTTTAAACTTTTTCTTGTGAAATATGGTTCTAAATTGTTCTCTTTAGTCATGTTTAAAGTGAGATTTCAATTTAAATTCATTTTACAGTTGGTGTTGGCTGGTAGCAGTAGGTTTTTACTCTGCTACGAAGGATGTTTCGGAACAACCTTTCTAGCTTCGGAAACAGAATATTAAGGCTCATTGGATGGATTTTGATGGTGTTTTCACATTCTATGCAGTTATGATGTTCTTTAGGAGTTGAGGTATAGTATTTAGCCTTTCTTTAGAGTGATAATAATAATAATAACTTACTATTTCTTACATACAACGCTTAACGCAAAATAACAGTACATCTTAATACTACTTTATAACAATATATATATATATATATATATATATATATATATATATATATATATATATATATATATATATATATATATATATATATATATATATATATATATTCCAGTGACTGTAAAACAGTCGAAAACAATCCTTTAGGAACTCACTATACCTTAGTATAGATTGTATGGCATATGTCCGACAAAAAACAACTACTGCTCTGGCTAATACCTCGACAGATATTGAATTATATCTGTTTTCGACTGTTTTACAGTCACTGGAACATTTATTGCTCCTTGAAACAAGTATTCAGCATATATATATATATATATATATATATATATATATATCTATATATACAGGCCGTTTCTTTTATCATGTGGTAACATTGCTATATTCTAAATCGTAACAGATACGAAGACGATTAAATGGGAGAAAAGGTAACTATTGTGGAGAAGAGTACAATGGTTACAGGGAGTCTCGCCCTTCCTGAGTTATACAGGGAAAACTAAAAATGCTGTTATTTGTTTTTTACGAATAGAATTGTTATTTCTGAAAATTTAAAAAAATGGAAAAGGAAAGTTTCAATGTATTCTAAATGTACTATGAAAATGTAACAATGAATGTTTGATTAAACGTTTCGTGTCAACACGGCCACCATCAACATTTCTTTTCAAATACGGACCTGTCTGTTTCAGTACAAATATTGATAAAGCGATAAAATCACAATTCAGTGGTATATCACACTTGATATTTCATTAGTGACAACAATTTTTAATTACGGTCCTGTCGTTAGGTCGCTTATGGATTCCACAAAACCTAACTCTCCGATATAAAATTTATCAGTGACACTTTGAATAAATGTATCTATTAAAATTATGTTTACACTATAATAAAAGATATCTGTAGTTTCAGAGACGAACGATAGCAATTTACCTCAGAAATAAACTTACTTAAGAGTAGAAGAAATCAAACAAACAAAAAACAATTTATTTCATATTGAATTTTTGAGTGAAAATAAAACCAATACAGAAAATGAATTGTTCATGATAACCTACATTAAATGCTCGAATTGCCGACCTCTTTGTTGAATGCACATAAGTTGTCTGTCCATACAATTTCTGTGGCAATTTTCTAGCATGATGGGTGTAATGCTATTACATGCATCTCTTATTTTTTGTTTGAGATGGTCGATATCTGTACTAGTTGTCGAAAAAATGTTATCCTTTATGTATCCCCAGACAAAAAAATCTAAAGGAGTCAGGTCTGGGGATCGAGCTGGCCAGGCAATTGGTCCATTGTTTCCAATCCATTTTCTTGGGAATATTGCATCAAAATGTTCCCTTACTATTGCTGCATTATGGGGAGAGGCACCGTCTTGTTGAAAATATTGTATTTCACGGCGGATGTTCAGTGGCAATTCATCTAAGTAGCCATCAAACTGATTGGATAAAAAATGTAAATACATTCCACCATTCAAATGCTCGTCGTAAAAGAAAGGACCTAGTATGTTTGTTCCCAAAATTCCCAACCAAACATTTATTCCGAACCTTTCCTGGAAATTGGTTTCTCTATGTGAATGTTCATTTGTATTATTCCACCTATAATGGATGTTTCTGTTAAACCAACCATTGTTGGTGAATTTTGATTCGTCCGTCCATATTATTTTATTACAAATATTTCCAACTTCCCTATTTCAACGTCTCAACCACATCGCAAATCGTACTCTCCTTCCGTAATCCCTTTCATTGAGGTGATGAACTTTGCGTATCCTGTAGCATTTGTATTTGTTCTTTTTCAATATATTTCTGGTAGATTTTACAGAAATCCCTAGTTCGTGGGCAATTTCTCGTAAAGAACAATCTTGATTAGAAATATTTTTGTAACTAACCAATCCTAAATTGAAAACAAAATATTTTCGTCACTTTGTTAATCTTTATGAAGTAATATTTGCTTACCTAAAACATTTATTTGGTTCCGCAAACTTCCAGTAACAACACATTTTCTAGTTTTATTTCTATCAAATGCACCACAGTCTCTCAAATTTCTTTCTAATCGTCTAAACATTTGAATGTTTGGAATACGACGATTTGGGTATAGCTCACCATACATATTTTATAAATATATATATATATATATATATATATATATATATATATATATATATATATATATATATATATACAGGCCGTTTCTTTTATCATGTGGTAACATTGCTATATTCTAAACCGTAACAGATACGAAGACGATTAAATGGGAGAAAAGGTAACTATTGTGGAGAACAGTACAATGGTCAAAGAAAATTTACAGGGAGTCTCGCCCTTCCCGAGCTATACAGGGAAAACCAAAAATGCTGTTATTTGTTTTTTACGAATAGAACTGTTATTTCTGAAAATATAAAAAAATTTATAAGGAAAGTTTTAATGTATTTAAAATTTACTATAAAAATGTAACAATGAATCTTTGATTGAACGTTTCGTGTCAACACGGCCACCATCAACATTTTTTTTTTCAAATACGGACCTGTCTATTTTAGTACAAATATTGATAAAGCGATAAAATCACAATTCAGTGGTATATCACACTTGATATTTTTATAACGTTTCATTTAAAATAACTAGCATCCTCAGTGACAACAATTTTTAATTACGGTCCTGTCGTTAGTTCTTTTGTAAATTATTTTGATTTCTTCAAAACCTATTCAACTATTGGCATACTTCAGACTTCACCCAATAATTTCGATAAGAAGATACCCCAACACAACGAACATTCGTATTTTTCGGTCTTGGGCATTTTTGTATTACAGAAATCTTTGTTTCAAGGCTGATTTCTTCTGAATCAATTATCATACTGAATATTTCTATAATTCTCAATCCTGGAAGTAACGAAAATATTAGTTTTTGGTCAAAATACGACTATTGTGTGATATGATACAATTAAATAGCATCTCACTTCATTTTCCATTTTTAAACAAGTAGGCTTTGCTTGGTTTCTATGGCAGGACAAATAAATGAGTTGTTGATACGTGTTAAGAACTGTCAATCGTTTATACACTCAGTCATATCAAAGATGTATTCAAATGACGAAAGGACTGATATGCTATTTGCTTGTGCAAAATCAAATAGAAATCCTCTTTTGGCAAAAAATATGTATGGTGAGCTATACCCAAATCGTCGTATTCCAAACATTCAAATGTTTAGACGATTAGAAAGAAATTTGAGAGACTGTGGTGCATTTGATAGAAATAAAACTAGAAAATGTGTTGTTACTGGAAGTATGCGGAACCAAATAAATGTTTTAGGTAAGCAAATATTACTTCATAAAGATTAACAAAGTGACGAAAATATTTTTTTTCAATTTAGGATTGGTCAGTTACAAAAATATTTCTAATCAAGATTGTTCTTTACGAGAAATTGCCCACGAACTAGGGATTTCTGTAAAATCTACCAGAAATATTTTGAAAAAGAACAAATACAAATGCTACAGGATACGCAAAGTTCATCACCTCAATGAAAGGGATTACGGAAGGAGAGTACGATTTGCGATGTGGTTGAGACGTAGAAATAGGGAAGTTGAAAATATTTGTAATAAAATAATATGGACGGACGAATCAAAATTCACCAACAATGGTTGGTTTAACAGAAACATCCATTATAGGTGGAATAATACAAATGAACATTTACATAGAGAAACCAATTTCCAGGAAAGGTTCGGAATAAATGTTTGGTTGGGAATTTTGGGAACAAACATACTAGGTCCTTTCTTTTACGACGAGCATTTGAATGGTGGAATGTATTTACATTTTTTATCCAATGAGTTTGATGGCTACTTTGATGAATTGCCACTGAACATCCGCCGTGAAATACAATATTTTCAACAAGACGGTGCCCCTGCCCATAATGCAGCAATAGTAAGGGAACATTTAGATGCAATATTCCCAAGAAAATGGATTGGAAACAATGGACCAATTGCCTGGCCAGCTCGATCCCCAGACCTGACTCCTTTAGATTTTTTTGTCTGGGGATACATAAAGGATAAAGTTTTTCCGACAACTAGTACAGATATCGACCATCTCAAACAAAAAATAAGAGATGCATGTAATAGCATTACACCCATCATGCTAGAAAATTGCCACAGGAATTGTATGGACTGACAACTTATGGGCATTCAACAAAGAGGTCGGCAATTCGAGCATTTAATGTAGGTTATCATGAAGAATTCATTTTCTGTATTGGTTTTATTTTCACTCAAAAATTCAATATGAAATAAATTGTTTTCTGCTTGTTTGATTTCTTCTACTCTTAAGTAAGTTTATTTCCGAGGTAAATTGCTATCGTTCGTCTCTGAAACTACAGATATATTTTATTATAGTGTAAACATAATTTTAATAGATACATTTATTCAAAGCGTCACTGATAATTTTTATATCGGAGAGTTAGGTTTTGTGGAAACATTTATTTGGTTCCGCATACTTCCAGTAACAACACATTTTCTAGTTTTATTTCTATCAAATGCACCACAGTCTCTCAAATTTCTTTCTAATCGTCTAAACATTTGAATGTTTGGAATACGACGATTTGGGTATAGCTCACCATACATATTTTTTGCCAAAAGAGGATTTCTATTTGATTTTGCACAAGCAAATAGCATATCAGTCCTTTCGTCATTTGAATACATCTTTGATATGACTGAGTGTATAAACGATTGACAGTTCTTAACACGTATCAACAACTCATTTATTTGTCCTGCTATAGAAACCAAGCAAAGCCTACTTGTTTAAAAATGGGAA